>WHYT01017184.1:10121-56282 GCA_009806455.1 Tetrax tetrax | reverse complement strand
AAGAAAAAAAAAAAAAAAAAAAAAAAAAAGAAAACAAAGGGAAAGCCTTGGCAAAGAGAATTGTGATCTTACTGTACAATTAACTTCTGAGACAGTGAGTAGGATTAAAGCACGGAACATTTCAAGAGGCATCTCTTTACAGCAGCGAAGCATTAGGAAGCATATCTGCACATTTCACAGACCTTTGAAATCAGCAGCACTGGCAGGTTTATTTGTTTGGATTGTCTCTTTTTCTTTCTTTTACTACTTAGGGATTTTTTTTTCCCCCTCTCTCCTTTTCAAGACTAGAGCCAAATGACCCATGAGAAATGTACTGTAATTCATCTCTTATCCATCCCTCATCTCCATCTGATATTCCCTCTGCCCTGGTTACCCTGATGTTTTTCCAGACTCTACAGCCTGAACCATTGCAACAAGGAGAAAAGTCAAACGATAAAGAAAGAAGTGGCGTAAGGAGATTTTCAGGAACCCGTTCTGTTTGAACAGATTTCCTTTGCTGCGTTATGAAAACCTCTGTCGGCTGCAGTGAACCTCATTCACGTACAGGCGAGAACGTCAGTCCGCGTAGGAAGGTGTGTATATATATTTTTGGCTATTTTAACCATCAGTTACACTGCTTGGCACTTCCACAGTGCTTCCCCTCTGGGCCTCAAAATGCTTCCTAAACACGAAGAGAGAAATTCCACTCTGGTCAAAGCCCTGACACAAGCCCTCTGCGCCCCGTCCAAGGGCTTAAGCGATACTAAAGCGGGACAAGAACCCTTGCGCCGGGCCTCCCCTCACGAAATTTTACCACGACTGAAGGAGCCATGAAATAGGCATACAGAATAATCTTCCTTGTCTTCTGAATGGGAAAACTGAGGTAGAGAAATGCAATCATTTGTTCAAAGCAACAAAATCATTCAGTGTGACAGTGAGGATTAGAAACTCAATCTCTTGAGCCAACGTTCTGTGATAATGTGGATCATCTGTCTTTTAAATAAGCGGTGGCTTGTGTTGCTGATCCTTTAAGATTTCTGCTGGTGGCCACTAATCATATTTTACAAGGCTTCACTCATATTCTACAACAGTTTACTTATACTTTACAATCTCCAAAGAAGTCCTAAAGGTCCGGTGCTCAGCAGATAGAAAGTCAGAGCTCCCTACAATACACTGGTCCTTCCTGAATCCCTTGGCTTCGCCGTTTCTGAAGACAACACAGCACATTTACTTCACAAACAGATTTTCTTGTGGAATCAGGGTTCTGCTTTCAATGAGCAAGCAGCCACCGTCCTAACGTATTTGGCATTTACATACCACCTCTCAACCCAGAGCTTCCAAGAACAACCAACAGATACATGCATAGCACACCACACAACAGTTCAAGTAAAGGACATTTTGGTTTCAGTCAACAGAACAAACCTGATTTTGTTATGAAAAGCACCAGAGAGCAGGAATGCAGTCTGTCATGGCTCCCTTGAATCAGGTCAAGAGTTAGGTAGAGCCTCTGTTAACCAGACTGGAAGTTAGAGATCAAGAGGAAACTTGAGGCCTTGACATAGAATTTTCTTTAATTATAGGAGTAGCTCAGAGCAACTCTACATTTAAGTTGTCTAACAATCTCCACTACTAATATTCATCTCCAGCCTTGTCTTTCTCATCTCCATCCCAGTGGCTGTGGGGTCAAGGCTTGAGACCACATTCGCAGCAGTCTGCCCAAAAAAGTGTCGTGCTAGTGTTGGAGTGATCCAGGTTTTCGGCATTTCTAGACACCGGGAAACACTTTGTGTCTCCTCTTTAGAGTCCATGGAAACCATGGGATTTCCCTATTGCATGGCTCCATCTACCCACACCATCTGCCCTTGCAGTAGGCAATGGCAGGCAGGTAGGATGGGTCAGGACCCTACCTGGGTGCGCTCCGGTGGGTCACCTGCTACGGGAATATATGGGATTTTTAGAAAGCTGAACACGGACCAGTTAGGTAGCACCATGGCCCTGTGGTGTTCACAGTTAGATTGCAATTAGTTGCAGCTGCTGCAGAAGGGTGAAACATGACATTGTTCCTGCCGGGGTGCACAGCTGGGACTTTAAGGGGCTGGTCCTTTAACATCTTCCCTAATTACCACACAGTAAAATATGCAAGATAAAAAAAAGAACAAGATCAAATTCTTTGCTCCTTTCATCTTACTTTTTGACACTAATCCTCCCTGTACATAAACTCCATGTCACAAAATAAGATATACATTGCTATTGGAACGAAGGGCAACTTGGAATCAGGCCAACATCAGCCAAAAAAAAAAAAAAAAAAAAAAAAAAAAAAAAATCATATATAACCACAAAGGAGCTAGCATGTTTATTACAGATACTTCTGGAGTTGATGGGCCAAAATAACCATTCCAAATATGCATCTTGCAAAACATCACTTTTGCTTTGGAGATGCCGCTTCTCTTCTGTTTTTGTTTTTACAACTCACGGACTTCCAAATCTCATTCCTTAACCTCCTGGCAGGGTTGCGCATAACGCTGGTCCTGCGGCACTGGGCAGATCATCAATGGCCTATGGTTAGGATAATCCTAATTTTCCTCTTTTCTGAGAAAGAAATGAAAACCTGATTCAAATGAGACTGGTTGAAATTTCCTCTTATTTCATCTTATGCAGGAAAGGGTAGGAAACACCAAAGGGAGATCACAAGGAACACAGCCTGGTGATGGAAATGTCAAATCAAAGAACCAAGAAAAGCTTGTGCCCTGGCACTGCAAGCCTCACTTTTTCCATGTTCATATGATTATTTTTTTTCTCTTTGTTCCAACAAAGATCTAATATTTAGCTCTTTTCATTTTCTGGGTTTTGTTTTGTTTTTTTCCTCATGAGGTATTGATGGCTTGTACCAGTAAGCCTTTGTCTTCAACAGTGAAGTCTTGAACATATTTTTTTAAGAAAAAAAAAAAAAGAAAATTGAATAGTCAAATTCAAAGAACCACTAAACATTATGAGATCTATGAAAGCTGGTTACTCTTGTTCTTTCCCAGCAGTGAAGAGATTACGAGGAAACAGAAGATGTCAGTTGCTGAAATTTCTCATAAGAACATTCAGCTTTGAAGTTCCCAGAATCGGTAAATTGCCAGGTGATCTGGCAGAAACACCAACACACCTGCAATGAAAATAGCTCAGAGTTGTAGAAATAAAATCTTGTGGACCATGTATTTTCTAAATCCAACAATGTTTTTAGGTTGGGTTTGTTTTTTTTTAAATTTCTATTCCTGTTCACTAGGAAGACAAAGAAAGAAAAAGAAAGAGCAGGAGAGAGGACTTAGTAGATGATGGCTTTGTCAAGCAACTATGGTTGGGAGACAAAACCCGGCAGCAATGGCTGTAACAGACACTGCTAACATAATTAACTCCCCGACATCAGCATCCTGACCCTCATTTCTCTCTGCTGAGACAGAGAAAAGCAGCAGGAGGAAAGATGTAAATGTGTCTTTTCCAAACACTCAAGAACTTTCAGTCTTTCTGGTTTTTTAATCTATGCAGGACCTACAACTTCTGTGTAGATAGAAGGTATAGCAAATGCCATCATACACGTGCGCTTCTGAGAGAAGATGTCACTTGAACTGAAAGATATATTAAGCAGAAAAGGTCCTCTACCCCTTAAATAAACAGCGGGCAGCAGACCCATCAAGTGCCCAGGTTACTAGTTGGATGGAAGGACGTTTGTGTTGCCTCACATATGGATCTGCTAACACGCGTACCAGAAAACAGGCACTATCAGTTTAGAACATAATGCTGATTGTAAGCATTTGCTGGAGGACACATTTCCCAAGACCCTACAAAATTGGACTGGCAGCTTATGAAACGTACAATACTGATCCAGCGTGTAACAGTAAACTATAGGAAATCATACCCATATATTTGGCCTTCAGACGCAAGCGCAGAAATTGCCTGTTCTGGCACCACGAGCCCATGGATCCACTTGAATCAAACACAGACCTCTAGCAAAGGGCCACGAGAACGCACGATCTGTTCACCATGCTCAGACACTAACACAAGAGGAGGAAAACTCTAACGTACCTTCATGGCAAATTTCTTGACCAATTTTTTGCCACGAGTATGACTGCTATAGACAGGCCACGCAGTCTGGCTTCCCCATAACGCTTGCACCCTCTATTTGCCCATCTCAGCCACACATCAACTTTCACTCCGGTTTGCTGCAGTAATTTATTGATGACCTGTCACTGACTACCACAGGACTCCAGATCCTGATGACTACAAAACTAGCTTTGCAAAGGACCCAGCAAAAATTGCAGGTTGTCACTTTTGTCCACTCTTTCCCCACACACAGACCCCGAATCACACAAAACCGCTTTTATAAAAATGTACGTTGGCGTGAAATGTCCTGCTGCTCCCTGTCAAAGACAGAGGGGAGCTGTTATGAATTCCCTCACTGCCACAACTCCTCTGCTGCCAGCTCAGGTGCATCTCAAGAATTTTGCAAAACCTGACATCCTGCCTCACTCAGTTGTCAGGGAAGAGAAGGCGCCATGGAACCACCTTTTGGATTGTCTCCTCCGATGGTTTGACCTAGAATGAAGAACTTTGTGTTTCATCAAGATGAGGACAGCTGAAGCCTGCATTTTAAAGACAAAATAAGGCATTTTGTAGCAAAATCATATGAATCAATCTATCCCCATAAGTAAAACTATTAGAGGAACTCTGTGCGCATGAGGAGGAAGTCAGGAACTCCTAGCCCTTTTCTGAATCCGACTGGGTGCAGGGGAGGAATCAAACAGCAAAGATTTCTTCAGGCAAACTGGGAAAAACACTCTGATGTGTCTGACAGAAGCGTTTTACTCTGTGTTTGGAAGTTTACCATGACCGATCAATTCTGGAAGAATTAGCAAGCAAGTTCTGGTTTTTGGCACTGACACAGCCGTGGTAAAAAGGCTGGAAGCAAAAGGGAAGTAATTTTCATAACGCTGTGAACTGTTGCCATCATTCCTTACCCAAAACATTTCTTCTGCTCGCTCCAGTGCAGTGCTGTTCTGTAGGGGCTTTCCTCTCAGCTATTGCCCTTCGTCTCACGAAGGCTCTCGACCTCACTCGAGCTCTGGATGCAGAGATCCAAGCCAAAGACCAAAGTCTTTGGGAGTTCAATCTTTCTACGGACTTCAAGGAGCTTGGGATATGTAACTTACTCCAGACAGAAAGCATAACATACGTTTGGAACAACATTATATACGTAAAAATAGAAAAGACTGAATGACTGTTGAGGAATGCAGTGTGATGGGGAAGCCTGATGTGAACCGTGCACGGCAGCTACAGACCTATTTTCAGCCTCTAACCTAGGTGCTCTGAATCCTGATGGAAAAAAACCTACCTTTTCTCCAGTAATTATACAGACTTTAAGATTTCATTCTCTAAATGATGCCTATGCTGTGTGTCTATACGTGCTGTGAGCAGATGGCACAACCGCTCCCCTAAGGAACCGACTGAGCAACATCTACAAATAGCCAACGCTTATCCTCAGCGCTTAGCGTGACACAATTGAGACTGCACATTTTGGGAGGAATCAGCAACGTGCAGAATTAGGCCTTAACAGAAAGCAAGCCAAACGCGAAGGCAAAATAAAACTTAATCAGAAATGCCAAGTCCAAACATACTCAGGTATTTTGAATAATACAAGTTTATGCAATTCTCAGTATTTCTCAGGCACGCCTATCTTTGTCTCCATTTGTGCTCACTGAAGACAGGAACAGAGCATCATCAAGCTCATGGAAATCAGGAGATCACAGCAAAATGCTGTTTTGTAATTGTTCTCCACTAGTTTTGCAGACCTAAGCAGTTCACACAGTTTGGAAACATTTCCATGCTCTCCGATGCTCACGTGAAGCAAACTAAGCTCTGACCTTTTTGACGTGACCCACCTTCTCTAAATGAGCGTATCATATTTCTTTATTTACTTAGAATTCTTCACCAGTTAATATCTCTGTCTCATTTTTAATTAAACAAAACCAATAAATAAATTGAGCAAACGCGAAACAACTTAAGGCAAAGCTTTTCAAAGCACAGAGGGGATTTTGATACTCACACACTACTGATAGTCGGTGGGTCCTGTCTTGGGAACCGAATTCCCCTTTGTGCCTTTGGAAAGTGCACAAAAATGTGTAGATGATTACAGTGGTGGGCCTATTAATTGATATCATCTGGATTTTATGTTATTTAATCAATGTCTGAGCTCTGACTGCAAAAGCAGCTTAAATTGACAGCCTCATTCCTTTCTGCTCAACGCTCCTTAACCTGTCGTCTTCCATACATGAATATAATTTGCGAGTCTGACAGGGCACAGGTCTCATTACATCCTATCACGGAAATTAGAAATGAATCAATAAACACAGAGGCAAACTCCTGATCAGCTCGTTCCTACCACACAATGTGGAATTCTTCACATTTTACCCCTAATCCCACGTCTGATCAAACCGAAATGTCTTCGGGGTCAGGAATGCCTCCACTTCCTTTCGGTATTTCTTTCGGAGTCTAATCACATCCCAGAAAAGCTGGTATTTTCTGTCTGTGTGTCTTATCTTTATCCTTGGTATAATTTGTACTGTTTAATGCTGAAGAAATAATTCAGCAGCATACTTCATGCGACGGGGCAGATCCTTAATGGAGGAGAACTGCTGGCACGGCCCAAGTGACAGATTAAATCCCCTTCTTGGCATATTCATTTTTACTGTGCCTCGCAGTATAATTTCGACATGGAATTTTCCTGGCATCAATCACACAGGTTTCCCTCTTCCCCTCCACACCACGCTGCGTAGCTCTGTGTTTTGGTAAATCTCATCTATTAATAGTTGCCCTCTGTGGCTATAAAAAAATATCGCAGTAGTCAAAAGCCAACCCTTGCGAGGGAACAGCTGTGGATGCCTGAACCCGCGCAGGACCCGGCATCACACGGCAAAGCCCTTTCTTGGCTCCGTGTCAGAGCAAACCGATTAAATAAGGCCAGAGTCAAGCTAAGGGAAAAGGAGCCCCTTCCCTGCACCAGAGGGAGAGAGAGGCCGACTCCAGCGCTGGGCTGGAGAAACATCAGGGTATTTCCATTTTCTCACTGACATTTTCTTTTTCCTTTTTTAACTCAAACCCCCCTCCCGTGTCCTCCTCGCTCCACCCTTCTGCCAAGTTCCAATAAACTCCCGCACTTAAAGCAATAGAACAAAGACACATCACGGCAAGTACCAAAGGTCGCGAGGTAAATTTTAAGGTCTAGTCTACGTTTCTTTTCCCCCCCCTATTGATTTAACTGATTAAAGCATTTCTGCTCTTCCTGTGCTTTCAGCAGCATCCTGGGTAACTCAGGGGAAATTTAAACCAAGCAGCTGTGATCCATGTTACAAAGTCAGGGTTGGAAATACAACGCGAGGATGTTGACAGGGCCATACTAGAAAGTGTGAAAGGAGAGGAATAGTCTCCCAGTGAAGCCACAAAGCGCTTTTACACATCAGATTGAGAAATACCCAGCTTAGCAGAAGATACAGGGAGATCACCACCCTCTCAGCATGCATGGGTACCAGTCCCATCACAGAGGGACTGGTTGGTGACAAAATACTTGCCTCCAGGAAGCAGGAACCCTCCCCAGATTTGACTTCGAATTTTCATCTGCATGACCTAAAGTTCTTGAAAATCCTCAAAAACTGCTGAATTTCAGAGATTTCCACGCAAAGCCTGTACAATGCCACTGCCATGGTGAGGGTTGGTAGGGAAGCGGTACGGGGGCCTCAAGTCCTCTGGAAACCAGGCCCGGGCTCTCTGCACTTACAGCACACCTGGTCCAAGGCTGCAGGCACTTACAAAGCCCATGCCACATAACTTCAGCATTTTTTTCAAATTTCCCTAGGGACGTTTCGCTAAGATAAATTCTCCTTGCAGAGCGGATGGGAATGATTTGAAAAACCAACAGAGCCCTGTGCTGGGGAAACCAACTACCACAGCTTCTCACTGAAGTCCTCAATTTACCGACACAACAAGATTATAGTATGAGAAGGAAATTTATTCCATATTATCTACTGGCAGTATAGCTAAAAAGATGCATTCTGAGGCAGCAGAAAGAATTTTATTCTCCAAAGCCCTGTAATTCAACCCTGCTGAAGCTGCCCTCAGCAAATCAGCGATGACACATCTTTTCAACGTCTAGGGCCAAAATTATTTTTAAAAGCATTGCAGGTAATTGCCACCGCTGTCATTCCAAACCACTGCTGTTTCCACTGTTTTACCATCACTGCTGTGACCCAACAAGTGTCAACAGCAAACACGGGCTGCTTCTGCAATTACTGAATTAACGGAAATAATACATTTCACAACGAACAGCTCGCACACATCAATGGCCATGACCAGATCTTCAACTGGAATTTACATGAGATATTCTACGTTTCCAAAGTTTGTTATATACCACTCAGACATCTGGGTACCTTCTAAAATAATTAGTCTGCATGGTGCAGATTTTATCGATCTTTTTCACTCGAGTGGATTGCCCACAAGAGTCTTTAAAACAACGGTTGAAAAAATTTGCTGAACCTAGTTCTCCTGAAGAATTTCAGGAAGATCAAATCAAGCCAAAAACTCTAATCTTGGTTACAGTGGGGTCCCTTTTTTAGCAGGGGTCCCTCTAGCAGGGTCCCTCCTTTAAAAGAGAAAGGAAATTAAAAATGAAAAACAACACTAGGGAAAAGTTAAGTGTGTACTTCAAACTCACACATGCCAGGAAATTTAGAGTTAAAGGTGAAACTCCACCCTAAAGAGCTCCATTCTGGAGATATTTCAGCGAACAAACATAATGTGTTCTGAAATACAAAGACCCAGTAGGGTGCACTAGGTATGGAGTTTCAGCCTTCACTCCAAATTTCCTGGCTTTTTGGAGGTTTATTAGAGTTTCATACCCCAAGCATTGAAGTACTCCAAGAAGCTTCCTCTGTGCAGCTCACCCTGATGCTTTTGGAAGCTGAGAACAAGCACTCCGACAGCGCAGCCGCCCATCCATTATTAATGAACCTGAAAACTCTTTCTTGCAAATTTATGTTAATATGGAACACTGAAATTATGTGCAAACTAGGTAGTTTCAGCTGAGTTACCTTGAGAAACTCCAAAATTGCAAATCTATTCAAAACAAAACTGAAGGGCGGGATTTCATTGACCCCAGCAGAGCACATGCTCCTAATCTTCCTCCACTGTACGCAGGTCCCGTAACTCCGCTTCAGCCAGAATCAATCAAGAAAACCCAGACCTGTTTTTGACAGTAATGGTTTGAATTCTTGGTCTAAACACTCTACCATGTTGTGGGGTGGGGATATATCCATCTCACTTCTCAATGAATCTAGCTCTAACGGATGAGGAATGACTATGGCTATCAGCATCACGCTTTTTTACAACACAGCTTTTATGAACACGTTACCAATATTGAAATGGTTCCAGTGTATCTCAGCAATCCTAAAAGATCTTTTTTGTGGCTCTGCATCATTGCGTTTCCTGATAGCTCAAAGGAAATTATTACCAGCAACTCTTGGTAGCCCCTCTGATCAGCCACACTCTTCATCCTTCTCAAATATGCACACAGAGAAAGTTATAGGACTCTCTGAGGATTTCAATGAGTGTCTTGATGTAGAGCTAATGGAGAAGACATCACGTGCTTGAAATTGGCCTCACCAGCCATTCTGCACAAGCACATCTTAGCGGTGGACAGGTGCAAAAGTGATGGGACAGCTCCACACTGTCCTGATCCTGAAGTGTCTGAGGGACAATTCATTCTCCTCGCTGCAGTTAAGAGAAGATAAACAGAGACATCCACTCCTTGGGTTTCCCCTGGCCCTACACTGGGCTGAGGAGAGAGCCTGTACTGAAGGGATGATCTGCCTTGGAGAAAGAAGGAAGGCAGGATAGGGAGGAGGCAGACAAGGACTTAAATCATCCGGAACTGGTGCCAAAGAAGTTCAAACCAGGGCCAACGGACATAGACTGTGCTTTGTGCTGCTGCCTACAGATCTACCTCTGCATCCTTTCTCCTTCAACCTTTTCCAAGACCTTCCTCTTTCCATCACCTCTCCATTTAGTTAATCCTCTCCTATCTCTGTGCCAGCTATCAAATTCAAACACACATACCTACCTAAATCCCCTGACATACACTCCTCATACCTCTGAAATTCCCCAACAGGCCAACAAGTTAAAAAAAATTGTAAAAAATCCACCACAGAGAAATCAGAAGCAATGATTGTTTGGGAGAATTTTTTTTTTTAACTGGATCAATTGATTAATTTGGGGGGAAAAAAAAAAAAGTTTTCAAGCTCATAAATCCTTATTTATATTATTCTTTTTTTCCTAACAGTATTCATTAGCTTAAGACAAGACATCCCCCCTGCTGCTGAAACCTGGCTTACGTGTAAGCCCCAGCTCTCACAGCTACATCAAGAACACCACTGCTCTGAAAATCAGCACTGGCACACTGTTATCCAATTCTTCTGTTCAGAGCTTGTCTCTCAGTTTTTCCACCACATCTACTGAGGCTGCAGGCAAATCCTCTGGGGCATAAAGGTATTTTTCTACCCCAAAATAAAAACTACTTAGAGAAACTTCCATCTTCCAAGTAATCACACTTTGGGGTTGGCTTTCTCCCCTGGCATTAAGTTCACAGACACTGGGCAAAGCCAGGATTGGTGCTTCTGCTCACACTGACCTTTTCAGCTGAGACTATATAAAGAAAATTCACCTTCTCCTTCTCACTCCTTTCTCCTGAACCCTGCGAACCCACTATGTGAAGGCAGCAGTAATGCTGAGAGTTTGAAGCATGGCTGCACAGAGCAAACCACCCCCCAGGACAGCACGAGTCGGCATCGTCTCATCTGAAAGATTTCTGTACGTTTCCACTAGCAGCAACAGTGAAGGGACCATTAGGAAAAAAAACCTCAACTGAAGTACTCCTTGCCCAAGTCCAGTAATCCACGTGACAGGCAAAGTCAAACGCATCGTGCCCATAGACACTGTAAAGCTCAACATGAGCTGACAATGTGAGCTCGCAGCCCAGAAACCAACGGCATCCTGGGCTGCATCCCCAGCAGCGTGGGCAGCAGGGCGAGGGAGGGGATTCTGCCCCTCTGCTCCACTCTGCTGAGACCCCCCTGCAGCGCTGCGTCCAGCTCTGGAGCCCCCAACATCAGAAGGACGTGGAGCTGTTGGAGAGGGTCCAGAGGAGGCCACGCAGATGCTGAGAGGGCTGGAGCAGCTCTGCTGTGAGGCCGGGCTGGGAGAGCTGGGGCTGTTCAGCCTGGAGAAGAGGAGGCTCCGGGGAGAGCTGAGAGCGGCTCCCAGTGCCCAAAGGGGGCTGCAGGGAAGGTGGGGAGAGACTTCAGCAGGGCCTGGGGTGACAGGATGAGGGGTAACGGTTTTAAAATAGAGGAAGGTAGATTCTGACTAGACATAAGGGAATTTTTTTTTTTTTATGCTGAGGGTGGTGGAGCACTGTCCCAGGTTGCCCAGAGAGGTGGTGGATGTCCCATCCCTGGAAACATTCCAGGCCAGGTTGGCCGGGGCTCTGAGCAACCTGATCTGGTTGGAGATGTCCCTGCTTCTTGCAGGGGGGTTGGACTGGCACTTAGATTTCTATCAGAAAAGACGTTTGAAAGATAAGATGGGAATTGGAAGTGTAAGTATTGCACCTGGTTAAGCTCGCCAGAGAAACAGCCTGTGCTTTGCATTTTTCCCTGTGTGAAAGGTGCAACCTCCTGAATTTACAGATGCCTTCAGCTGCCACTAATTAAAAAAGCAAAGGGCACCTCACCCACTATCGAGAGAGGCTGTACACAAATGGATACGGGAGAAAATCAGGGTGATTAATGCAAAGCCCCACAGTACTTGCAAGAGGCCTGTTGGACGTGATCAAACTGGGGGGCTGTGTGCGAGACAGTATAAGTTGAATGGATCTGCAAAGAGAATAAAACAGCTTACGCACACTGCTGCTTTCCAGAACATGGGAGAAGATGAGCTCCACCTCGTTTGCTTAGACAGAGGCTGGTAAGGGGCTGCTGGAGAGCATCTGCGGGGCAGCTGGTCATGGAGGATGCAGTGCTGCGGAGCAGCAAGGGGCAAAGTCAGTCCTTGCCAAGGACTCTGCGCTCCCAAAGCTTCCACGCAGGGTGCCAGAGCCAAATGGGTCTGTGTTAGCACCGGAGAGTAGAATAATACTTTAATCTATTGTCTCCCCCAAGGATTCCTAACGATCCCTGATAGTTCTCTCCATAGATTTTATAGGCTGTCTTCATTCCAAGCATCCTGCAGTTTGACCAGACAGTGATCTTTTCACATAATGGATAACGTCCATGAAAGAAACCATCAGTCCTATGAGTCTTGGGGAAAAAATGCTTCTTGAAAAAAGCCCTTGGAAAAGATGACTGTGGGTCAAGTAAAATCGAGCAAACTCTACTCTTCCTAGGATGTGCAGTTGTATACGTAGAAATAGTTTCTTTAGCACTGAAGTCCTGTCGATACCAGAATTCAATACTAGACTTATAAACATCAGTCGCTAGCATGGGAACAGATGCAACTCCTCCCAGCTGATTAACATCCCTGACATCTGGGATAGAGGACAGAATAAACAGAGAGAACCGAGGATTTCCTGTTGGGACTTGGCTTTTGGGTGACGACTACCAAGACAGAGCAACTCTGCCCTCGAGAGTGTTACTTCTCCACCTTCTAAAGAGCCCTTGGGGTAGTAATTAAAGAACTGGACATTTAACGCTGAATCCCTGCACAAGAAGTCAAGCATTTGCTGTTTGTCTGTCTGATACCTGCGTGAATGCAGGAACCCTTGATGTCAAGAGCTGCACAATGGTCCCTACGAGACACGGGATTAAGTTCTCCAAGCTTCTTGATTTGAAGAGCTTTGATGAATTTCTTCTGTTCTTTTTAGTGTTTAGGATTAGGTAGAAAGCAATCCTTTATTTGGAATCAAGGAGTATTTCTTACAACTCTCCTAGCTGCTAGAAAAGGGCATTAAGTGTGCCTCCCTCCTCCAGAGCAAGTTGACCATATTTTGCAAAGAAGCCTCATGAAAAGATCTCCAGTGGAAGAGAAGGAAAAAGAGATAAGAGGCTGATCTGATCAGAAGCTTCACGGAGGAGCCCTGAAGCGCAGCCACCGCTCAGCTGTCTGTACGCGGTTGACCCAGGCTGTAGATTAGCCTGCCACCTCCTGCTTTTCACGCTCCTGCTGCCGTCCACACGCCACATCACGGCGTGCTCTTCACACAAGGCTCTGCCATACCCAGTGCTGCTCAAGATTTCTACAAATTGTTCAAACATGTATTCAGAGTCCTATTTACGTATCACTGGAATGTGCCCATGCCCTTAATCCCAAGCAAGCTGACGTGACCCAAGGCTAAGCTTTGCTGAACTGCACGATATAGGTGTTGGAAAAGGCCATAGGAAAGGGTGGGATCAGCAGGATGCTGGACTCCAGCTCTCTGGTTTGGTCTGCAGGCAGGTGCTGCAAATAGATTTTGGAGCTTGTACAGCTCATCCCTGCCCCTTGTGTAGGCAGAGCAGAAGGGATTTGGGAGCCTTCGGGGCACATGTGGGAGTTGAGAAAGCCTGTCCCCAGGCTCAGTTATCCTGAGGGGATTTCCAGCAAGCGTTCATCAGATTGTATGAATTGAGACAGACCGAAGAGACTCCAGTAGCTTTTACTGTTTCAGGAATTTCATCAGCATTTTCCTAAGGAGGCATCGAGGGGAATGCTGTCTTATCTGTCCATGCAATCCTGCGGTGAAGCCTGATGTGCAAGGCCAATATTACATAAAAGGAATGGCTCAGTTAACCATCACATGGTGCAACAATTTGCCACATCAAATGGCACTTCAGAGCATGATTTCCTATGCTCCCTTGCTGTTTGTTTCAAGTGTTTTGAAAAGGAGCCATGGTAGGTGTCATGAGCTCAAAGTTTTCCCTATTTTGTAACCCGCAATAAGCAATATCCCAAACAACACAAGGAATGTGCCTTCCTGGCAAGCGTGTTTATCCTTGTTCCTTCCTTTTATATTGGGCCAGGCTGTATGATCTTAGCATGTTCTAATTTCCCAGAACTGCAGAAATAAAGAAAAGCTGAATGATATTTGCAAATCTTGTGCTGGGACTAAATAAATGTTATCCCACTCTCAAGAAAGTAATAAAAAGAAGCGAGGCAGATATTCTTGGATAAAGCCTGCAGTGTGGCTAATGATAACCAGTCTTTTGTTTTTCCCCGTAGGCTATTAAAAAAGAGGAGAGACGATCTAGTTGGTACCACAATATTTACAGCTTTTCTGCTGAGCAGCTCTGAGAGCAGAGTCCCCATCTATGCACCAGCATCCCCACTACCTGGCTATGGCACAGACTCTTTCCTCTTTGGAAGAAAATATGTTGTGGAGACGTGCCAGGCAGTGAGGGACAAAAAACCCAAACAGCTCTGCTGCTGGGATCAGCGTTAAAAGTCACCATAGCTGCACCACAGCAGTGACTGAAGGACACAATCACAGAACCTGAGCCGTTTGTCCAAGGTGCCAAAAGGACGAGAAGAAACTTATAGCACAGGTCAGAGGTGCCTTGAAATTGTTCCGGTGATGTCACATTTGTGGTTGTGTTTAGTCAAGAAGCGTCCACAGAGGTTTTTTTGTAAGTAGACTCACACCAACTTCGTCCCAGGATGGAGGCTTGATGGACTGTGAATTGAGACAGTGAGAAGGAAAGCAACTGGAAACGGATTCATCTTCGTTTGGGGATGAAGAGGCACTGAAGAGGGTTCTTGTTTATAACAGCATTAATTAAGCATTAGCACTTTTTGGTTGCTTCCAAAGGGCAAAAATATTTCAGGAATAAACTCTGCATGGTGAACAGCTGTCTACAACTGCTGATGCGAAGGATGGAACAAAACCCAACAGCATCTGAGGGTCCCCCAGTACCAAGGACGGCTGTGAAGAGTCTGTACAGCACAAAGCTCAAGAAACTTTTTACCGGTACCATTTCATCTTTTTTTTTCCCCCTTTTATTTGATCCCTCACCAGGCTGGGGCTCTTCTCCCTTTCTTCTGCTATTGTTAGGCTGAACTTTGGCAGAGGAAATACCTGGAATTGGATGTGAGCTCTCAGTGGCTGCGGAGACTTCTTCACTGATGTGGTGCAAGGCCTCCACTGGAGCAGACTGAGGACTCTTTGCCAATGAAAGTGATGACAAGAGGGGCAGCTGATGCAAAATGGGCCCAGATGGTGCCAACTGACTCACAGATTTTGACTGAGTCACTAATTGGCACAGAAATCTCTCTGAGGGGATGATTCTGAGGGCAATACCAAAGCCAAACATAGGGTTTGAATCTTCACCCTTTTAGTCAATGAAGGCTTTGCTGCCAAAGCCACTGCCCTAAACCTGTATTTGTCAGCCTAAATACCCAAAACAACCTTACAAAACTCATTGATCAAGTCCACAGGCCTAACTGCTGTGTTCTGCTGTACTGAGTGGTGGGTATGAGCTCAGCCTGAGCACCTCAGCCACCAAATAAAGGCTCCAGAGAGATGGAATGTCTTCCACTGCCCTTCTTGGCTTCACTGCCAATGATCTACGCTGCACTGAAATGTATGTGCAAAGACAAACAAATGAAATCTAACTGTTGTAAAAAAAAAAAAAAAAAAAAAAAAAAAAAAGTATTTGGAGGATCTAGGGATTTTCTCAGGCTTTACACTGTGGAAAAGGACCTTCAGGCCTCCCTCATTGACTTGAGTATGCCAGTCAAGAGGAGGTGCTTCTCAAGCCAAAATGAACGAGTAGAAGGTCTGTGAGCTCCATGTCATGAAATTCAAGTCCTCCAGACAGGTTCAGCAAGGTGGCTCTCCACAAAAAGAACATAGAACTGCACATGAAAAGCAACTATGCTCTGCTAAGGTAACTTCAGATTTTGGAAATAAATTCCTTGCTTGGGCTTGCGCGAGTACAATCTCTGCAGCAGAAAGACTTCATTTGAAATAGAAACATCCCTGTCAGAATAACTTTAAGGCACAGTCTTAAATCTGTCAACTAAAATTTACAAGGCTTTTCTTGTTTCACTTTGTATGGGTTTTATGCTGGTCACAGAACAAGCGATAAAAGGGTACTATCTGATTAAAAATACCGTACTTGTCTAAAAATTGTCGTAGCTGTTATAACTAACACCTCGAGTTCTCAGAAGTACAGTGTTAAAACAATCCCATTTGCATGATGCCTTTGATGATATTTGCTTAGCTGTGGTCCTCTCCAGTCGAACAGTATTAGAGGACTGGTATTTTTCCTTCTGATATTTTCAATCATTAGTATTTAAAGTATTTCCTCGTTTGAGTTTTGTTCACTGGTAACTGACTGAAGTAAAGCTGAGCTATAAGGATTTTTTTTAAAAAACCAACCTCACTGAAGTTAAAAAATAAAAAACAAAAACCCAAAACATACAAACAAAAAACCAAGCAAAAAAAAACCCATCACACAACTGGAAAGGAAGCATTCCTTTGCAGCTTAATTATGTGTATTTAAAGCTCCAGCAGAGCTGATAATGTTGTTTAAAAACCTCTCTGCTAAGGGAGTTACAAATATAGCCTGCATTGCTGTAATGGAAGGGACTCCAGAACAGCTCATACTTTCCTTCCTAACCTGAATTTTAGTGTTGACAACACAGGCTGTTCTGACCACCTAAAGGTTTTCCCCCATGCCTCCATGAATTGCCAAAAAAAAAAAACGTAACTTAGGATACTGACAACAGAATTTCAGCTTTAACCTTCATCTTCAGTGTGTTTATATTTCCAACTCATTCACAGGGAACAATTTTTTACTTAAACATACTGACTTTTATCTGAAGATGACCCACAGCTAGTTGGAGTAATTGTAGGTATGTGGTACTCAACTGATGTAAAAGTTACTCAGGGATGCTTCTCTTCCAACTACAACCCTTTAGCTGAGGATCCCAGGATTTTATAAACTCATTTTCACCCACAGAAAGCTGCCCTGCCGTTTGCAATGAAGCTGCATTTCTCTCATTTTCATAGATATAAAAAGAGGCGCAGGAGAGTTCAATCACACACCCAGCGTGTGCAACAGGACTGCCAGGAGCCTGGCACCCACCTCCCTCCTCACAACCCATGGGCTCAGCTGCCCCTCCACAGCAGCGCTTCAGAAAGCTGTACTCATGGCTTTAAGAGCACAGAATAACCTACCTACCTTCAAAGAAATCTTACAGAATTAAAGCCTACCTAAGAGTATTTATGTCCTGTTCCATGCCTGAGGGGCTCTTCCCCCTCCAAATACACATCCAGTCCCTGCTCCTAAGAGTCTGTGGTTAAAATAAACCGGGCAGTGCTGCAATATACTGCTCATGACCAACAACTAATGGGTTTCCCAAAGTTGGCTCCTTCAGCCTTTTGCACTTTCTTTGGCCTAGATGCAGCGTACCAATTCCATGTTAAGACACTGTTGAGACCATTACTGAGATTGCATTTGGGCAACTGTAATGGGAGCTAAATACTAAGAAAAGAATAAATTGATTAAAAACCCCAAAGCCCACAATGTCAACAACGCAAGAGGTCAACAGCCAGCAGGTTGGTCAATACCTAGACAAATATTCATTAATATGCTCATAAAAAGCTTGCTTGTTTAAAAAATTGCCTACCTGTAAGGAGAATAGGGGTCAAAGCATGTCTTGGTGACTTCTGTTATCTCTGGGTTACAGCATTCCCCACCATCGAAGTTGTATCTCTCGTAATTACAATCCATGTCGCACACACCGTTCTGCTTCTTCTTGTTGAAGAGCGCGTGGCGTACATGTCGGCAGTCTCCACCGTCATACCCAGTCAAGGTATGGTTGCACTCAGGATCACAGTTATCATCCCCAATCTTGCTGATATCACAGTTGGCCAGGATGAGTCGGTGGCGAAGGGAAGAGTTCTTCACCTCCAGCACCTCCAGCTCCCAGGTGATGTTGTAGCGGCTGAAAGCCTCATTTAAATGCTGATGCTGAAACTCAATCTGCTGTCGGCTGACAGTGGGGTTCTGGTGCTTGTCATCATAGAGATTTACCACACGGTAGCGAACGATTTTGTTGCGGCGGAAGCTAGGGAGCTTGTTGTAGCTGGCGATTACGTCTGTGTTGTCGCAGACTGTCTGTCCGCAGAGAGGAGGGTCTAGGCTGGTATCCAGCAAATAGCCATGATGATAGCTGAACTTACTCTGAGGACTGCTGCCATCCTTCATGGGAGACCAGGTGTTTTTCACATTCAGTAAACTGTCTTGAAGAACTAGCTGAGGTAGAGGAGTGTCTTGCCTGTGAATTGCCTGGCCCATGTCCAACAAGATCTCCTTCTGAGACCGGGCTGTCCTCCAGAGGCTGAAGTGCTCTACGTAACCCCGATAGTTCTGGTTCAGAGCATTTCCTCCAACCATGAGCACCTTGCACTTCAGGGTCAGAAGACTGAAGATGCTGCCCACTTGCTCTCCACTTGTGGCCACCTGGGCACCATTCACATAGAGTTTCATCAGGTGCCCATCATATGTGGCAGCCAGGTGCACCCACTGGTTGGGGAGGTAGCTGCGATGTGCTGCAATGGTGGTTACTTTGCGAGCACGGTCCGTCTTCAGAGAGAAGAAATAGCGGGGGTCTCTATTCCCCTGGTCACTGACGGTGTTAATCCCCAGGACCCATCCTCGGTCACGGGCGGTGTAAGAACATTTGTCATATAGTCCTATGTGCCCCCAAAAAAGAAATATGAATAAATAAGAATGACAGAATAAAGAAATAAGTATTTAAATTGTATAATTATATCTCTCCATATGTATATACACACACTCACCTACATATGTCAGAAATTCAGTGTACGAGACATTAAATCATCTAGCACGTGGTTGTGGGAGGTCATGTTAAGACTTGCTACTAAAGGTCAAGGTTTGCCAGTAGCAGGTACAAACGGGATTCCCCTTTCCTGACCAATGACTAAAACTCTTTCGCAAACTCCTATCAACAAAACATTGCACTGGACATTTGGTTCTTACCTTCACTCGCGTCATGGGTTGAAAATAAGAACAGCCTTGAGAAGCAATCCTTGTTGATCTCACTCATACCTCACACCCCCGAACCCTGCATCTAGTGAAGTCCAGAGGAGAAATAAGTATAAAATCTATGCACTGCACAGTTTGAGACACACTGAGCCGCTGCAATGATCACCCAAATCCTACAGAAAGCCAATAGGATGTGTTCAGGCTACCTTCACATTCACACCCAGTAAAAACCAGTAAGGAAATGGCGTACTTTGATATATTGGATGTGCTGAACAAGGTATATTCCACACCAGGAATGGGCTAGACACATGTACGGATGGACGTACGTGTTCAGAAACATTCCTATCACCTTGCACATACACCTACTAATGATTTGTGTATCCCACAGGGAATATACGCTCGTGATTTCTCCCATAGACAAAGTCTTCAGACAGCTCTAAGCAGTGGGAAAAGCCCACTCCTCCTCAGCTCGGGACACAAGGTTTGGCAAGTTAAAGACACACATTTCTCTCTTTCAGTTCTCAAAGGCACGGGGCTGCAGGGACACCCCTCAACCGAAAAAATAATCGTTAGAGCCTTCAGCACCAAGCAGCCTTTCCACTATCAGTACATAGAAAGAAATCCTTCCCCCAAGCCTCCACTTCCAAAAGCCTAAACGAAAAATCATAAATCTCTGACAGCTCAGTCCTCATGAAAAGACTAAATATCCCCTTACCTCACCCCTGCACCCTAACCCTCCCAGCACTACAACCCAATAACATCTTCTGCTCCTAAGTTGCTCAACAGCCATCTGTTAACAATCACTCATTAACAGCGCAGTCTTGTCTTGTATCAACAGAGCAAAGGTTACAGGAGCATTCACTGTATTTTTCCTCCCCTCTCCCAGCGCCCACCTTCCCCCCTCTCCTCACACCCTTCCCCTCACCTCCTCCTCCCTCCGTAAAAAAAAAAGTCTTCTGATGGGAAAGTTAAAAAAAAAACTTAAACAGTCCTTTTTTCTGCACATTGGTATTTTGCTAGGGACTCTGAGCTCCCCCTTTTCCTGTTTCCTTTGGAAGAGAGATCCCAGGGTTCGGAAGGTAATGTGTTTATTCATCTGTAGGGCGCACTCGGTTCAAAACCTTCTCGAGACCAGCTTCTCGTTAGTACCGCTGCTTCTGATCACGAGAAAGGGGAGGAGGAGGAGAACCAAGGAAGGAAAAAAACAAACATGCTAAAAAAAATTGACATTTGCTGGGGTGGATATTTACCCTAGAAAGTCATTATATGAAAGCCAAAGCTACCAATGACCTTCTGGAGTCTGTGTTTAAGTGTTTGTTTTGGTTTGGTTTTTTTTTTTTAATTTTTCCTTTATGGAATAAATACTTTTACAAAGCATTCATTCTCAGATGTATGACAGCCCATAAACATCTGCATTTTTATGAATCTCAAATGAAGGTATCATCCAATGATAGTGGGTGGATAATACTGCAAAGAATGAGAAGACAGCTGGCAAGACAAGTCCCTCTTCCAAACAACTCAAAAAAAAAAAATTACAAAAAATCTCAACTTATTACAATAAGACCATTCGAGCTGGTCAGACATTTTGTAAGGGAGTTTTTGTCTGCCAAGAAATGCCAACACGTTGAGAGCAGAAATAGTGACACAGAAATGGGCTAGTCCTAACAAATCTGAGAAGTTGGGGGTCTTCAACACGGCCAGGGGAACATCAGGGACTGCAAGTAGAGAAGGTCAACCCATCCCAGCCATGCTCCCCACCATCTCCTGCCGCCTTTGCTGCCCAACAACCGCATTCGCCAGGCCTGTGGATCGCAGGGCAGCTGCACATGCAATAGCTGCCCCACCTGTTTCTGAAGGCATCCAAGATCCCCACTGCTGGGTGGATGGCTGCACATCCTAGAACAGGCTCCTGGGTTCTACAGCTCCAGGGAAGTCCACCACACAGTCTTTTAGGGTCAAATATTTTGGCTTTTTGTACTGACTGGGGCTGGAAATATTCCCCCGAAGAACGAATAAATTATTATGGAATGGAAATTCAGCTTCCTAGCCAGCGTTAAGAACATCTTCCTCTCTCTCTGAAGCGCTGCATGATGCTAGTGATTGACCTCAGCTGAACAGATGGAGCTGCTGGAGGAATACTACAGAATAGTAGCAATCCTCCCTTGCCTTTGAGCATTTCAACCCTGATGTGATGCAACGTGTCTTGAGTTTGCCTCAAACAGCTGCCATCAATTCAAGATTTACAGGGAGCCAAAAGAGGGCAGAAAAAGAAAACAGTGACAATAGGGACACCACTGAACATGCCAGTCTGAAAGCTGCTGAACTAAAACAGTCTACTATTCCAGTTCCTTACATTTTCTAGTTTAGGGCAAAGGTCATTGCTGAATCCATATGCCACATACAGTATTCTTTTCTCAAACTTTTACTATTACAGACAACCAACTCTTGATGAAAAGCCAGAATGAACACAATCCCTTCAGCAGCAAGACTTGTTATATTCTTAAAAGAAAAAGAGTGAGAAGAGGGATCAGAAACTCACACTCCCTGTAACTTGCAAAGCTGTACCAGTTCTCCATGACCTTCTTATGCTTGTATGCTCTACCTACTTTCCCAATCCTTCACTTACTTTTGGCTTTAGTCTAAAAATCCTCCGGCTAAGGGAGTGTCACTTTTCCGTTTTGTCCCCAGCACAATGAAACTAATTTCAGCTGGGACTCTGGATGTCATAATAAAAGAATTTATTAGTTCTTCTATGACAATTAATAAGAGCAAAGCCATTGCAAGAGGGACATGTGAAATAATTGCCAGAACTTCTGAAAACTGAATAATTTGATGTTTTCACAATTTATTTCAATTTAGTAAAAGGTTCCATAGCCATGAGTTATTTCTCAGACATAATTAAGAACATTTTAAACAAGAGGCCTCTTTTACCCCAAACAAGACTGGTTTTGAGCAAAAACACCCCTCACAATGGTTGACACTCCAAATTTCAAAATTCAGCTGTGACCGCAACCAGCATTCCCATGAAAAACATACAGAGTTTAGATTCTCATTTGCACAGAGAATTCCTTACAATAATGTGGTAAAGGACATTTTTAGCTACTTAACATCCCTGTACAAACCAAGAGTGGTGTAAAGAGGCCTCATGGTAAATGACACTCAAGCCAATGACTGCAAAACCACAATCTGGCGAATATGCCTTGAGTTTCTGAGCCAAGAAATGGTGCGAAATAAAACTGATGTTTGTTTTCCCCACAGCAATTAGATTAAAAAAATCTGTACTAGTTTCATACAGCAGCAGTTTTCCTCACTTCTGCTTGCCCTGAGTTGTTAGAAAGGGATGGAGCTACAGCTGAGAAGAGCACTGACAGCCCTTCTAACTCTGCAGTCTGAACGTTTTTTTCCCTATAAAGATCCTGTTCCTGAAACCCAAGGGATTAAAATGGAATTTTTTTTTTTTTTTTTTTTTTTTTTTTTTTTTTAATAAAAGAAGAGGCGCTAGTTCAGCTTTCCAGTAAGAGCCGTTGGTAACCTTCCTTCCCCACAAAGACGTGAGTCACTTTTCAGACAACTCCAGAGAAGCGCATGAACACAGTGAGACGCCACGTTCCTGTGTGCCTAGCCAGGGGCAGCCTTTGATGGCCCACCAGGCTCCTTCCAGTCCCATGATGTTTGTCCCTTACAGGAAAAGTAAATTCCTAAGCATCAAAAGAGTGGGGAAAGCTGGAAAATTAAACTCCAAAGGCCCAAAGCCAAACATGGAAAATGAAAAATACAGTCTCTCCCTTTTTGTACAAGTGAAATCTCAGTTCTCTGCCTACTCACCCACAACTGCTCCAGTATACAACAGTCCACCTGACCTCTTCCAGGAGGCCCTAACCAAGGCCAGAGTATGATTCATAACCCAGTTTGTTTTCAGGACTTTGCTGGGGACTCAAACAGAGCCACCTCCTCACGTGGGCCCGGCGCACTGGCCAGGATTTGGCAGCCCAAGCGCAGCGCGTAGCTTCAGCTGCTGAACTTCTGGAAGAAAGTCCTGGGTGAGGACGCGAGACATTGCTGGAACCGAGCTTGCGATGCCGAGATGGGAGAAGATGGTTATCAGCAGCAGCCACAGAGAAACGGGAACTCGCAGCTAGAGGCTGCGGCTGCTGGAGCCCTAAGTGGGCAGAGTTGGAAAGAAGAGAGGCCAAAGTAGCCCGTGCAAGCTGCTGTAATCCACTTTAATATTATCAATAACAGACTCCAGGCCTCCCTCACTCACTTCAGTGTCATTTCTTGCATCCTGCTAACAGCAATCTTCCCGGTAATCAGCCCAGCCATAGAATTACCTAAGAATTCAATTCTTCATGCAGAAAAGAAAGAAAAAAAAGAAAAGACAGACTTGTTATGCTTTCCTTTCCAGGAGCGGAGAGGCTGGGGAAGGGGAAGAAGGAGGTCAGATTGACTTTGAACACATCAGGTGTGCCATGGAGCCCGTCACAGACGGGCAAGGCAGAACAGAAACCAGTGCCCTGCACTTCTGAAAGTTGGCCGTGCCTGTTTTGCTGGGAGACTACAACCAGAGGTGACAGGACTCAGTTATGAAAGGGGAATTTAGGTCAACAATCAAAGCTGCAGTCGGGGGCCCAAGAACAGGGAGCTAAAGGTTGGGGCTGTTTTTTTCTTTAGCATGCTTTAATCGTTTAGTATCAAAGCACAGAGGAACGCTTGAAAGAGCAAATATTCTACAGGAACCTATAGAAAGCTTTTATCTGTCCAGAGGAAAATAATTAAAACCGACAGATTTGGGTTAAGTATCCCCATGTTCCATGCAATTGGATAAGTCAGTGAAGATCCACTGGAGCAGTTCTTGAGTTCTGCACTGGATATTTCACGGTATGACGTTGAACCCAATATAGTTTTACAAAGGGGAGAAATAATCTCGCCTTTCCTTTGCCATGCTTCCCCCAGCCCCCACTTCCTTCCACAACAGTTAAATAATTCAAAGTCCAGAGTACTCAAGGCAACATCTCTGTCTATACCATTTCCAACACAGCTCGGAGACCTCCGGAGGTCACCCCCTGAGACGAGGAGTGGCTCAAGCAAACCACCTGAGACTGCTCAGGTGGCAACGTACTACTTAAGCGAGCAAAAAGGGGATGTTTGCTGCTGCTATCCATCTAGCTCAATTCACACTAGATGTTGTCATTTACGAGCTACACAATAAGATTCAGATCTGAGACAGAAGGACAGAGTTCTTTTCACTTTGAAGACAACATCTTCATCATATAGAAATACAGAGGCTAATACAGCTATGCCTATTTAACACCAAGAATTTGGCTCAAGGCTCTTTGCAGTATCAAAATCTGTGTATCGTTGCCATTTAGCATTAAATTAAGCATATATTCTGGCCTGTTTCTCAAATTCACGGTCACTCGTATGCTCAATGAGATACCTGGAAGCCTGTAAACAGGGAGATGAGAACAGCTAAAACAGCAAAACATGAATTTGTAGTGGCTGGTTAGTTATGAACATTACATGAATCCTTTCCCTTCTGATAACAAAATCATGTAGGCTGCAACAGAGCAGCCACTGGCACGGACAATCGTATTAGTGACACTTCACCGAGCCCATTGTGAGAACACACCCGCTAACGGTATATAAGAGCTTACTGCAAACAGACCTGGTAGGCTGGGGCTAGTGAGAAATCATCAGATTGTGAGGATTCTGAGGTGGAAGTGAACACAACACTGCATAACCAGGCAGCACAGAGCAGCGAGCTTCAGTCCTTGCCGCGTTACAACAGGGTCATGCTTGGACCAGGTACTGCTTTTGCAAGGCCTCCTCCGCATATTGTATCAGCGTAAACAGGGATCAGCGGGAAGGCTGGCTCCTTATCTAGATCTCCCAAAGCATTTCACAATAAAGCTGCAGACCAGTGGCGACTGGTGCTTGGTTAACAAACCGTGGCTGTTTGTGATCCAATAACTAGGTTTAGGTGGGCTTTTAGACGGTGAGCAAAAAGCACATCCTTCACAAGGGTCAAACTTCAGTCCCTGCTATAAAGTCTGGAACCACAGGAACATTCCAGAGAACAAGGGGAAGGATTTTCTAGTATCTACAGAACAAATTATTTCTCCTGCCTTGTTCTCAGAAACAACAGAATATTTTTGGTTGAAGCCTGGAAAACCCATACACGTCCACATTACCAGAGATGATCATAACACATGCAGACATAGGGACAGAATTAAGATGGTACAGGCTTCGTTTGGATACTACTAAAAGTCATAAACTCTGCAGCATCAGCATGTTCCTTCAAAGAATCACTGGTTTATGTCATAAATATGGGAGGCTTTGCACAAGGGCTTGATTCAGACAAGAATTCAAGTTGGTAGCTGCCAGTTTTAGACACTCTAGTGTGGCCCACTGATAATAAAGCAGAGTTTAGTGTTTATGAAAACCCAGATATCCTTTAAATACAGGGAATGGAAAGCCCTCAATAACTTTGTTGGTTTGGCTCAAAGGGATCTCAACAAACCTCTCAACTTCCAAGCTTATCTATGTTCACTGATCAGCAGAACCAGGTTACGAATTAACCATCCTATTGCAGCTGAGGCAGCGTACTCACCAGCATGAACATCATTCTCTCTTTAAAAGCAGATGTTGCAAAACACACGGATATGTATCAAGAGGCATGCATGAAAATCATCCATCTTCCACAGACACACGCACAACACACACAAACCCACAAAAAGGGACATAAATTCAATGCCACCCCAGCAGAAGGGCTGCTCTACGCACACAGATGAATGTACTCAACAACGCGCTTGGTGGAACACACGTCACCTCTGCTTCCATGTCTCCTCCTCCCTGTGCTGCTAGCCAAATACTGATTAGCTATCAAAACTACAGAGAAATTTACTCTTGTTCACGCCAACACAGGGTGGCTTTCCCTCTTTTGTAGGAGTTAATGCTCGAGAGCAAGCACAGAGAGTATTTTCTATGAAAGGGAGACACCTAAGCACCAGAACTTCCAGGCAATCTAAATGATAAAGTGGTATTTCTGGGCTCCTTTTAGAAAACAGCAGAGAAAATTGATCATAAACTGGGTCAAGATAGGTCAGCATACCTCAGAGCAGATCAGATGGCCAGAGCATCCCAGGAGGAAACGTTCTCCTGGAAGGATTATTAGGGGCACATCTGTGCCGTCAGATGACCGCGCGCAATACCCATCAGCTCGCTGAGAGTTCAATATGGCATTTCCTTTCAGAACGCGCTTTGTGCCTGACAAGTCAATCAGCGGCAGCGGTGGCCAGGCCCGTGATCATGCTGGAAGAAGGCCCAACACGCTGCCCTGAGGAACCCCCTCCACGGCCAGAGGCGCGGAGCAGCGAGGAGCGGAGGTCTATGCGTGTGAGATTCCTCGCGGTGCTACTCAAAAATACACAGCCGGGATGGAAGGGGAGGACAACAACACAGCTTGTTTTGCTTTTTAGAATTCCCTTGTCTCTGACCTTTACAGCAGCTTTAGGGCAGCGCTGGAACCAGCTGAGCAGTTACTGCTCCCAGCTGCAGAGAGAGGAGCTTTTACACCATCGCACAACACGCACGTGTTTGTGGGGGGGAGGCTAGGGCTAGAGAACAAAGGAGGAAATCTAGTGGCACCTAAATCAAACATTATGATCAATGAGGGAGATGGAAGGGGACCTGGGGAGCAGGGACAACCTTACAACCTTTCCAGGATCAGACAGATGGCCAACAGCCACACTATTGCAAAACCAAAACAAAAACAAAAAAAATTCCATGAATACAAAGTAGAGCACCCTGCAAGGAGACTGTAAAAATCCCATCATGATAGCTTGGACTTGTCTTTGTAACTGAGGGGCATTTCCACATGAAACAGTTCTAGTTATTTAATTGGATTTTGAGAACATTCTTGGGCAGCTGCTTTGCGAGTGCAAACTGAGCAGTTCCAGTGCGCTTACACTGATTTGCAAGCTCTCTGCCTCAGTGAGAATTAAATATCTTCCTGTAAAAATATCTCAGATCTTATCCAGGCTCAAATATCTTATTGCATGTGCCTTTCCCATACGACTGCATCTTTCCTGCGTTAATAGAAACAACTGAGGAATTCACCAGCCTCAGAAGAAAGGCCTGGACGCGATGCACAGAGCAGCGCGCAGTAAGGGCAGGCGGAGGAGCTGACGGTGCCTGCCTTCTGCCCTCGTGTTTGAAAGGCATCCGGGCCCTCTCCGATCGTTGCTATTTCATGCCTCAAATTCCCCGCTCCATACTTGCATACAAGTTCCAAACCCATACACAAACCACAGAGATGTTTCTGCTTTCTAGGAAACATCCTGCTGAAAAAACCTGCCTCTCCAGCATGATACAACCCTTATAGCACGCGTTCCAGACAGGCTCTAGTCACCACATACTAACCTAAATATATAATTTTAGAGCTCTATTTTTCTGCTCAGTTTGAATCCAATTTCATTTGTTTTGGTATGATTTTCCTCCTGGAAATACCTGAGCCTGTATTTCTGCTCTACAAGTATCAGTGATCGCTTGATCTGTAAGCACAAATAAATAGAGATCTAAAAGAAAATTCTCACAATGTCTTAGAAGCGTGCAGAAACAAATTCACACCTATTAAACCCAAGGCTGTAGCTGAAAATTCAGCCTCTAGTTCTTAAAGGACAAGATGGGACAGCGATGGGCAGCCCTCCAAAAGGTCATAATTCTGCTTCACTTTCCATAAGCGTTGCCAAAGTCAAATGATTCTCAAAAGCAATTGACTTGCTCAAGTCTGCAGAACGGGGAGAAAAATGTACAAGAAACAAGTTACCTTGAACGATTTTTGGCAATTCGTCTGTTTAGCTGAGCAGCAGGAAATATTATATGTCCAACCTTTCTTATGTTATTTCAGCCCTTCCACTTCTGGTTAAATTTGGAACCAAAGACACAAAGACTAACAAAACACCATGTGCATGTACTGTCTCTGTGCACAGGCCTACGTACACACGGGTTTGAGGGAGCAGATCGGGGCATTCTGAGCACTTGGCTTAAATTTGATTTTTAAGGAACAGTCTCCAGTTGGGGTTGTCTCAAATGAAATGAAATCCTGTCTCAGAACACCTTCAACAGGTGTTTGCTCTATAGTTTTTGTTTGTAATGCAGCCAAAGTCACAGGAATAGGTCATTTCAGCATACAACCTACATACCCCTCCAGACTGCTGTTTTGCCCTGAGACTGTGAGACAGATCACTCAGCGGGGAGATGGCAACCAAAAGCCACCCCAAGCGTAGTTTCTTCTGTCTCATTCAGTTATTTGTCTTTAACAGATGCCTGCTGTGTTAGCTTCACAGCCCCAACATCGCCCCTTCATAGCTCCAGCTTCCAGAAGGAAACTTCCATTTTGCTCCCGCAAAGGTTGTATTCTGAAGGTAAATTCTTGGCTCCACTGAAGTCAACAGTGAAATTCTTACTATCTTCAATAAGAAAAGATTTTGGTCTTGTTTTTCAGCTTGTTCTGAAGGGTAAAAATCAAGTCATTGCTCAGCAGACCATTCTGGTTAGAGGTGACAAAAATCTATGAAACAACAATGTATGAAACTGAGCCTGACAATTCAACTGTAGTGATGCCCAGGAAACCCTACAAAGAGCTAGAAATAGTATGGTGAGTAGAAATACCCTACCAGTGCCAAGGAGAATCCATAGAAGTATTAGAAAATTAAAGAATTTGAAATTAGCAACCTAGTGCAACCTGTGCTTTACTGTTGGCTTCAAATATTTTTGCAGTAATGGTTGAAAACCCTAGAATAATCTGGAGTTAGAAGCACTCAGACACAATACAAGTGATGACTGAATTAATTGCTCTTTAAAGACCTCGTAATTTGGAAAAACACTGAATTTAACTTTGAAAGTTATGGTGACAGATATTCCACCATTCTACTTAGAAAGGTTTTTCAAAGATGGTCTGCTCTCAGAGCTAAAATACTGCATTTTCTCCATGGTCTGAAGTTGCTTTGTCTCCACAGGCATCCATTGGATTTACTGATATCTTCTACCATTAGATTTCCAACCTCCAATTATCAGATTAATATTCCCCAAACATATACTTAAAGATCATGATGATCAAGTCACCTCTTAATCTTCTTGAGTCAAATACTTTAAGCCTTGTTACAAATCATATAATTATTGGCATTGTTTACTTTTTTCCCCTAAATCCTCTTTCATACAACATCCTTCTCAAGCTGTGGACACCACAACTGGCCGAAGTACTTCAGCAGCAGCTACTCCAGCATCAATACAAGGATAACACAACCTCCCCAATCTCGTTCAGTGCTTCCATGTTTACATAGCCAACGATGACTCTAAACCTTTGGCCACAGCATCACGTTGGCAGCTCATATTTACATGTTTTATCTACGCCAGCACGCAGTGACTCCGATACATTTAGCCTCCAGGTAAAAGACTCTTCCCCCGCCATCCATCCTTTATCTGTGACCAGCGCCCACCTTTTTATACGTATGACTTCACATTTGGCTTTATCCTAATGCATATTGTTTGCATGTTCTCCGTTTTTGAAAACACCCAAATGCAAGTCCTGTTTTGGTCATTGTTTACCACTCCCTGAACTCTGCAACATCTGCAAATTTTATCAGCACTGATTTTATGTTTTCTTGCAGGTTGCTGACAGAAAATATTAACTCGTAAAGAGCCAAGATTGCATTGTGCTGAATAGGAGGGAATGTGGCCAGAGTCACGCTGTTCAGGCAACAGCTCTGTTTTTCAGTAGGGGAAAATAAATACCTGTGATACTCATGAATGCGAGCTTACACAAGTCAAGAGAAAAAAAAGATGAGACACATAGATAAGTAGGAGATTGGCAAGATACGCCTCTGTCTTCTTGTCTCTTTGGCATTCCACAACCCCAGTCTTTTCTTCATAGCAGCACAGCGCTGCAGGGACCTAGCACGATGCTGCTCACTGGGATCTCTTGGAGGAGCATTTTTCTTTTTGGTACAGTGGAGTGGCATTTACCGTTACAGCATCACAAATGATCAAAGCGCTGATGATATTACCTCATCCCTACAAACGGCATTTCTCTTGAGGGCTGCTGAGAACCATGATCCCACCTTCACAGATGAAAAAGACAGAGTTGAAGTCACCTCAGAGCAATTGTAGAGTAGCAACTAAAACCCCAGAGCAATCTGTGCCCCTCCAACCACTGTGTCACAAAAGAAGCATCTTGAATCATCAGAAGAGGGAGCCTGCTTCTCTCACACAGCAGTTTCATCTCTGCTGAAACAAACACCCTTTCTTTCTTCCAAAGCATCTAATTTATCGCTGAAGGAAATATCTGTTCTCTTCCCAAAACCATCAGTCAAAAAGAAACTTCTGTGCTTTGCAACTGCCTCTGTTTTCCTCTCTGCCAACAAGTCTCTGTCTCATCTTTCCTTACAGAACATCTTGTTGCAACGCCCTTCCATAATAATTTTCCCATAAAAATGTGTGCCTCGTCAAGCTTGCCCTGTCACCAATGTTTGACAAGTGTCAGAGAAACCCTACAAAAGCCAAGCTGCGAGCTTGTCAGTGCAAAGGACACCATGTGTTGAACACATTGACAGTTCTCAATAAATAACATCCCTGCTGAACAGCTGGTTGGATTGCTGGGGTTTGGAAGAATGTTGGCCACATTGTCTACTTACGTGCATCCTCCTCAATGATGCACAGAAGATCCTGTGCATGGGGAGCGGAAATACATCACTTCCAGAGGATACCAAAGTATTTAAAAAAAAAAAAAATCAACAGAAATTTAGATCCTGACTCAAGGTTTATGGCCAATTTCAGACATACAGATGTGCAATCAACTGTTGGTTTCTTTATATAGGTGCAAGAGACATTCATCCTGGGGGAGGGAAGGGCGAGACACACGCGATGGTAGGAAGAGGTTTCCTAATCTCATTTCCCTCTTCCCTTTCTCTCATGAAATACTTAGCTCCCATGTCATTTAGTGCCTTCTTCAGTATCAGAGCACAGAAACAGTTCACCAAAACAGTTTGGCCTTTACAGTGCGAGACAAAAAAAAATTGTTGGGGCAGAAAAGCCCATGTTTCTCTACCTCTGCTGCCAGCACTTGAGGCAGAAGCAAGAGTCTGGTCCAGTGCAGAGCCTCCTACCACTGCAAGGTGTCTTCCTCCACGAGTGCAAGTGCTCCCGGACCACCTCTGCTGCCAGATGCCAACTCTGGAGAAACCTTTGGAGAAGAAACACAGACCCCTTGCAGTATCATTTTCCCTCTGTGAGATGCGGCTGCTGTTGCTTCCCTCTCCGGCCTGTTCCATGGAGCCTGCAGGTATTTGGATATGGCCATTTCCCGGTAAAACTGGTGGTATGCTGATGTTTAAAATAAAATCAAATAAACCCCTAGTAGTACAGCGTATAGCTGAAGACCACCCCTGTTTGAGCATTGCCTCTGGTGAGACATAGAATGTAAACACTCTGTTTGATTAAACCATCTCTAGCAAGAGGACTTTGGGGAATTCCAGTCTTTCCCAGCGCAAAGAGCAGAAGATGCTCTGCTGTTCATTAATTCAGGGCGAGGGCAAGAATGAATAGCTCAACCTTCCTCCTTGGAGAAACTGTTGATAGTTATCCCAAAACTCTTAGAGGAAGCTCACCAGTATAAATCAGGTTGATTTCCACCACCACCCCGCCCCCTTCTTTATTTAACCTGTTCGCAGGCAAAAGGATTGTGCAATAACTGATAAACTTTGTCCATGCTGCAACACAAAACGCTCGTTTCTGATTGTCTTCCCTCCTCGTTGGGGTGGGAGGTGGAGAGACCACACTGGAATAGCCTTACAGATAAGGCCATTAATTACACGACAGAAAATATTTGTGCAGTAAGAGAAATTGCTCTTTCAAAAAAAGCAACAGATAAGATTATTTTAAACCATCATGTTTTAAGGCATGGAGATTCTGCCAGTGCTGGAGACCTTTTGCAATACATCTAAAACTTCAAGGCTCTCAGAACTAAAAGGGGGACTACAACTTTAACACCTATTAAATCTGTAAAAACACTCCCTTATTCCCAATTTCCAAAGACACTTCTCATGGAAGAAGGGGAGCCTGGGACAGTGACACGGGCACTGCATTGACACCACACCTCTGCAGAAGCGAGGAATCGGAGTCCTGACCAGTGCTGCCTCCCTCACTCCCAGAGCTTTTTATCTGATGATTTTCCTGTGCATGTTGAGCAGCCAGAAAGGCTTTTTAGAGGATCCCAGTGTCTCCTGGAAGGAAAGAAACACATAATTCCCTCACCTCCTACTTGAGACCACCAGTACTAGAGGGACAATCCAGGAGCAGTCACAAGGAAATTTACTTTTTCTTGGGTTCTCTCTGTGCTGTAAAGGGTTTGGGGACCTCTGAAGCAAGTTAAAGCATTTTGTGTTCTCCGGCTGACAGCACCATTACCGTGGCTATCTGTCCCTTGCTCCAGAGCTCATGGTGACGACACGGTCCCATGTTACCTACTTTCTCGGGTCCTGCTCACTCCTACCTCCTTAAGCTGATGGTTCTGTGAGAGTGACGTGCAACACCAGCCTCGCGCTCAAACTACAGTAGGACAATTATCCTTTGGGCTGTTTTAGGCCTTTTACAGCCTTTGTGCAACTATAGAGCAACAGGTTTGCCAGGAGCAATCTAGACTTCAGTGTCTTTAAAAAAAAGACAATATCATGGATTTACCAAGAAGAAATTCTACAAGTCCATTGAAGCTAACCTCCCTGCTCGGGGTTCCTGAATACTGTTCACACTCATTTTAAGGCGAATTGAGACTATAATTTTACTCCCTTTTTTTTTTTTTTTTTTTCATATTTTCCATGATAAAGGGAGAAGAAGAGAAAGACACACAGACAGACAAACATCTCAAAGAAACTCCTACAAGCAGATGCAGAGTAGGAAACATCCAGCAACCCCGCTGGCCCAACCCACAGCCTAGACCTGAGTGCACGGTTGATTTTCATTAACTAACTTTTCTTCCTGTGAACTTCCTCTGAGGGTGTTTGTTTATAAACAGAGGAGGGAATATTATTGCTGGAGATGAGACAGGATGGGAGGAGTGAAGGAGCTTAGGGCCACACGACTGCAGAGCAGAGTTCAAAAGTGTTTGTTGCCGGAAACACAAAGGGCTCACTGTAAAACTGGTACATGGCCTAATTTCACAGTCTAGAGGGATTACGATAGGTATATGCAAAAATGCTCCAAAAAGCAAAGACAAGATCACATTGTACAAATGTTTCCCACTGCATCACCAGCACACACCCAAATTAACCCATTGACAGCAGCGACGGCGGCTGGAGGTTGTTCTCCATGACATCCACTTCTCAGCTTGTTCGTTTTCACCGTTGCATGCACCCTCTCTCTGCCTCAAATCCTACACGCCCATCGGTCTGGAGCAGCCCCCGTGACTTCCCTTCCAAAGGAGTTACTCTAGGTTTACATTGGTGAGTTCAACAGCAGAATCTGGCTTGCACAGCTTACCCTTCCCTCTGCCAAGTACATGTTTCAAAACCGTGTGCGTAATGCATTTAGTTAACATTTGCTTTTTCTCCCTGTACTCCTCTTCTCCCCGAACATCTCCATTCATGAGCTACAGCACAGGCGGCTTCCAATTCTTGTCTAGTTTACACTGAAAATAATTCCCACTAAATTCTCTCTGGTGAAAGGTGCTGGTTTGACCCCGGAGCGGCTGCTCTGTTTATCCACGAGACAGATGCGACGTAAGGCAGTAGTAATGCAAGCTCCAGATCTCAGCCTTAGCACCTCAGCCTTTACAAGCACAGATGCTGCTGAATTCCCAACCAACCGCGTGGATTGTATGATGTATGGCCTCCCCGCTGATGCTCCCAAGGATGACGCCGGTTGTTCAGCCATGAGAGCCTGCACGTGATGAGGACCCCTCCTCAAACCAGCCTGGGGCACTGACACGCTGCGTGCAAAGCCCCCTCTGCAACCACTCACCTGGTCCCTATTTAGCTATGGGGTAAATGAGATGCTTTTGCCCTTAATTAATAACCTGAAATATCTAGAGACAGATTTTCAGCATTTCCTAGGAAGATGCTTAGCGTTACAACTTACATATTTCACAAGCTGTTTCAGCAAGTCAATATTTTAATCAATGTGCAGCTGTATCAAAAATATCAAAGTATTCTGAATTAAAATAAGACAAATCTGAACTAAGGGGCTTCAGTGATATTTGCTTTTCTCTCCCTTTATGGGCTGCATACGCTGTCCCATTTGAGAAATACAATAATTCATGCTGATTCTAACATCACCACCACATTTGGGTCAGAGATATTCATTCATCTGATTTTCTGCTGACTCCAAAGAGCTCGTGTCCGCCACGCTGCCAGTGCTTTCCCCACTGTGACACCAAGTGAGAGACTTCATAATGGCCATCAGCTCAGCGCAATAATTACCCAGTAAAACCCATCAGCAGTTGCAACGCGACATCCTACAGGAATTAGGGTGTGTGGACTTCACATGGAGAACAATCCAGGCTGAGGAATGACTATCAGCACTCCTAAAAAGAGTTTAACAAAAGGCTAAGCCTGCTGGGCTCTGTTTCCAGCTCTGTCACCAACGCACTGCCAAATGTGGGACAAATCAGAACACCTCGCCGTTCCTCAGTTTCCCTGATGTTAAGGGCAATGTTCTCTCACGCCTGAGAAAGTTATCCCCACCATCAGCAGGATGTGCTGAGGCAGTTATCAGGACTGCAAAACCGCAATCTTACTGCAACGAGAAAGGAAAATAACAGTACTAGGACACAGCGGTACGGGAGAAAAAACCCCGTGTTCAAAACTAAGTAACACTGGTAAGAGTGAAGGCCTTCCCATTTCTTTCCTTGTTTTAAATAAAACAAACAAAATGATGGTGATAAGATCTCTTTCCTCAATCCAATGGATGATCTTTGTGAATATGCTTCCAACACTAACAGCAGAGAACCGGCAAGGAAGAAAGCGAAGGAAGGCCGGAGCCTGCAGCTGATGCTCGGTGTCAGGAACAGGGCTGCTCTTTTCCCGATTCCATGACGACACAAGACTCCTGGGAATCGGATGAGGGAGGGAAAGATGGGTCAGAGCAGAGAAATCCATATGGGAAAATGATTTAAAGCAAATAAAGAGACAATAAATTAGATAAGGAAAAGGAGGAAAAACACAGCAGAGGGGAGGAAGGAGGAGAGATAAAAGAGCCCTGAGTATCACTCAAAGGGAAGACTCAAGGAAAGCCTACCAGAGCCCAGGAGTTAATCAGCAAAGAACAGAGTGGTTTTCTTCTCTAACAGTGATTCTTTTGCTTTCATGAGCTGGTATCATATCTCTCAGATGCTGCTTCACCAGGCCCGTTCCAGATCCTTCTCAGTTTCACTTCACCCTCACCGTCTCTGTGAGAACAACGGCTGGCTCCTTGTTTGTGCAACACCAGGATGGATATTAAACAGAACAATATCAATAATTCCTGGAAAATATGCATGAGCAGATGCCTGCCTAAGCACACAAACATACAGTCTGCTCGCCCTCGGTTCCCACAGCACTTCCAACGCGAGTCGGCTGAAGTCACCAACCTGGTGAGCACCCTTGGTCCGCACGGAGGGGACACCACCCTCCGGCGGCAAAAGAAGATGAGAACTACAGAGTGCACAGAGTCATCCATGGCACGCGCTTGCTAGGGAGAAGGAAATCAACAACTGTGCGGAGCAGGAAAAAGGGAAAGACGGGGGAATCAAGGACACCAGATAATAGAGAAAGAACGGAGCCTACCATGGTGATAAGAGAGGGTGGAGGGATTGGACGGGAAAGCTACACACTTACATCACCCAACAAAATAGAAAGCTGGACAGTGTGTTTTGAATAAATGCTCGTTTTAACACATTGGGGGGGCGGCAGGGGGAAGGCTGAAAGAGACAGAGGCCAAATTGGGATTTGGAGGATAGCAAAAACAACTAAAATAAACATGTCCCCTTCCCCAGCCAATTTCTCTGACGTAAGGCTTTGCAGTTTTCCTTCTCTTGTATCCAAAGTAAGAAAGGACAGCATAATAAAAGATGTTAAAGCAAGGACCATGGAAGGGTTCAAGCTGTAGAGGAGGGATGCAGAAGACTCTATGAAATCAGCCTAAGCCAGAGTTAGCCAAGGTCAAGGGTATTTTTTCATTACCTTCAACAGGTTTAGGATCAAATCATAGCATCACTGAATGGTTTGCGTTCAAAAGAAACTTAAAGATCAGCCAGTTCCAACCTCCCTGCCATGGGCAGAGACACCCTCCACTAGATCAGGTCACTCAAAGCCACATCCAGCCTGGCCTTGAACACTTCCAGGGATGGGGCATCCACCACCTCTCTGGGCAACCTGGGACAGTGCTTCGCCATCCTCACAGTAAAAAATGTCTTCCTTATGTCTAATGTAAAGCTACCCTCTTCCAGTTTAAAGCCATTACCCCTTGTCCTGACGCTACATGCCCTTGTCAAAAGTCCCCCTCCAGCTTTCCTGTAGGTCCCCTTTAGGTACTGGAAGGCTGCTCTCAGGTCTCCACGGATTCTCTTCTCCAGGCTGAACGGCCCCAGCTCTCTCAGTCTGTCCTCACAGGAGAGGTGCTCCAGCCCTCTTATAATCTTCGTGGCCTCCTCTGGACTCTCTCCAACTGGTCCACGTCCTCGTTATGTTGGGAGCTCCACAACTGGACACAGTGCTCCAGGTGTGGTCTCACCAGGGCAGAGTGGCAGAATCCCCTCCCTCGACCTGCTGGCCACGCTCCTCTTGATGCAGCCCAGGATGCGGTTGGCCTTCTGGGCTGCAAGGGCACATTGCCGGCTCACATTGAGCTTTTTGTCCGCCAGCAGCCCACCTCTCCAGCCTGTCCACGTCCCTCTGGATGGCATCCCTTCCCTCCAGCATTTTGACTGTACCACTCAGCTTGGTGTTGTTGGTGAACTTGCTGAGGGTGCACTCTATCCCACTGTCCATGTCACCAACAAAGATGTTAAACAGGGCTGGGCCTGAAGAACACCACTCACCACTGATGTCTCCAGCCAATTCCTTACCCATGAAGTGGTCTGTCCACCAAACCCACGTCTCTCCAGTTTCGAGACAAGGAGATTGTGCGAGACAGTGTCAAATGCTCTGTACAAGGCCAGGTAGATGACATCAGTTGCTCCTCCCTTATCCACTGATGCTCTAATCCTGTCGTAGAAAGGCACCAGATTTTTAAAAATTGAGGTTATGTTAGCCTTTTTCTAGTCAGTGGAGACTTCACTGGACTGCCACGACTTCTCAAATGTGACGGAGAGTGGTGTAGTGACTTCAGCCAGCAGTTCCCTCAGGACCTGTGGATGCATCTCATCAGGCCCCATGGACTTGTGCACCTTCAGGTTCCTCAGACGGTGTCAAACCTGATCTCCTCCTACAGTGGGCAGTTCTTCGTTCTCCCAGGCTCTGCCTTCTGCGACTTGGACAGCCCCATTCTCACCAAGGGATAATCCACCTTTCTTTATATTTGTTCAGTTTTAAATCTGATACATACCGTGCCCTCACTTGGTCCTTGCCAACCTTATGATGTTGAACAGTCCTCAACTAAGCAAATTGTTCTGAACGCTATGAACAAGAAGAGCAGAAAGCAAAATTCTGGGATCAGATATTCACTGTTGTTTTCTTTTTAACTCCTTTTAACTTGCCTTTTTGAGTTCTGCTCTGCTCACGTTCAGAGTAAGAATACTTTGACTTTATGAATGGCTTTGGGGAGAGTAAACTTTATAACAGGCACTAACATCAAATCCAAGCAGTTTACAAGATCTGCCACTTGTGTCAGAATATGTAGGGAAATAAACAAGCTGCTCTGCCTTGATCATTGGAGTTTAAATGCTCTATTGATCTGGGGAAAAAAAATCAAAGGTGCTTTGGAAACTGCGTGTGTATGCGTATGCATGCTCACAGCACCGAAAATGAAGAGAAATGTAGGGACAAGCAGAAATTAGCAGAAGAACAATCGAGCATTTCTTCTTCACAGAAAGCTGAAAGAAAACTAAGAATTACATCCAGATGGCAGCTCCCCCCAATGTGGGGAAACGCCCGTAGAGCAACGCAGGTGTAAGGTCAGGAGAAAGACGTACACCTTCATTTGTACAAGTCTCGTTTCTGGGAAAAGAGACAAACAAAACGGACAACACAGTCCATTGTTCTGTGCCCAGAACAATGCACGAAGCAAATGCTCAGAACCTAGGAAACAGAAACATCCAATACATTTTGCATATTTGAAACAGAAAGAATAATATCTACTGATCATGTAAGACAGTACCAGGTGAAAAATTTGGTAGTATTGAGAAAGGTTACGTGAAGAAAAATATGATATTAGACTAGCTGATAATAATTGAGAGAAAAAAATGCAGAGGGTTTTGATCAAACAAGACTTTTCTGATGCATTTTCAGAATAATCTGGAATACAAAATCTGAAGAAGTAAAAATGTATTAAAGTGAACGCATTCGTTCTTACAACGATGAGGCGCAGGACCTGCCACACAGACCAAGACCAGAGAAGGGTGGGAAATGTTTGATAAAATATTTTTCTCAGGAAAAAGGGAAATTAATCAAAACAGACTATCTGTGGGAAAGGATCAGTTCTGGCAAATATTCGAACTTAAAATTTCAATTGAAGTTTCATAACTGTCAAAACACCTGATTCTTTTTTAACTTTCTGAAAATAAGAAAGCCGATACCCTTGACCAGCAAATGTTTTTCTTTCTCATACTTAACACTTTTCTAAAGCAATGCTTTGGATTTTAGGTACTTAAGATGTTGTCAATCTGTCCTCCTCTTTTCCTGCCTTACATTATAGCGGTGACTCTCGGTCTTAGCTACAGATCTTTGGTTTATAGTAGAGCACTGGGAAATTTTCTGTGGCCTGTGCTATATCAGAGCCTACAAAGTGGATTTTCTGTGAATGTTTGGACTAATTATCTGCTGTTATATCCCTGACACTGCGGGGGACTGAATTTGGCAACCCAGGTGGTCCCTTCTCTGCTGCTGCTCCTATAATTTCTATCAGAGAAAAGAAAAGAGGAGCTGAAAAAACAACGGCTAAAATTGGAAGCAAAACTATTATACGGGAACATTTCAGCTGACCCCAGTCATGGAAGGGTTCACTTTTGTTTTTTTCAATGTGTCTTTTTGAAAAAAAGCCACTATATTTTGGCTTTTTTCTCTGGCTCAGGCCAGCATGAGCAATGAAAACCCACGGTGAAAGCGCTCAGTTATTCCCATGGTCTTGAGAGCACCTAAACCCCCTCAGTTCTGCAGCATTTTTGTGTTAAAACTGCTCAGGTGGGCATCATGGCCCACCTTGCGACAGATCTGAGGAGCTTTGCACCTATGTCCTGAGGGAGCCAGACCTGGGCTCCAAAGAAGGTATTTCTCCCCCAAAAGTCCCTGCTCCACCCCGCTGGTGCTTCCCTGCTGTGTTTAACCAGAGTCAGGCCCCAGTGACCAGGGAGGTGCCCGCTGCCACTTCGGTTCTCTGCTGTTTGACACACCCAGTCAGGGATCTCTCCCACCTTGGCAAAGGCTAACGAACGCACAAAGCTCACGGGACTCCACCAGACTCCTGGACCCTCTTTGAAAGTGGAGGCCCATCCTGTTCTTCGTGGCAGGGTCTGGGGTTAGGGTGCCTGGGGAGCCAGCGAAGCCCTTTCCACTCACTCCAGGGTTTAAGTGAGACCTCTGGGATCTGGGATTTCAGCGCATCCCTCACTATGCCATGTGTGGCTGGGGCTGATGGTGGGTGTCCCAGCTCGACACGGCCGTGGCCTTGGGAACCCCTCAGCCATCTGTGATGCTCCCCTCGTGCCCCATGGGGAACCGGAGAGCAGCTTCAACCTGATGCAGTGACTTTCAGGCACCTGACTCACCGACCAGATCTGTCTTTCCGTGACGTCTTAGCGTGCGAAGGCTCTCCAAGGGCTGCTGCTCGTCCTCACTGCCGAGGCCCTCCCGTCGCACTCTGCTCCGCGCTGCTCCAGACGGCTCCAAGAATCCCCGAGGAGAGCCCTGCTCCCGCTCTCTCCAGACACCATCCTCTCAGCTTGCTTTCTGCCTTGCACAAGTTTTTTCTAACTGAAACAGGCTTGCTTGAAATAAATCAGGCTGAAATGAAGCTCGGAGAGGCGAGCTCATCCTGGGACACATCTCTGTGCCTACAGGAGACAGCCATACGTCATTGCGGAATCTAAATTTACCATCCTTCACACGGAGTCCAATTTCCCTCTTTCTTTTAATACCACTTTATTAATTAGAGCAGTCTATATATAAGTGCTTTAAAAAAAACAAAACAAAACAAAACAACAACAACAACTTTCTTTTAACAGTGCTAACTCCAGTGTGTATCTGCTGAAAAGAACAAGATCAGTTAAAACTGAAAATCTTATGGAAATAAAAATTCTTTTTCTTTTCCAGTTTATGACTCTTGTCCGAGCTTCTGTAGGCTGAAGGAAATGTGCTGTTCAAGTGCAAATATTTAGTAAATGACAAGCTATGCCATATTTTTTCAGTGGCCTATAAAACAAGCCTTATCCAGATCTGTAGTCATGAAGTGGTTAATCATTCAAACCCATCTACAGGGAAGCCAAAATCACACAGCCACCCCTAACCTTCAGCAGTGGGGTACTGCAGGATTGTCACTCTGAAGGAACATCTGGGCAGGTGTTCAAGCTCCTGTCACTTTGGTCCAGCCATTACTCCACTCCTCCCATCACTCCGGGACCTGGCACACACCAGCACTAATTAAACAATAAGTTTTGCGTTTGATGTGTTCTACAGACCTTCATTCTAGTATTTCATTACAGACCAAACCAAGAAAATTAATGAAATTAAGAGACAACAGGCTGTTGAAGACAAGAAGATGCTGCTTTACCAATCTACCGATTATTTTAATGCCAGCGAAACTCAGAGTAAACTCTCCTGAAGACATCCTCAAGTTCCCAACACGTCTTCTAAAGGGGGTCTACAGGAAAGATGGGGAGAAACTCTTCAGCAGGGCCTGTTGCGATAGGACAAGGGGTGATGGTTTCAAAATAGAGCGAGGCAGATTTAGATTAGATATTAGGAAGAAATTTTTTACAAGGAGGGTGGTGGAGCACTGGCCCAGGTTGCCCAGAGAGGTGGTGGATGCCCCATCCCTGGAAACATTCCAGGCCAGGTTGGCCGGGGTTCTGAGCAACCTGATCTGGTTGGAGATGTCCCTGCTCCGTGCAGGGGGGTTGGACTGGATGGGCTTGAAAGGTCCTTTCCAACCCTTCTATGATTCTAAGGATCAGCTCTGAGGAGAGGACTCAGCTTACCGATTCTATCTGAAGTGTATTAACTCAATATCAGCCTCCAAAACTTCAGAACGGAACAAAATTAACTCCCCAAAGTAAACGTATATTCTTAAACCCCATGGAGGGAACAGACCTACACAGTGCCAATTACAGATCTTTATAATTACCCGATTATGGGACCCTGACACAGATGTTTCAGTCCCTTACATGCAAGAGCTGTGGCTTTAAGTGAGCTCCACCGTGCTGATTTTGGCATTTCTTTCCCTTTGGATTCTGCTGCAGTTTTATGTTCATCGAGGACTGCAGTTGGGAAAACATAGGCACTCCCTTACATACGAAGCTTTATAAAGTTGGGATCGTGCTCTCTGTTGGCAGGCAGAGGAATAGAGAGACAGAGGAGAATGAAACTGGGAAGGGAAAAAAAAAACCAAAACAAAACACAAATAACTTTCACTCTTCAGACCAGGCACGCCTTCTTACTCCGGCTCCCGCTGCCGATCATTCATCCTGCTCCTCTCAGCTCCCCGCCAGTAAAGAGTCAAAATCTCACCCCTATCAAAACATGAGCTGCCCTGCTCCTGAGCCACAGACCAGCAAACACACCGGCAGGGACTCGGGAGGATCCCGTTTCTTACCTTGGAGCTGCATTTCCACAGTAGAAGTGAAATATCTTTGATTACAACAGAAGCAAGGTCAACGGTGCTTTGAAGCGTCTTATTTTGCACGGCATGTGTATTACCTAACTCAACTACAGCCTGGACCTTAACCCCTTCGTTCGCAACCAGAGCTGCGTTCAAAGGCGCTACACGGGAAAGCGCACCAAATTGCGTGATTAATACCATGTGCACATGTGTGTGTTTGCAAGAGGGATGTACTGTGCCGTGTGGTAGGTACGCGCATCCAAGGGGTGTTTGTCCAAGAACTACGCGGCCCGGGGACGAGAGGCAAGTACGCACGAGCCGAGAGCTGCCGCCGCTGGAGAGCCGCGCCACGGGAGCTGCGCAAACGAAGCGCAGCCCAGCTCCCAAAACGCTTCTGAGCTTTTGCGTAACGCAGATCAATGGGTCAGACTTCTAGTTTCCCAACAGCTTTCCCTGACAAATGCCAGAACAGATATCAGTGAAGTCAAGCAGGGCAGCAATAACATCACTGCCAAGCAGCGTGAAAATTGGCAGAGCCTGGCACCAAGGACCGCCTGTCAGCAGAGACAGGGCATGGCCCGGCACAATGACGAACCCACTTAACAGCGCTGTAAAATTAGCCATTTATGAAAACAAATTGAATACTGCAGCAGAGGGTGACGTAAGGGGAGTTGGCTCCAGACAGAAACAGAAACTCCTGTAGCCTGGATTAGCAGAAGAGCTCCGTTATACCAGGGCTCAGGCGTAGAAGCTGATAACAACTTGGGTCCTACACGAGATTTTTAACAGACACAACAGGCTTCCCCTATGGACACATATCTGGCTCCTATACGACCTGCTGTGACTACTTATATGCTGGCAAGGAGGGGTGGAAGGGGAGCAGCCAACACAGGGAGAGGGTGGGAGGCAGAAAAGAGATGAAGATTCAAGGAGGACTCCAAAAAAAGAGGTGTCTCCCAGTGAATCCTGCCCTCTCCCTTAGATCCGTACAATCACACAGCTTCCCACTTTATGACTGGGATGGAAGTTGGGGAGAAACTCACTTCTGGCACTGTCAGCAAATTTGCTCCAGTCCCTGACCCCCCAAACAGCCAGAAGGGCTCCTGATTTCGGTGAGGTCCTGCAGATGCACCTTCTACGGCAGAACAGGGCTCCGGAGTCTGTCTCATCCCAAAACAGTGAAAATGAGAAAGCCAAGAGTTTTGGCAGCCAGAACCCTTGATTTCCTCATTGAGGGAAGCGTAATCTCTCCCTAAGCTTGCTGCAGGTCTGGGAGGCTGTGGTGTGCGGAGGATACTCCGAGTGAGTTCCTCTTGGACCCCTTCCAGGTGTTTACACACAGAGCCAAACCTGGCTCCCCTTCAAGAGTGCGTGCGAGGGGGGGAAGGGGAGCTTAAAAATAAAATAAAAAAATCACAAAGTCCTCCTGAGCTCAGCTGCAAGCTCTGCGGTGCTAACTGGGGCATTTCTCTTCATTTTTCACAGTGGAATGTTATTTCCATGCACAAAATGGGTCAAGTGTTTTATACAGGCAACAACCCAACCTCCCCCATCCAATTAAAGTATTTTACTACAAATGATCTTTGTGTGCGTTTCTCTAGGTTCCCTACTGTGTGAATTAGAGATACTTGCACCCAAGACAGGCACGAGGTCTTAGGTGTTGGAGTAAACACATTAGAGAACACACCGACTGTGTTTTGCTGCCGATGAAATCCATGTAAACCCAAATTCTGCCTTTCCTAACTTGAAAGGGAAGCACTTTGAGCCCTGGGGTTTAAGATTGGGAACCAGAAGAGTGGAGTACGTGAAAGCCAAGGAAAATAAAGCAAGCAGTAATCTGTTTCACCTACGAAATCACGCAGCCGCCTGTCCGGCCAAAGGGACCAGCCCATGCCCGGCACCCCCTGCCCACCCCGGCAGCCACACGCCCCGCGTCCGCTCCTCACGAGCGAGCGGAGCGGCTGGGACTGGGGAAAGTTAAGGAAACACACTGCTGAGTTCATCTCAGTTTCTGTTTTTCCTTCGGACAAAGCAACTTTCTCGGGCGACGACAGTCGCGCAGGTCAGGGATGGGGCAGCGGGGACGGCGAAAATCGCGGGGTGGCCCGGGAGAGGCAAGCTGGGCTGGCGCGGAGCAGCGGTACCAGCGGCACAAGCATCGCTGCCTTCTGGTAGGAAGTGACTCCAGTGAAAAGGGAGAGGGGAAATCCTCCCTGTCTCTTTAAGGCAACCTAGGACATGGAAACTTTCTACTTTCAGGGAATCTCCTTGCCAAAAGAGCTGTAAAACATGTCTTCCCCCCACCCCCCAGACCCGTTTCTCCAACTTGTTTTCTTCTTTTTTTAAGGGCATTTCCATTTTCTATGACTTCCTTCAGAGCAAAGATGGATGTGGCAACATTTATAAGGGTTTGCAACCCTCCGAAAAGTATCCGGTTTCATGACAACTTTGCTGCACTTTATCACCAAAGCGGGGAGAGAGCGGGAGGGAGGGGGAGAGGGAGCAAACGTGGAGGGGAAAAGGACCCAAATTCATGATGGGCTCGTAAAATTTAAATAAGAAAAGTGCAATATTCCTCATTATTGTTCAGCTCAGACAGCTTAGCCTGGTAGCTGCTTTGAGTAGTAAATGATTTTATAGGGCTATTTGACCTTACGATCATTTGTGTTACACTTGCCATTGCCGAGGGGAGACAAAAACACTCCCCCCATCCTCTAGCTGCAGCCCCAGCCGAGCGGCGAGGGGCTGGGAACTTTTATAAACTCATTTGATTCATTTGAGGTTTCACAATAGCCAAAAGTTCCTTTATAGCTTTTTGGAAACCACATGCTAACATTGCATCTGAAAAGGTAACAGTGAAGTGCACTAAAGAGCTAATAAAACGAGGGAAATCGTTCGGGGACCTCAGATCTGCATGTCTTTGCAGCCACACACCAGACACATACATTTCTTTTCATTCGTACATCCAAGCCACTTTCAAATGCTCTATTTACAGTTTTCCAATCTCAAAATTAGGTAAAAACTCACCATCAGAGCTCTCTCTCCTATCTGCATCTGAATCCGCACACACAGAAATACAGAAACTACCCAGCGTGCTGCCATTTCCCTATGCAAAACTTTACATAACTTTTCCTGCCAGCACACACTTTCAGACAGTTTGCCGAGCGCCGGTGTCCCACCCCGTATGCACACTGGAAACGCAGCCGAGCGTGTTTACACACGCGTTGGCATCCGCAGGTACGCTGCGAGGCACACACGCGCATGTGAACCTACACACACACACACACACACACACAGACCGTACACACGCACGCCTACAGCTGGCTGTTCCGCCGGCTCCCGAAGCGTGAAAGGGATGCTGCAGCCGCAGGCGCGACCCAACCGCCTTACCTGCAATGACAGCCGGAGATCTCTGTCCTCCTTCGGCTTTCAGCCACACTTGCAGCGTGAAGGCGTCGCGGGGCAGCTCGACATCAGCCTTCAGCCGCAGCTGGTCACCTTGGCCGCTGAAATAGAGCGCCCTGCTCGGGGTGAGGGACTCCTCTTCCTCCCTCACCTCCCGCTGTTGCCTCCTGCGGGGGACGAGCCCAGGCTCCAGCCCAGTGGCCGAGCGCCGGCCCCGGGCTAACCTGGTGGCACAGGTGCCCGGGGCGGTGTCGCGGGGCTGGCGGCCGTGCCTGGCGTCCCTCCGCGCCCGGCGCGAGCGCTCGTCCATCCCACATTCGGGTCCGCTGGCCAGGGCTGTACGGAGGAGCGCGAGAGGCAGCAGCAAACTCCAGAGCTGCATTTCCAATCTTCCCCCCCCTTCTCCCCTGCAAATCCTCCCGATCTGCCAGCTTTGGGCTCCTCCTTGCCTTGACTTTCTTCTCTTGTTCTCCCTTCTTGGTATTTGCTCCTTTTTATAACCCTTCTCAGTTGCTTTTTCTTTTCTTTTTTTCTTTTTCTCTCTTTCTTTTTCCTGCTTATAGATTTTTTTTTTCCTTAAAACAAATAAAAATAAAATAAATCAAAACTCCTCCTTGGTTGAAATGTATTTCTCTCTTCTTCCTCCTCTATCTGTCTTCTTCTCCTCTATTCCTCCACAGCTGGAATTCCTCTCTCTCTTCTTTTC
>WHYT01017184.1:0-10101 GCA_009806455.1 Tetrax tetrax | reverse complement strand
CAGACCCACTGATTTCCCTCCCCCCAAAAGATGCTCTAATCTATTTATTTTTTTGGCCTCCTTTATAACATAAGCCACAACCCCCTCCTTCCCCCCAACCTCCCCCCCCTCCCTTCTTCTCCACAAAATGAAAGAAAAGAGAAAAAGCCCCTCAGAAGATGAGTAAACAAGAATATGCTAATCTACTCTAGGGTGCTCCACCTTCCCAATTGAATGATTCCCATTAAAACTGCAGGGATCATGACTAATCAATCAGCTTGAAGGAGCAGATAGCTCCAGAGGTTCAAACACTTTTGCTGTTTTCTTTCTCTCCCCTTCTTCCCCTCTCTTCCTCCTTCCCCCTATCACTTTCCCCCCTCTTCTTATTTATTTTTTAAAGAAGACAATCAAGATGAATGGATCAATGTGACAAAAATCCTGCACCCCCCTTTTTGCAATCTCCCCAGCTTTCTTTCTCAGTCCAGTCCAAAACACACATTCCTATTTTTTTTTTCTTGGCAAAACAGAAAGCTATTTCTCCTCTCAGACTCCCCGTTGCACTTTGCTGGTAAACCTTATGCTCCTCTGCAGCACATAAAGAGTCTTGAAACTTGAGTCTCAGATTTTTTTTTTTAATTGCTTTCTTTCTTTCTCTCTTTTTCACTCTCTCTCTCTCTTCCTAATTCTTTCTTTTCCTCTTATTATTTTCTTAAAGTTATGCAATCAGCCCGGCTCCCCCTTTTGTGGTCCCCCTCAGTGCAGTTGTGTGCAGCTAATCCAAATGTTGCATCAAAGGTCCCCATCGAATCATCAGGAGCTAAAAGGAGAGAAGCTTTTTGAAGAGCATTTGCCTTCCAGAAGCTGTAGCAACGGAGCAGGATTTGGCTTTTGAATGCTCCAAAGACTCCTGGCTTTTAAAAAAAATAATAATTAAAAAAAAATAATTTTATTGGTGGATTGAGTCAAAAAATCCTCTCTGAATATTGCTAATTTTTCAGTCTGAGGAATTCAGCTCCCCGGTTTCCTTGGCTTAGTTGTAGCCACAGGTAAGGTTCTGGCTGCTTGCTGGTTTGTAGCTCTCTGTTTCTGAGCTGGGACGTTTCTTTTTTTTCCTCCCTTTTTTTTTTTTTTTTTTTTTTTTTTTTTTTTTTTTTTTATCACTCTTGAAAGATCTCAAAAGCTCCCCCTGATGGCAACAAAAAGGATTTTTCTAAGTACTTAGTAAGTGGAAATGACTTAGCAGTAGCACACTCTGAATCCACGGGCCACTATTCCACTCAGCAGTAGAACCAAGTTAAATCGCACCAAATCCAGCCACAGACCCAGTAACCCACATCATCCTCTTCTTCCATCTCAAAATTAACGATTGTCACACCTTACTGTCCTGTAAACTCTTTACAGCAATCACGCAACAGAGTTTTCCTGGGACTGTAACCTTTCTGCTTTGCAGATGACCCTGTCAGTACGAGTTTGTTAGGACTATTTAAACTCAAAATATACATCACAAAATTAATAAAAGTAAATTTTTCAACAAGAAAGAGTTGTTGTGGTTTTGCAAGGCTTCCAAGAGGTGTTTTTTTTCAGTTTCTTAATAATTTGCAAATACTCAAGAATGTACCGTGGGCATTTTCAGAGAGGTTGGCCATATCCACAAAGTCCCACCAGAAGAGAAGGAGAACCACGGCGGAGCAGCCCCCCTCTAACCATCCAGCCCTTCCCTCCTCAACAGCTCTGCTTACAAAAGCAAAATACTGGCAACAGCCCCAAAGTTTTTCATAGAAGACCTCAAAGCAATTAAGCCTCTCAACAACCAAGAGGAAATGGTTAGCTAGGAACCAAACCGCACCATGGTATACACTCCCACAAACATCCCCAGGAACTCAGAGGGATGCAAAGGAGACACTTCTGCGTACGTGCCTGCTTTGCAGCAACTCTTTAAGATCAGAGCTGAAGTACTGCGCTTTACTATTCTAATTTAGCACACAGAGGACAGAGCAAATCAAACAAAAAATTCAAAAATTTAAAGCGAACCTGTTCAACTTCAAATAACATCTAAAGCAGGAGGAGTCCTGCTGCTGGGGACGCTGCTTGACACTCGCCCAAAGGCCCCAGGAAATTTGCCCGCGTCGAGTCTGGAAGAGCAGGCTCTTTCACTGAAATGATGTGGGTTCCAGTTTGTCCAGTAGAAAAAGCTAATTCTGTGAAATCACAATGTTTCTCAGGGACATGATGATTTGGCTGAAATCATCAGAGAAGATTATTGAAACATTTCAACGTGACGGCGCTGCATCATTTCATTTTGAACACGTCTGACCTGCTATCTCTTACAACATTACTGGCAGAAGAAAGGGCTTTGCTGTGACCCAAACGCAACGCTTCAACACATCAGCCTGCAGTTCCAGTAACAAATCCTGGGGTGCTTCTGCTCCCAAAGGAAAGGGCCAAAGCTCAGCTTTCTGTACTCACCAAAGACAGGGAAAAAAAAAGTAGGAAATGATGGAATTCACCTCTAGAGCACGAATTACATGTTCAATCAGCTTTATTTCTAAGACACAGCAAAAGCATAAAGAAAACGTGATGCATAAACTCTTGAGTCCTGAGTGATAAAGAACAGAGAGTGGAAGAGATGTGATTTTAGGAATAGCAAGTAAATCTGGGATTCCTTAAGTCTGTGGGTCAGATCTAACTTCCCTGACAACAGATGAAATTCTACCCTGCACAGATGGACACTTATTCTCCGCTTAAGCCAGTACTTAAGTGATGTACGGGCTTTCTGGCAGAGGGGTTTCCACCCAAGGAGAATAATCCTCCTGTTGAACTCAAGTGGAGTATTCTCCTAAGGAAAAGGAGCAGGATATTGTCCTGCATCTAGAGGTATTTTCACAAGAAAAAGAGAAAAAGCACCAAACCCTAGATACACATATAGAGGCAAGAATTAAAATGGATATTTATGTTATTACGCCAAAAAGAATTGCATTGAGCTACATGCTGTATGCAGTCATTGTAAGCAGAAATACTCAGCAGGAATCTCAGCCGAAGCTGCCAATAACTCCCAGGTTTAAGATTAGAGCTGAGGAATAAATCATAACAAATAATGGTTTTGTCAAATTTCGACGTTTTTTTCTCCTGTTTGCAAGCAGACTGCAAAAGCTCTCCAGTATGTTTGAGAGTGGACGCCCATTTCTTCCTCATATTTAGTATTTCTCCAAGGCCAATCAGCACACAATTTACTGGAATGTACACATCCTCCCATTTGTTCTGGGTTAATTAGGCAAGGAAGTCACACGGCATTATTTCTGGCTCCCGGGGGGTCAGGTTTAATCACTCATGATACAGTCAAATTACTCATTTTACATATGACGGGGAGATTCCACCACTCAAAACTCTCATTGTGAAAAAGCAGCGTTGGCTCTTCAAATTACTCACACGAAGGTCAATTAAAAACAATGTTTCTTGAAAGTCAAGCTGAAAAGTCTGCCAGTTACAGTTGAATTGAGGCCCTACTATTTTAGGCAAGTATTTGTACATATTTGTCCTCACTGTGCACAACTCCATCAATCACAGAGAGGCCTGCATGGCTCTTACCCCTCACCGATATCCCAGTCAAGTCTCTTTCAACTTGGCTTGGGTCGAGGATCGCTGAGACGCAATCCAACAGCTACTCTGTTCAGAATCAGACAGGACCCAGACAGCAGATTTTAATGCAACGTGTTGGATTCAGGGAATATTTTATGCAATCAACAATGGTATGATAGGAATCATGCTGCCTCCACAGAATAGCGAGGAATGAAACCCAAAGAGCTGAGAACAGCTTCAAAGAAACGGGGATCTGGGCATTCCGGGTTGTGAATCCCATGAAGTCCAGCACCTCTTGGGAGACAGAGCCACTTGCTTGGTGACACGATGGTGAGACAGGGTTGCGTTAGGTGGAACACAACTACAGCTCCTCAGGAGCCTGAGAAAACGCAGAAATGCTAATAACTGAAAAACCAGCAGTAAAAAAATGCCAAACATGTTCAGTCCTGGAAAAGATTTAACAGAAGACCTAATTTGGATTCAGTGCAAATTTGCCAGTTTGTTACATGTTTTCTCTATCTGTTCTTCCTCCTCCTATTTTAAAAAGGACAGACAATTAAAAGTCTGTGTGCTGCCTTGACTGTCGCGCTCCGTACCAGTACCAATCCTGATTTTAGGCGTCCTTTATAACCATTCCGTGTACTCACAAATCCATACAACTAGGATAACATGAGCAGAAAGCAGAGCACCAGGACCACACTGCCTTTACTACTGGACAAGAGACTCTTCCACTGCTGCTCCCCTGTCGTCCCCTATGTAAAACAGACGCGATGTTAATTTACATCAATAAAACAGCTTCATGTCAATTTGAAATAGACCATTTAATCCAGAAAAGTTTACTGAACAATTACGGAGTGCAATAAATGACAATCAAGACTAAACACATAATTGATGACTTTATGAAGGTATCGGTAATTTTATAAGGTAATTTGCAGGCAGTGGCTGTAAATTCCTGTTTAAACCTGGCATACCACTCTTTTTCGCCCTGCAGAGAGCCGTATCTGCTAACAATGCTGATGCCTGTTCCCCTGGAATTCAGTTACTTTATCCTTCAAATTTCCCCCATGAAATATCGTATTTCCAGAAAAGTTACATATTCTCTGTATTTTTTTCACCACATTCTTGAAATACATTCTTGGGGGTGGGACAGTAACCTCTATGCTACAACATTGCGCCGGGAGAAGACGACGCTGGAGATGATGTAAACAATGGGGCACATTCTTCCTCTTCAATTAAACCATTTAAATGCTGATTAATTCAATTTTAACTTGAGCTCTATACTGTAACTCTGGGTGTTTGTGATAGACAACCCAGATTAAATGCTTGCTCAGGTGTGAGGACGAGAAAAACCATGGACCTCACCTATGTGGTGGTGCCCAGTCACCTCTCCAAGGCGACATTCCTGCGACCCAAGATGTACACGGCTTACGTGAGCCACCTCAGTGGGTTCCACGGGGCAATTCTGGGGCCAGGCCCTTTACCCCTCATCTCTGCAGAGCCACATCCCCACACTGGAGAGCACCACACAGGCAGAGGAGGCAGGTTCCTAAACCAGCAGACTGATGGGGGCAGCAAAATCACAGCCTAAAGCAAGAGACACTGAGAGGAGGGAGGACCTCCTGGGTCTCAGCAAGTGCCCAGCACCCTGCCCAGCCAGCCCCACACCAGGAGGGTGGCTGAAGGGCTCCCCTGTGTGCCCTTGGCAGGAACGAGCCCCCTCCCCAGGCCCTCCTGGCATTGCCCCCATATCAACAGCCCTGCTGGGAGACGCTTGCCCCTTTTGGACAGGTTAAAAACCCAGCAAGAACACAAAACCTATTCACCCCACTTCCCCCTCTCTTTTAAGGAGACTGAAATGATGCCTATGTTAAAAGTCTGTTTGCCCAGAAATTTAAGATCCTTAGATGAAAATAGGATGCTGAAACTCAGAACCACAGAACAGTACTTTTATAGCTTCCGCACTTCTTCCCCAATCAGGAATTTCTGAAGGGCCAAGAGAAGGAACTATCAAATGTTGTTCCTGAAAGAACAGCTAAAACCCAGGAGAGTGCCGGAAGAGATACCTTGGTTTTCCAGAATGCAAGATGTGTTATGGCCTTCCCAAGCTATCTCACCCAAAGGTTACACGTCTGGGGTTGGGCCAAATGCTGGGGGAAGAGAACTGCACCTGGCTGGGAAGAAAAGGGGTACAAGACAAGCACTCAGCTGAACGGGAAGGGGAAAAAGTCCTCATGATTTGCATCTCCTAGTGATTTGCAAATGCTGACAGTTGGTTTACGACCTGCAGGACGACTGCACAGGGGCCATTGCTTTACTCACCCCTGAGCATTTGCAGTTTGTCCAGGCTGCCTCGCTGCAGTCTGGAACTCAAGAGAGCTGTATCCATGACAGGACCCACAAACTCACCCTGACACCCACTGAAGCCACCTCAAATCCATCTCCAGGATGCACAGGGGTACTCAGGGCCCCAAACAGCCAAGACCAAATCGGGAGGGTGACAGGGGAGGAGAAAAGACTGTTTCACTGAACCAAAGACTTACTGGACAGCACCAGACAGCCCAACAACTCTAAGACAAAAAAGACAGGGGCTTGGTTGTTACCCAGGGGTCCCCCACCTTTGTAAACACACGGTACATTAGCAGATATGTTCCCCCTGGAGAGGCATGTATCCCCAGCACAAAACACACCGCTGCAGTTGCTGTTAATTAGTCAGCGCCCCTTGGCAAGTGTCAGTCGACAGGTCAAGGTCTGGGTGAGCTCTGGAGCCTAAACTGTCCTCTCAGACCTACTGATGTTTCCCCCACAAGATAAATAGCGTGGATGGGTGCAGAGAGGGGAGGGGGGGCTGTCTTGGAAAAGCATATGGGGCCTTTGCAAGCTGGGTGCCTGCTCAGAAGACACATGGGAGGTCATCAGTCTCCAACATCTTCCTCTAGCCATACATCACCTTTAAACATTAAAGAGGGAGAGGTCATTATCAGCTGTCCTGGAGGAGGAAGGCAGCAGAAGCAGCGGGGCGGCTCTCCAGCCCCACGTGTCAAGGTGGGCTCGCTCGAGTAGGGCAGCATCGGCTCCTGGAGGAGAGGTGGGTCCAGGAGGTGGTGAGGGAGAACAGGCTGCTCTCTCAGCTCCCTCAACACGGTACTATATCAAAGAGCCACACGAGCTACTCTGAAAGCCAGAAGGAAAGTCTGGCCCTGGCATGTACGAGTGCATGGGGAGAGACAAGGAGCAGGACTCAGACAGATGGAAATACGTGGCTCAGGAATAATCTGGAAATTCAAACAGATCAGGCCATGTTCTGGTATTCGCAGGCACCATCTACCAGAAAGTTTAACATACCCGAATATTTTTCCTAAACTAAATTTCTGCTCCAATGCCAGTACTAACAGGATTAACAAGAGAAACCTGTTGAGTCTTGCTATTGAAGAAGATAATCAAGCAAATAATAAACAAATTGATCAAGAGAAAGACACTCTGTGTCATTCTGCAGCAAGAAAGCCAAAAGACAGAATTCAGAGGAAAAGCTTCCCTCTGCATTTGAGAGCTATTCCCAGAGAAACGGGATTTCCCCTTTCTGCTTTCATTTGAATGGCATTTGAAAAACACAGCTGCAAAGTCCCATGCACACAAGGTATGGAGCCAAGCGGGGAACCCTCCCAGCCAGGCCGTCACAGCCTCCAGCAGCAGGTCTGAGTTGAGCAGTTTGTCCTGTCTTCACAGCACGCAGGGCCCCACTCAAGTCCTTGACTCAAACGCTCCCGAACTTCAGCAGGCTTCTGATCCTTGCCCGGACTCGGGTCCTGGAGATGACCCAGAAATCAGCAGCTAAAGGCTAACTTCTGCCCCAGGTTGACACAGGAGGCTACATCGGTCCAAATGCAACACATCCGACGTCCCAACCAACCTGTGCCAGACTACAGATTATACCTCAGACCTGAAGCTCAGAGCAAGGCAGGATCTGGGATCGCAGAGCAAGGTGATTATCCGCCCGCCTGGAGGATACATCCTGTCTTTTCAGTCATGTGCTTAGCCTCAGAATTTGAAAAATCTCATGACTTTAATCTGCCATCCCCTTGGACCTGAAGCAAGCGCTTGAGAGTCCTCATTCCTGATCCCAACCGGCCTGTCAATCCCCATCCTCATACCTGCCTCACACCCTGGCTGCTTCATCTCCCTGTACCCCCAGTGCTCTGCCCCCAGAATCCACAGATATTAACTGATTTGTCAAAGGAAAGCTCAGGCAAGGATGTATTAAATCAAAACATTCCACTCATACCTCCCAGACTTCTCCGTGCAACTGAGATCTCTGAAATGCGGTAAAAACCCAAAACAAGACAAAACAAAACGGAGAAGGAAAGAACAGAAAGAGTGGAAACAGAAACCAGACAGATGAAAAGCAGAAGGAAAAAGAAAAGCAACAACAAAACACAAATAAATTGGAGGACAGCCTTCACCAAAAGCTGCGGGTTGGGGGGTTTTTGTTAAGAACTTGGCACCAAGTGGCTTTCTGTGATATGTCACTGCGTGAAATAAATACAATATCGCAAGCGTTATAGGAAACGATTGCCATATGTGAGGGTGGTGGCCGCTTGCGCTTTCCCCGCCACCCCCTCTTGCTTTTGTCTGCACTAAAGCTGCGTTTCAGCCAGTGAAATCCATCTCTACCTGTCTTCCTCAATAAATACATTTTCAGCCAAGACCCACCGCTGGCTAAGGCCGTATGGCAACTCTCAATCGAGATGTCTAAGCAGGGTTTTGACTTCATCCCCAGCTCATCGTTGATGCAATTAACAGGATTTCCAAGAATTCCCATTGCTCTGCGAGGTGATACCCGGTTCTCCAGTGATAAGCAGCAGATCTCCCTGATGCAGTACAGCACGCTATTGAGTGTCCAACCCTGTTTGCCCGCTATTATAGAAAAAGAAACAGAAAACAGCATATTGACACCTCTAAAAGCTGCAGAGAAGTGGGTTTGAGAAAAGTATAACCTTGTTTGTATGGGGGGAATACTTTGGGTATCCTAGTTTTAAAATTGCTAGTTGTTGCACCAGTACATCTGTGCCCAGAACTGGACACACTAAATGGACTGGACTGCTGAAACGGCAGCTCAGGCAGGTAATTAAACCGATGAGTATGTGAATGACCTGGTTAAGAATCTCAAGAAAATAGAAAATTCCTCAGGAGGCAAAAGCTGGAATTGAAATATCAAAATTTATCCTGTAGCAAAAAATAGCCTCCTTTCATTCCTTTACCACCAATGCTTTAAAAAAGAATGAGGAAAAAGAAAAGAGCATCAAATGAAAACCCAAATAATACATGAAAACATTCTCCAAAACTAAATAGGCACAGAAGCACAAAGCCCTGTATATATTCAATACTATTTTTAGAAAACATTTAAACCTACAGACTTCAAAATTAATTCTCTAAAGGACATTTCTATAGCGCAATACAAATCTCATTAAATTCCACAGTTCACAATATTTATACAGAAACGTACCTTTTGCTGTTAAATGCTACAGGACCTGCCCAGAAAGGTTAGCAACTCTTTCTAGGATACCAAAATCTTCTCAGTTCAGTTCATCTCTAAAAAAAAGGGTTGAACTGATTTTAATTTGAATAGACTTGAGTTGTTGTCAAAATAGTTTACTGAACAGAAACTACGAAAAATAGTGAGGCTTTTTGTTCACAAATGAAATCGACTTTGTTAGGAGTACTCACAATATTTCAGCCCTTAAAATGCCGTGTGCTCCAAAACAGTGCGTGCTTTGTGGCGAGTAAAGCGCCGCCAACTTTTAAGAGGAACTGCTGTACGTGGAGTTACAGCAATCGCTCGTGGGAAATGCAGGCAGCTTTCTCGCTAAAGGTGAGTGGGGTGATGAGTCCCATGGCATAGGCTGGGGCAGACCAACCAAAATCAAGAGCTATATAGGGATGCTGGTGCCTACCTTTCCAATTCTGCCGTAGAAGTGATGGATTTAAATAGGAGTTGATCTTTATCTATTCAACGGCCAAGTTTCTACCAGGTTGCAACGTTAGTTGTTCTTTTTCCAATCTTATCAAGCATGGCCAAGGTTACCAAGTTGATCTGATCCTTTTTGATTGCCTTCAGTGACACGATTTGTTGGAGGACATCATGAGCCTTCACTCCTCAAAACCTCACCTAGAATCCTGATAGCAGAGAGACCAGGGCAGAGACGCGGCAGACAGAAACACGTGCTGACATTTATTACACAGCTTCAAACCTCCATCCTTCTATGTCTAGCACCTTTTGCCAACACTAAATTCACCAAGACTACCATCAGAAAAATGCAACTGAAAAATAAGAAAGATCATCAGTACTTTAAACAGCGTCCTGTATTTGGTTTTTGTTTTCTCGTTCCGCTAACTTTTAATAAGGCTGATTGGAACAATGGCATGAAATTAAGAGAGAGAAAGGGAAAAAGGGGAAATGAAAAAAAAAAAAAAAAAAGCAGGCAAACAGTGTTTGTTTAGATTGGGTCACATTGTGAATTTAGGTTTCATTTTTCTCTTAATTTTGTGCAA
>WHYT01017183.1:340297-423452 GCA_009806455.1 Tetrax tetrax | reverse complement strand
TTTTGTTGTTTCCCTTTTTTTTTTTTTTTTTTTTTGTTTTGTTTCTGAGCTCCTGACTTCACCTCTCTTCCCCATTGCCCACCTTGCCCCCCCGTTTCTGTTCTCAGCAGCAGGGACAGAGCCTTTCCTTGGCCTGGAAGGGTTTCTTGGTGCTACTGCTGTGTTTGCTAGTGACAGCCACCGTGATGTGAAGCAGCTTGCACCAAAGGGAAGAAGCAAGCTGCTTCCATGATGACGGGGTACTTACGATCTGCTACTTCACCAGGAGGTTCTGATTGTAAAAACCCCTTTACGGGATCTTCCGCACTGCCTGGGTTGCAGCCAACCTGTTGAAAGACAAGGGTTTTAAATTGTCTTACTGAATTTTGCATGAAAGAGTTTTTTGCATTTTGTCTGCTCCGATTCCTTTTCATTTCTGTTAAAGTGAAAGCAGTTTTTAATTAGTATGTTGCTTGAAGGCTTCAAGCTAGTGTTAGAATTAGTTTTAAGCTTCTAAGGTGGAAAAAGGTCCCCCTGAAACGAAATTCTTTCTATTTTGCTAATGATTTAAGCATAAATCGATTTTTATTACTGTTTATAAACGTCAGGAAATGAATGGAAGTGATTAACAAACAGACATAATTATCGTCGTGGCGCAGGTGATTTGTTCGTACTTGTATGGCAAATGAAACTACTTTGTACCATCAGTGAAAGCACTCGCAATTTATGTGATATTATATTTTTTTCAGATTCCTCAGTTTCCTGTCATTCCTGCAATTACTCCTCTGGCAGGACTTGACAGCCTTCCTCCAACCCTCTCTGATATACCTGCTGCAAACGTGCCCCCCATACCTGCTCCTTCTCAGTATTTTGCTCCGGCCGTGATTTTACCCAGCCTCCCCATGAACCCCGCTCTGCCCATGGCACCAAACTCCCCCGCCCTCCCCATGCAGGCGGTCAATCTTCCTCACACCACCGTGGCTTCTTTGGTCTTGCCCTGCCAAACAATAGTGCCAAATATGTCGGCTGCTACGATACCATTGCTTGCCGTGGCTCCGCCGGGCGTGCCGGCCATGCCGCCGCATCACGGGGTGCCCCAGCTGCCCCAGCAGCAGATGTACCAGACCACCTTCCAGCAGATCATTCAGAGCGAAGCGCCCTCTCCCCATCACACCCAGAGCGCGCAAGCAGTATCCCAGCCGCAGCAACCTCCACCTCCTCAGTCACTTCAGCCAAGCATAATTCATCCTTCCGAACAGACTCTGTCTGCGCCTGGGGCTGGTCACCAGGTAATCCGCCGGGCGGGGGGCTGTGGCGATGCTGCACCGCAGGGCGGTTGGTGAATGCAGGCGTTCCCGGGGCTCGCTCCGTTGTAGACAGGCAGTGGGGAGGTTTTTTTTTGCCTTTGCTCTTAAGATGTTTTGTTGACTTCTCAACCTTGGTCTTGGAGGTGGTTCCTAAAGCTGTGGAGCAGGTGAGGTCTTACTCCAGATGAATATCAAGGATGTGGGAATGATCTAACAGGCTTTGGGAAGTGATCAGATGAACGCTTTTTGAATTCCCTCTTCCTTCGCCCATCTCAAACATGAAAGAAGCATGAGCTGTCGTTCTCCTGTGGCAGGAGAACAGGCTGAGCCATGACAGCAGCCGCACAGCCTTGCTGATGCCTTCGCTTCAGTCTGCACGTGATGTGTAGGCTGTTGCATGCTCACGGCAAAATACTGGTGAGCTGACAGGAGTTGACAGAGTTGTTTTGATGTAGAACTGCTGTAAAACAATGAAGGGAGATGGCCATTCAATATCTGCTCCAGAAAACTGTGTGGAAGATGTCTATCACAGAATGGTTTGGGCTGGAAGGGACCTTTAAAGCCCATCCAGCCCAACCCCCCTGCAAGGAGCAGGGACATCTCCAACCAGATCAGGTTGCTCAGAGCCCCGGCCAACCTGGCCTGGAATGTTTCCAGGGATGGGGCATCCACCGCCTCTCTGGGCAACCTGCGACAGTGCTCCACCACCCTCGCAGACAAGAATGAATCCCAGCTTCAGACCCTTTCCCCTTAAAAGAAATCAAGCATAAAATGGAGCTTCTAGTATTAGCACTATTGACAAGAGAACAGGTTTGGGGCTTGCTGACGGAGTCTGTAAATACTGCTCTTGCCACATCTGTGATATGACAATGTAAAATGCAGCCTGACCTGAGCAGGAGAGAGCACTAAATCTGTTAATAACAGCATTCCTGAAAATCTGTATTCGACTACATCTCTTTGCCGTAACATATTGATTGAAATTCATAACATCCCATTTCAGCCTGCCATATCATGGCATCTCCAAAGTAGTACATCATTTTTCTATTTCTCTCTTCAGCCGTATATTTGGTACAGAAATATTGTTTGTGAAACGTAGGCGACGCGGCGCCCGAGGCAGTTACCGCCGAGCTCCTTAGCCACGGTGTTCCCAATGGCTTTGGAGGGAATCGAATCAGGCCCGTTACGCCCGGCAAGCATGGCAAGCACCAAAACTGGAGAGCTGAGATCCCGAAACTGTCCTGACGCAGTCGTTATCTGTCAAATTTGTAGGGAAGAGCTGCACAGTAGTTTTTAAGGATAAATATAGCTGTTAGAAACAAAATGGGCAAGTGCAGAGGAGTATTCAAAAATACGTTGTGCTGTGTTTTCAAGTACTTTAGTGGAGACATATTTCTGTAAATAAAGGGTTTCCGACACATTGCTGTTTCGATAGTTGATGTTTAGCACCTCTGAGTTTAGTTTTGCCCAGGTAAACTACACCTTGAAACGTTTTGTGACTTATTCTGGTTATATAAGATTTAAAAAAAAAAATTCACTACTCTTCTGCAATGTGCAGCACAGTTGCTGTTCTAACAGCCTCCCTCCCTCCCATTAGACACTCATGTAACTGTTCTGTGTTGTGAAACACACCGCATCTTTATTGGAATAATAATTTCAGCTCATACCCAGAATCTGCAGAGACCGTGCAGTAGCAAAATTTCGTGGCCTAGTTCTCACCTGAGTCTTGATATTTTTATTAATATATTCTCCAAGTAGTCTAAATCTCCATGTGATGATACTTTAAAAAAGGAAAAACTAGATAGAGTTTAACCTAGTACTACAAAGCCCTTTTCCTTCCATATTTTCCTTTCTTTCCTTTTTCCTCTTCCTGCAAGCTCAGTCCCCTTGGAAAAACACACGTTGTGCCTAAAGGGAGAACGTTCTCTTAGATGTACAACTCAAGCAGTTACACAGAATAACTGCGATCTCTAAGGTGGTTGGCATCTATCTCGTCGGTCTGGTTCCCACAGAAATTATTTTAATGCGCTGGAAAAATCCACCGAGGTCAATGAAACCTCCTCTGCGTGCAGAAGGCGAGGACGCGCGTGCAGGGTTTGGGCCTTGGTGCTCAGCACGTCAAGAGTTAAGTTGTGCCTCAGATGTTTGAACGAAATGGAAAATTGTCTTCCGTAAGACACTGCTGTGTATTTGCTGAAAGAGTTAATTGTGTGGTCTGTATCAGCTCCTGGCTCTACACAGAAAATAGATTTATTTTTAAATTCTAATTTAGATTGCGGGTAGAGTGTATTTTTCTCTGCGTGGACATTGTGGTATGCTCACTGAAAGCAGACAATCAATTCATAATCTAAGATTTTAATTTCTTGGCAAAATATGGCTTTGTTTCTGCAAATTAAATAGCGCCTGAGCAATACACACATCGTCATCATTGTGTAGGAAGAATCCTTACATTTTTATTTGGTCATTTCAAAGCAAGTTTAAACTCTTGAGCAGTTACCTTTCCAAGCAGAGACCACACAGAGCTGTAATCCTTTCTCCGTGAGCTCCGGTGGCTTTTCGTACCTTGTCGTGTAAGCCACAAGCGCCCAAAGGAGAGATTTGTTTTAATAGCTGTCTGTTGTGTTGCAGCAGATGACTGGACACACGCAGTACGCTTTGGAAGCTGGAGCCCAGGTGCCCGTGCTGCCTGTGCAACCTTCGATAGTCATGTCACCGCCTGTGCAGTTGCAGCCCGAAGCGTTGCCTCCCCGCGTCGCTCCGGAAGGCATTTCGCAGCTCCACGGCAGCCTTGCTACGGCGAGTCCGCCTGTCCCCATAGATCACTGTCTGCCTCTCCAGCCTTCGGCTCTCCTGCAGCTTCAGCCCGATCTTTCCCAGCCGCTGGGTCAGCAGCTCCCAGCTCCCGGCTCAGCTGTCCAGGCAGCCGCAGAGATGTCTCAAGAGGTAGAGCCGTTTCCTTGGAAGTGACTCACCAGCACCTCACCCTTAGCCTTAGAATCAGAGAATCCCAGGATGGTTTGGGTTGGGAGGGACCGTTAAAACCCACCCAGTCCAACCCCCCTGCAAGGAGCAGGGACATCTCCAACCAGATCAGGTTGCTCAGAGCCCTGTCTGGAATGGCCTGGAATGTTTCCAGGGATGGGGCATCCATCTTCTTGCCTACCCCTTTGTGAAATAATCTCCCTTGTCAAAGAAGCCCTGTATCCCCTCTCACCCTATAGAGCCGCTTGTCCTGGACTCCAGCAACTCTGGGTCAGCAAATAATTGGCTATTTCAAATGAACACTGCATGTTGTACCTTGGGAAATGTCTCCTTGAAGGAATGAGGCAGCAGGACTTCTTTGTCCATAGCTGAGCACAAACACAGAGAGGGAAATTACTTCATTTTAGGTGCTGTGGGTCAGTAGGAAGATGTTCTGTAGCATTTCATCTGTGTTTTGTCCAGTCTTGGTTTAAATGTCTTAAGCACTTGTGTAACATTTGCCTTAAAACTGTTTCGTAATCTGACTTTTTGCTATGTAAAAGTTCTTCATGCTCCCCAGCTTGAGCCTTATTCCCATTTCATTTAGCGTTGTATCCTCCTGTACTGCCTGCATTCTATCTAGCTCTGGGATTTTTGTTCCTTCAGATATTCATAGGCATTCCCAATTCTCAGTGGTCACATAAGTGAGATACATTTTATTGTTTTCCTTCATAAAACTGTCAGCTCCTCCTGCCTGCTATTTTGACTTTTCTTTCCACTCCCGTAATAGTTTAACCTTCAGCCTTGACAGAATGTCAGAGAACATTTCCTTCCCTTCAACTCTTTAATAAATATCCATCAGCAAAGCAAACCAAAGGTTTTGGCATCTGTACCAGATTTCAGTAAATAAATATTAAGTAAATAATTTGTTCTCCACCTCTGAATGGAAATGTCCCCCAGCAATTCTGCTTTCAGAGTTGTTCCTCTTGAGGCTCTCTGTTCTAAGCTGCCTTTCTTCCCGAAGTAACAGTTTCCATCTTTTCAAACTAAATCTCTTTTTATCCATGCTTTCAGGCACTTGCCGCATGTCTTTACAACACGGTACGGCCTATGAATTTTTTTAGAGGCACAACTTAACTCCTCTCCCAGAAGTTATTCAGTAAGGGTGGTGCTAACACTAAAACTGGATTCTGCTTCCCCATTTCCCCTCTTTCTAGTGACAGTCTAATTCTTGTCCAAAAAATACTCGTGCTGTAATGCAGGACGTTCCTGGTGAATCCCTGTATCCTCTGGGTTAGAACAGCAGAAATGGTAGAGCCCGTCTGTAGCGCTTCACTTGCAGAATCCCCCGGTAAAGCCTGGCTGTGTCAGGCATACCCCTTGCTCAAGGTGTTTCTCCTCCACCTGCCTTTTTCCAGCATGCACAGGTCATGTCAGAATCCATGCTGATACCAAAGCCGCAGCCTTCAACGCAGGGTCCATCCCCTTAGAGATTCTGGAAATACGAATAACCTTCGTCGTTACTGTGCGGTGTGACGTGGGGGTACAAGCTGTCCTACGTTACCTGAGCCAATGAGAAATCCATCTGCACCAAGGCACGCATCTGTCCTGTCACTTCATCATGGCCCCAGGAACATTTAACCACTGTTTTGCTAACTTCATTCTCATTTTTCATCTCTAAGTGGATTCTCTCCTTCAGTTTCAGAAATCCATCCAATAGCATAGGATAGAATCATAGAATAGAATCAGACTGGTTTGGTTTGGAAGGGACCTTCAAAGCCCACCCAGTCCAACCCCCCTGCCAGGAGCAGGGACATCTCCAACCCGATCAGGTTGCTCAGAGCCCCGGCCAACCTGGCCTGGAATGTTTCCAGGGATGGGGCATCCACTGCCTCTCTGGGCAGCCTGGGCCACTGCTCCACCACCCTCAGTGTAAAAAATTTTGTCCTACTATCCAATCTGAATCTGCCTCCCTCTATTTTGAAACCATGACCCCTTGTCCTGTCACAACAGGCCCTGCTGAAGAGTTTCTCCCCACCTTTCCTGCAGCCCCCTTTGGGCACTGGAAGACGTAGTCCAATTGATCAACATACTGATTTTATGACATAGATTGCTAAGGTTTTCTTGGGTGTAAGAGGAGTTTCATCTCTCTGTATTCCAGACACTGCGCTGTGTTGCTGCTCTGCCATAACCCTTTTGTTTAATGTGTGGCAGTACTCGCACCCAGACCAGTCTGAACGGCTCAGGCCAATGAGATTTCGTGATGCACTTGGTCAAGTGCATCACTAAAATTTAGATACATTATGTCTGTGTTCTCACTGTTCATTAATTTGGCAGTTTTACTGAAACTGCGCTCCAGCTTGGCATGGCGTATGTGTGACACTGTAAGCGATGAGTGGGGGCGACTGGTTCACCACTGAGCTTTAACTCCAGTCTGCCACTGGTTTGGTATGAAGATGTAGTGGTGGTGGTCATGGGGCTTGTTTCTTGCTGTGTGTCTGTAGAAGGGTTTTAGACTTACGTTTGTAAGTATATGTATATACATATATATAATTATATATAAAATATATATTAATTATATGAGTGTAATTCTATATAGAAATATATTAATTATATAAATATAATTATATATAAAATATATATAATTATATCTATTACAATTATATATATTTCTGACTATATTTGAGGTGTGGGCATATATATGCAGGTGTGTGTGTGTCTGCGTACATGTGTGGGAAGTTTGTTACAGTAGGGCCAGCAGCATTGTCATCACTAAGTCTGTGAAAACCCCTACCCAATGTGCAAGTCACACTATTGCTGTCTATCCTAGCAACACAACCAGTGAAGGGGGAAGCTTCCAGGGAAAATTTCTGTTGTGCAGAGAGCAGGAGGACATAATGTGAGGGCAGTGTTTTAAACTGATGATTTTTCATCTTTTATTTTTTAAGTTCTGCAGAAATTTTCACAATAAGCCAAATGCAATGAAAATATTTAATGTATTTCAGGAAGCTATGCAAAGTAAGGAAGCAAATTAGCTTATACTGTACACCCATTAAAAAAAAATAGGTAGGTGCTGCTGTGGATTTGTCCTGCAATCAGGTTTTTCCACTGTGGTGAGAACGTTGTTGTTTCTTCCACCACCTCTTCTGCTTTAGAGACAGCAGAAGGGCAGTAGCATTATTGGTGGCTTTGTCTTTAAAAGCAGTTGTGCACAGATGTTGATGCTTTGGACAAAAGTAATGTTGGGAGGGTACAATGGGACACTTATTATTTTTCAAATTCCAAGAATGGGTTAAACAGAATGGTTTAGGATTACTGGTGTCTCAGCAGCAAAGCTTTCTTACAGGTGTTTGTCATCTGTCACTGTAATGCATTTACTTAAATGACTTTTTCTTACGTTTCAGGAGCAGGCAATACAGGACAAACTCCAAACTCTGTCACAGAGCTGTGAAAGGTATCATTCAAATCTCTTTGGCATAAGAAATGTTTTCTTTCTGGAGGCTGTTTTTCCTCTCTCTCTTTCCAAGGCTGAGCTAAATGCCTGGTCTTTGCCTTGGCTGACAGAAGAGTAGCAGGAGCTGACCAGGAGAAGAGGGGAAGGTGGAACTCTAGGGAGAAGGCTGCAGATACTCTGTGTGCAATGTGCCTATTTTGACTCCTCCAGTTTTTAAAATTCTTTAGTGTGGGTGCTGCGTCCTAGCTGTGATGTACGTACAACAGCTTTCATTTCAGCGTGTAGCTCCTCTTTTTGTTAAGATAACTGGAATGGAACAGTCCCTGGTTTGGAGGCTGTTGAATTTGTCCAGGGACATGCCATGCTAGTGTAACTGGGTGTATAGCTCATTCTCTCTTTGGACTGGCCATGCCTGTATCACCTTCTGTCCTGGTCTCTCCCCAGGTGTGTTACAGGGAATGGTGTGCTGGGGGGGAGCTGTGTGTCGAGCCCCTCAAAGGTGTCACTACAAGTGTTAGAGTACGCGGCCAGAGCCCGTTCTGCGGTTTTGCAGTGCGCAAGGTCACACTCAAGCCTCGTAGTGCTAATTACACAACTAATGATAAATACCCCCTGAGCCAGCTCAGCACTACTCAGAAACAAAACCAAATTTAAATTTTTGCCAACCCTTATCTGCCTGTTTCGGTACTCAGAAGCAGCAAGGTTTGGAGGAAGCAGTGAGAAGGAGCCCTGGAGAGGAAGGCTCGCTGCTGGACTGGAGAGGGGCTGACTGGGGGCAGTGGCTGTGCTGCAGGGGCAGGACTGCCCTCCCCAGGCATCTGCTGTTCCCATGCTGTGGCTCCTGCCTGGGCACCAGCAGTAAGCTGGATTTTTCAGTGTTTGGATGTGGGTGAGGTAGATACGAACAGTGCAAGTTCGTAAGCAGCTGAATGTCTTGCCTGTTGCAGGAGCCAGCACCAACTTCATCCTTATTGATTATAAAGCTTTGGGGTTAGGATTTTAGTGATCCTTTCCTGTTTTCATAAATAGACAAGATGAGTTAAGTTTATGAACTTTGAAGATTCTTACTGTTTTCATTCTACCCCACCAGAAAAGTTAGCCTGACATAAGTCAAAGCAACCCTGCAGTCTTAAAATGGAACCTTTTTTTTTCCCCAAGAATTTGCTGCTTTTAAATACTGCATGGAAAGTGGAATCTAATTTTTAGAGTCATCGAATGGTTTCGGTGGGAAGGGACTGTTAAAGGCCATCCAGTCCAACCCTCCTGCAAGGAGCAGGGACATCTCCAACCAGATCAGGTTGCTCAGAGCCCCGGCCAACCTGGCCTGGAATGTTTCCAGGGATGGGGCATCCACCGCCTCTCTGGGCAGCCTGGGACACTGCTCCACCACCCTCAGCATAAAAAAAAAATCCTATGTCTAATCTAAATTTACCCTCTTTCAGTTTAAAGTTTTTCCTGACTATAGGTTAGTTCTGACTATAAATAAGTTAGACAAAATGAGTTCATTTTGTCTGTCTAGTCTGTCATAGAAAGGCACATAAGATTTTCAGTCATCTATTCAACTCAAATGGGCCTGTTCCAGAATTCTGTTTGGGAAGCTGACTGTCGTGCTTGCAGCAGCACGAAGAGTCTGTCAGCACACATCTTGTAGCGTAGAAGATCTCTCCCTTTTCCAACTCAGTGCTGGAGATGGGTGGTGCTTTTGTAGAGTGGAGGGTAACGGCACGTGAATCAAATGGCTGGCAACTGCAGCAAAGACATGATCTAGAGTATGTCTTGTGCTCAAAATAATGTTCACTTTCCTAACATGTAAGTTAGACATACGAGGTAGCTGCAAAGGGAGTAGAAATAAGCTGTTCTGTGCAATTAGTGCAGAACAAGATGTAAAGGCCTTAAATGAAAGCAAGGGATCCACAGGTTAGACTTAAATTCTTTTATGCCTGCATGGCTAAATGAACACAGGCATAAATGGCCCAGGAAGGTTATGAAATCTCATGGAGCTTTGTAAGATCAGTTTACACAAACCTCTGTGGGGACAGCTTAGACAGCTGATCATACCTTGGGGTAATAAATGGGCCAGATGGCCTTACATGGTTCCTTCCTGACATGCTTTTTATGAGCCTCTGAAAATTGCCTGCGAATTGCTTGCATGTTGACGTTTTCTGTTCATGTCATAGTACAATAAGGTTGTTAGCATCTACTGTTTTGGCTGCTAAAAATAGTATACTGTTGCCAGCTGGTCATGTGGGATATTGTGGTGTAAAACCTTTCTGAGCCTTGAGAACTGCGAAGAGAGGAGAGGCAGTCTCTTATGGGACACCATACCGACTTCTTGTCTTTTCCTTCATCTCCAACGAACACAAACTGACCCCGTGTAGACCTTCTGCTGTGAGTGCGGACAGGCAGGAGTTGAGAAAACTGGACCTTAGGAAAATAGGAGCTTGTACAGTTCAGAGAGGGACTGTAATGATCCCTGAAGCGAAGGCATCAGGGGGATGTAGTGATATGTGGCGGTGGTTTTATTTTGGGATTTTTCTTCCTTTCTCTTTCCAAGCTACATGAGTCCAGATGTTGCTTCAGGTAAAGAGATGAGTGACAGCTTTGAAGGAGCAATAGGAAGTGGGAAACAAGAAGGAAAGTCTTCAAAGAAACATAAGAAATCTACACGTGCTCGTTCGCGCCAGGAGAAGTCCAGCAGACCCAAACTGACCATATTAAATGCAAGTACAACCTCTTTGACTGAGGATAACTCTAGGATTCCTTTGGCTTTGCCAGAAATAACTGTTGTTAATCCTGGCCTGCAGGTTTGTAACACGGGGGATAAGATGGTGGAGTGCCAGCTTGAAACACACAATCACAAAATGGTGACTTTCAAGTTTGATTTGGATGGTGATGCACCAGAGGAAATTGCTACTTACATGGTAAGACTGGGTGATGCGGTCTCTTAACACCTCCAGTTGCTTCAGCCAACTGATTCTCACGTGTGCTTGTTGACCACGCTTTCTCACAGCTATGGAACGGAGCATTAATCAAAACGGTACTGTTTTCCCCTTTATCTTGATGGGGCCTTTTAGGTAGAGAATGAATTCATACTGCAGAGCGAAAAAGAGACCTTCATTGAACAAATGAAAGATATTATTGATAAAGCCGAAGATATGCTCAGTGAAGATACAGAAGGAGAACGAAGTTCTGATCAGGGAACGAGTCCCCAGCAAGATACAGATAGACTGGAAATGAATGAGGTAAGAAACGTTGGTAAAGATTTCTACCTTGATTCCTTTTTCTTAACAGCAGTTACTGTAAATTAGTTTTACATCCTATGTTAAAAAAATAAATGTGCTTCTTAGCTAGAAAAATAATACTTCTACTGAATTAAGGCTTACAATATGAGTGCTCTTTGGAATGATGCTCCTCTTGCATTAATACAAGACAGCTAGTTCTTCTATTGTTATGTTTTTTGTTTTTAACAGGAGAAGCGACAGTCTCAAATGAAGACACCTGTGTATCAACAAAATGGTAAATGTGCCTTGGAATGCAAACTTAATCTCAAGCTCTAAGGCAGCAATGAGCTTATGCAGAAGTTTGCTAGATTTAAGAAGACATCCACCAGTTACTGGTGGTTGGAAATCTATCTAGAAATATGGGTGTAACAGTGGTCCCTGCTGCTAGCAACCTGGGAGATGGCAGGGCTCATCTGGATGGATCTAACATCTGCGGATGTTCAGGGAAGCCCTGAATTACACAAGCTGATAATCAGCAGTAGAAGAGTCAAGAAGGTGCAGGCAGGCATACTCTTTACTCTTCTCACAATGATAACTATGTTTGTGAGAGAAAGCTAAGAGATTATTTTTGCCTTGGTCATTTAATTGGTATTTCTAACCAGTCAGTTTTGAGCTACTTTTGTATTACAGGGGTATCCTGGCCTTCCGAACACGATTGTATCTTCTGGGCTTTACACACAAACAGAACAGGAAGGGAGCTGGCCCTTTATTAACCTTTTTAACATGACACTTATATTTCTACTATTAAAAGTTCCAAAGTGTGCATAGGCCTGATTTGCTGTTTACATATGCTAGGCTTTGAGATAAAATGTAGAAGGAAATATTAGCTAGGAAACTTCCAACATGGAAAAGTTAAACAGAATAAACTTTACAAAATTAACATTTTTTTTCATTGTGAGAAAACTGTCCATAGTACCGTTAGTAAAATTTATCCTTTTAAAATATGAACACTTGAAAATGAATTTTCAAATAACTTAAAATATGTGGCAAAATTGAGAGGCATCACTGTCTCCCTTCCAGAAGAATTAAATTAGGAGCCATTAATTTAATCTCAGCTAATACCGTAGAAGTTCTGATTTTCTTTCTAAATGTGGAAATTAAGACTAGGTTTTGACAGATGACCTGGAATGAATGGAAGCTATTGTGTTTACATTTTATTTTCTTTTCATCTCTAGTTTTGCATACTGGGAAAAGGTGGTTTATTATATGTCCTGTTGTGGAAAACTCTGCTACTGATGCACCTGAATTTTCTCCGCCGGTACCTCAGAGTACGCAGCAGTCTGAAGGTCCAGGTATTGGCAAACTTAATAGAAAATGTTTTCTTCTCTGAAGTTGCAGTGTCATCTCTTCTATTCTCACCTGACTTAGTTGTGATTAGTTGTGGTTGTTTCACTTCGTTTAGTCAGAGGAAGAAAACAATGTATTTTGTCAAGTTGTGCATTTTAAGTGTGTTACTGGTATTGAACCAAATTAGGAACGTGTATTGGAGTTTCAGGAAAGCCTCAGTATTTTGACTCTGCTCTATGCTGTAAGGTAGCTGAAGTTTTAGTCTTTTCAGTGAAATATTTTTGTGTGATCTAAAATTTTGAGTTCTAATTTGAACCCGCTAATGGGTTATGGTTGGATGTGGTTATCCCTGTGGCTAACCAGGAAGTTTTGTAGTGTCTTTCATTCTGTGCGACTTGTTTAAAAAAAAAAAAAAGTTAACCTGATGTGTGTATTCTTTGTAGATCTGGAGCAGTCGGATGATCAGCAAGCGAGCTCTGCCGTGACAGATCTGTCTGGTGTCCTAGCTGCTCAGCAGCTTCCCCTCCAACCCAGCGTATGTGACAGCCCCATGGGGGTCTCTCCGTCTTTGGTGCAAGTTCCTGCCGCAGCACCTTCAGCCGCTTTGCTGAGCCAGGCGGAGTTTCCAGCGCCGGCGCTACCGGGAGCTGCTCCAAATATCCTGGAGCAGGTGGCTGCTAACGGGGGTCAGCCGGAATATTCTCCGCAGAAGGCGGCGATGCCCGCCCAGCCAGGCGCTCCTGTCCCCCATGCCGCCTTGCCGGAGGAGCCTTCCGACGCTCTCCTCGCTCCTCAGCACCTGCAGCCGCAGGCCGAGGAGGGCACGTGTGTCCCTGATGTGGAGATAGCATGTTGCAGCGTCGGGCCGCACAAGTCAGTCCCAGCGGCTCCTGCGCAAGCGGCAGAGCTACGCCCGCTCCCCGTGCTCCCAGACACGGTCGTTTTGGAACGGCAGCCTGCGGCACAGGTCCCTCACCTGCCAGAGGCCGGCCAGCCTGGCGTGGCTCAGCACTCCTTCGTGAGCCAGGCGTTCCCTGCGGCCGCCGCATCCGACCCTCTCGGTCTGGCGGGGTCTCAGCTCCAGAGCCCTACTCAGGTGCCAGTGGCCGTGTCCCAGCAGCACGCGCTGCTGCCGCAGGCGCAGCCCGTAGCCTGCGCCGGCATGGGGATCAGCCTGCTGCAACAGCAGCAGCCAAGCACCGCCGAATCTGACGGAGAGGGACCACCCAGGGTGGACTTCGTTGACAACACAATAAAAAGCCTCGATGAGAAATTGCGCAATTTACTTTACCAGGAGTACGTTCCTACTTCTTCTGCGTCGGCAGGGACTCCAGACACCTCTGTCCCGTTAGAACAGGGCGACAGTGAATTTAATTTGCCACCTTTTCCCGAAGATCAAGTTCCCACGTTGGCGTCGGATTTGAGAGAACCAAGCCATAAAGTTGCAGACGCTGGCCAGGAGGTGAAAGCTGCCGCTGAGGCCCCATCGGTGCCACTCATACCACCTGAGACCTCGCCATACCCAACCCCGGTTAGTCCAGCAACCGCTCTGCCCTTTGCCATCCCAAACCCAGCTGTTAGGGACAGCACCGAAACAGAGCTTGGAAACAAAGAGCCTGTGGTAGGACACGGATAGGTTTCTTGCTTCTCTAAACATTCTACTACATTCTATTTTTCTTTTGAGTTTAAAAGTGGGATAATATCTTAATTCATCCGCTTCCTCTTGTGTCCTGTTTCTAAAGCAGGCAGAAATCGGATAATTTTTTGTAGTTTATAAATGTGTAACGTGAGGGATATAGTCATTCAAGTTCTGATGAAGGTGATCATGCTACAATATGAAAATTTATTTTTAAATATAAGTTAATGGCAGTGGTTATAATGCCTGCCTACCCAGTCAGCCTGAATTAAAATAAACACTTCAGGAGCCTTTGCTTTGCTGAAGTGCTGCAGCTAAAGGAAGACACTCCGTAGGCAGAAGCTTGCTCTGCTTGCAGTAATGATTTCTTTTGTCTTTCCCTGAACCTAGCAGAGCAAGACTCCTCTGGGAAGCACCCAGGGAAAGCTGGAGCAGGTGCTCTGGGTCATTATTCACTCCATGGCTCGATTGTGGACCTGTGTTGCATTCTCTCAGATAAAATCCTGAGATTATTAAATTCAACAGATTTGCAGTGCTTTCTGCTAGAAGATCAATGTATGTCTTGCTTGAAAAGTAGTGTTTCTGGAGATAATTCCATCACCACTAGTGAGGATGGGGCTGTTCCCTGTAGTGTCAGCTGGAGGGACTGTATCTACTGCTGTGTGTTACAGGGAAGATGGCTGCACTTGAGTAACTCCTTACAGATTATTGTTTACGATGATAAATTACTTCCTACAGCAGATAACGTTCTCTCTCTATGAAAGGTATTACATGTAATTGGAATTAGTCATTTTAAAATCTGTGCCAATAAGAAAAGAGAGACATCGGAGAATTTCTGCAGACAAGCGTATAGATGAAGAATGTACAGTCTGGCTGGAAAAGCAAACCAGAGCAAAAGCCCAAACTGATATATACATATAATTCAGTGCCTGTTTTTCAGTAACTTAGACTGCAGTTCCCTCTGAGACACTGCCACTGCCTTTTTCTTCCAAAGGAGGAAAAAAATAGAGGAGTTGAAGGAAAAGCTAGAAGGCCACCTCCACAGACACTATGAAATAGTTTAATATTCCACAGTGAATTCTCCTTCCACAGGGAAGGAGAATGCATTGCCTTTCTTGTTTGTGTGTGAGACTAAAATTCTTTTTCTTTTTTCTCTCATCACTGAAAGCTTGAAAAGTCAGAGGTCATCGGCATCAGTGCTCATTCCTCAGAAGCAAGAGGTGGGTCAGCAAGCAGAAAAGGTAATGCTCCTTTCCGCTGTGAACGACGGTGATGCAGTAGTACCGCGCGGTCCTCTTCTTCCTAGAAAGAAGCTGCCTCACAAGCAGATTTATTTTAAACCATAAATATGTAATACGTGTCTGTGGTGCAGGTCTAGGGTATTCCCATGGAAGGCTACATTCCCAATAATAAATTTCCAGTGCCCTTAAAAAGTCCAAACAGAAAATCCCTTGGATTTCCTGGGTTTCATAAAAATGTTGGCAAAAATATGATTGAGGGTAGGCCCTCTGTGGGGAAGCTTGTTGGGTTTTCAAGGAAGTCCCATGGAAAATTAGTAAAGAGTACTTTTAGGTATCTGTAGATACAACACCACTTTTTATAAAAACATAGTGGGAGCCGTACTAAGAGATTGGCATTTATCATGCTCCCTTTACCTGTCTTGTAAGTCATGGGCAGCGTTAAAGGCAGAGCAGCCTAAAACTGCTCCTGCTGCCATGGGTGGCGTTGGGCAGGGGTTATAATATATATTTTTTTGAGATTGTGGTGGCAAAACTGGCTACCAGGTTTGTGTCAATCATTCTTTTCCTGGTGGACATCAATCGTCCACCACTTTTAGGTCAATGTGAGAGGGGAAATCTTTAGGTAGCCTGCGTTCGTTTATCTGGCCACAGACAAAAAGGGGAGCATGCAAGTGGAACGTAGCACTGCCAGGGAAAATGAATGTATCTTAGATACCATCAAGCAGTGATATATTTCACGATTCCAGAACGATAAAGTGACAGATTTTTGCCTTATGTTCGCTCTGTGCAATGTGCCATAAGAAAGCAGCTTTCTGAAAAGCTTGCGTTTATTGATTTAACTTCAAAAGCAGCGTCCAGGTTAGGAAATAATCTCATCTTGCTTACTGCTGCTGCTATTTTGTGTGCTTCTGTGCTCTGAGTGGCCACCTTTCCAGCAATGTGGTGTTTAACTTCATTTGATGCACTTCTAATTGTTGAATTAAAGGTGTGACATACCAGTCCATCTGTGGTCACTGCAGCGTTATGTGCAGGAGTATCTGAGTGCAGTTATTTATTTTCTTGAGGTATCAAGAATACCTTAGTAGTGCAGGCCCAATGTACTGTGCAGATTTCATTCTTCTGCCTTTCCCTTACAATTTTTCAATTCGCTGATGAAATTCCCCACTCCTCTTATTGGAATTCTCCAGATCAATAGATTGGAGAGAGTTCCTGCCTGCAGATATTTTATATTGTCCTTGCTATTACCTTCTGCATTATAATCTTGTATTTCAAAAATTGGATATTTAAATTATTCTTCAGTGCTACACTTTATCACGCTTCAGCTCTCATAATAAACACGTTTACTTTTATTATACTAAAGCATTCCAGACATGAATATACTTTTTTTTCTTTTCCCAACTTGTAAAACAGGTTCAACTGCAAGCATCGCTTCAGCTCCTGCTGCTACAACAAAAGGCCTCCTTCAGGTAACCAGAGACCAGGAGCAGTTTTACGCTGGATTGTTACAGTTATTTTCAAAATTAATCTCCATTATTTTTTCTCCAGGTCGCACCTACATCATCGAGCATCACTAAACAGATGGAAACTTCTAAAAGGAGCGAGGAGGCAAAGCCTATGACTTCGTCTGCGCACGCAGCTAATGTAGCGCAGATATCTGCAGCAGATGGGGTGATAAATAACCTTCAAAGGGATGACTCTCCAGACTCTGGTTCCTATGGAAAACGGGCTGAAACTCACGATAGCGCTACACCAGCCAAAACTATTGGCAGGTTTTCAGTGATCAGCACGCAAGATGAATTAACTTTAACGGCGCCGCACTGCTTAAGGTTCTCGGCACCCCCAGATGTCTATTTGGATGAGCTGCCTTCCAGCCCTGATCTGAAGACAGCAGTCCGACGGATGCAGACGGCCTCTTCTGTCGACGTCCTCTGCGACCAGGCTTCGAGCGATTCTGCCGATGAGCCTTTCCGTCGGCAGTCGGCCGCCGCTGCTCAACTGTCCCCGCCGAGCAGTAGCACGGCCACAGACTTGATTAAAAAAGCAGCTGCTTTTCTGCAAAGATCTGGAAAAACTAGCTCGCCAGCCCTGGATTCACCGAACGGGCAAGGAACAAAGATTCCTACCATCAACATAACGTCTTTCCACTCGCAGTCGTCGTACATGAGCAGCGACAACGACTCCGAATTTGAAGACGCTGATATGAAGAAAGAGTTGCAGAACCTGAGAGAAAAGTATGTTGGGTTTGCAAACAGAGCTGGGGAAGCTTGTGTTAAGACACGTAGGCAGCACATCTGTGTGTGAGCAGCAAATGTGTGGTTTTCACAGCTGTAATGAGTAAACTGGTTCTAGGCAAATTAGGCATCGCTAGGACCTTCCCCCAGATGTCGTACTGCATTGTTTTATGCATCACTTTATTTGTCAATTCTATTTAGAAGAAGAATAATAAGAATCATAGAATCATTACGGTGGGAAGGGAACGTTCAAGGCCACCCAGTCCAACCCCCTGCCAGGAGCAGGGACGTCTCCAACCAGATCAGGTTGCTCAGAGCCCCGGCCAACCTGGCCTGGAATGTTTCCAGGGATGGGGCATCCACCACCTCTCTGGGCTACGTGGGGCAGTGTTTCACCACCCTCAGTGTAAAAATTTTTTCCTAATATCTCATCTGAATCTACCTCCCTCTGTTTTGAAACCATTACCCTTGTCCTGTCACACCAGGCCCTGCTGAAGATGATAGGCAAAAACTGGCATTAGATGGTAGTTTAACCAAAACATTCAACTTTATCTTAAGGTATAATGGTTTTACTGAATGATGCACCTTTTTTAACACAGAATTCCAGTAATATAAAACCTTTAAACTCGCTTTATGGCATCATGAAATCTGCATTATAAATAAGGGAATGATTCGTGTGCTAATGGCATTTTTATGATAAGCACTTCTCTTTTACTTCAAGTTGAACCCCTCCAAACTGATAGACATGCCTTGAGAGTTCATTTTCTGAAGCCACTTGTTTGAAGAGAGAAATTCTGGAATAGTTTGGAGTTCCTATCAGTTCTCATGTCAAAACCAGTTGTTTTTATGGAGACGTTGAAAATCTTTTTAGATGTCTAGGATTCTGTCTTATAGCTGAATATTTGAGAAGTCAGTCACCGCATTTGCCAGATAGATTGTTATAATTTCCCATAGTTTTGGATGAGCAGTTGATTGTTTTATAACAAAAGACTTCTTGTTGTGTTTTTTTTATAACTAATTATGCTGTAAAGAGGTGGTGTTTTATCAAATATATCGCTAGCAAAATTCTTTTTTATATTTAGGCATATGAAAGAAATTGCTGAACTTCAGACTCAGCAGAAGAATGAGATAGAGGCGCTGTATATTCGGTTAGGGAAACCTCTTCCTCCCAACCTGGGCTTCCTTCACTCAGCCCCACCAAGCGGCCGTCGCCGAAGAACCAGCAAAAACAAATTGAAAGGTGGAAAACTGTTAAACCCTCTGGTCCAGCAGCTCAGGAGTGGAACATCAAGCACAAGTAGGTACCCTAGGTTGCTTTCTGTATCCCTGGTTTTGTGTCAGTTATGGTTCTGCTGCGTAATTGCACGGATTGCAGGAAAGGCAGTGAATTTTTATTTTTTTTAACACTGTGACTCCAGTTTGCAAACTGGTTTTGAAGTGGACTCCGTTTGGGACAGGGTTTTACAGCTGCCCAGTGCTGAACCATACATACCTTCCCTGCATCCCTTACAATGCGTGGCAGAGAAACTTTCCACTTTCATTTGGAATGCAGCCTCGTTACTTTTTCTCATCCTTTCTCCAAATGCAATTTATCGATGTTTGTATTCACTTGTTAGGCGCTGTTATCCTCTATTGATTATGTGCTATATCTTGTTGTTGTTTATTTTTTCCTACAAGATCCTGTATAAATAAGCTTGGATTGCATTTGCTCCCCCAAAGGGTGGGAGGTAAAACCAGTTAAAAACTGCAATGAATGCTTTGACCATCTTGAGATTTTTCACACAGTAATACAGTCTGGAGTCATTATGTCTTTGGAAAGTATAAAGACATAATTCACCTGGGAAATATTTATATACCTATCTCTTCAGCAAACTGTAGAGTAGAATATGAATCATTTTTCTTCAACTTAGCTCCTGCTGATACTTAGAGGAGCAGCAGCACTGCCAGTATTAACCCAGCATTTCAAACCTGTTAGCTCTGGTTTTCAAAGTCACCCTGTCATAGGTCCACTTCGAATTTTGTTGCATCAATCTTAATTATAAACAGAATTTTCTGGAGGTTTTGGCTTTTAATTAAGGATTTCAGCTGAGACAGGAAAAGCAAAGATATTCAGAGGCGAGATGTTCTGTGATCCATCATGAATCTCAGTATTCTTGCCTACAGGAACTGAAGCAATCCTCAGTGCTTTATGCCTCCTTAGCCGCGGCTTGGCTGATGTACGTAGGTTTTGCTGCTTTTCCTGGTGATACAGTGCCCTGAATGTCTGTTACCCTTGGTCCAGTCACTTTCCAGTTTGTTCTTGGGTTCTTTCTAGACGTTTTTCCCTCTGTCTACTCACAAACCCGACATCTATCTCCGCTTATGGATCTTGGCTCATATCAGTGTGCCACCCTAACCCAAAGAATCAAAGAATTTAAGCTTATTTCTGCATAAAATGTCCCAATTTTTTTTTTTTTCCTTGTCAGTCACCTTCAGTTACGGAACAGGAACCAGCTCTGTTGGACTGCTACATTGCTGCATGCTTTCCTTCATGCACTTCTGTCTTACCTTCCAGTTTTTGGAGGCATTGTATAAAGTTCACATTATCTCTGAGAATCTGTATTCGTGCCTGAGTCTTCTCATCCTTTACTATGTAGTTCCCTCATTTTTTGGCCTTCCTAGGTGCTTTCTCAGGGATCAAGGGCGGGCAGTTACATAAACCCATGTAACAAATTATTACGAAGGTGTTCTGGTGGTAAAGCCTCTCTACCTGAGATATCCACGTAGATAGATCCATAGATACAGACATTTATATATAAACATGTATCTATCTATATATAGATAGCTATAAATAAAAAGTTCCTGATGTCTTTGCAGCAACTTCTTATTTCTCTCCATTTGCTTGCTTTCACCTTTTGCGTTTGAGAACAAGCCTACACGTTCTGCTCAGTTGTTCTATGCCCTCATCCTCCTACTTAGGCACTTCTGCAGCTCTCCCTGTGTTTCAGCAGTGCTCCTGTGAGGTCCTCACTCCAGTCTGTCTGAGAAATGCAGAAAAACTGTAAAAATCCAACCTACTGCATAAGCTTCTTGGAGAAATTGGGTCAGCGGTAGCACGTGTAGATTATTTTCTGGTGCAGGCTGACCCTAAAGTCAGTGCTTCAGAATCGTAAGGTGCTGTTCCTCGTGGTGGCAAAGTGAGGATTGTTTTTAGGCACGGATTTTTATTCAGTGGTTTCCTAGCATTTGCTGTTGCATGTATTTTGTTTGCTCTTTCAGGTAATCTTTCAGACTCTAAAGACTCACCCCACAAAGAAACAACTAAAACTCAGCCCGGGTCTCCCGAAGCGGCAGCAGTAACCTCCTCGGCGTCGGCCACCTTTGGGAAGGCTGTTCAGACGCAGCAGCCCTGCTCTGTCAAAGCTTCTTTGTCTTCTGACATCTGCTCCGGCCTAGGCCCCGAAGGAAGCGACGCGAACGCAAGCTCTGGCCAAGGTGATTTTTTTCCTACCAGCTGTTGGGCACATCTTCCAGCACATGCTAAAATTAGTTCCCTTCCCTTATGCCTGAACTTTTTAGGAGTGGATTTCACTTCTAGTGATATAGGGACGTGAACCTTTGACAATCCAAGTTACTGGCTTGTCTTTATAAAGGTCATTGCAGTATTGTTGGAAGAACAAAAGTAAATTATCTTTGAGTGCTAAGAGGCAACACTCAAGAAGGCGTGCTAATTTTTAGGAAGGAAAAACCTTTTATTTTTGCCAGCAATGGCTTTATACTAACACCTTTTCTGGAGTCTGCCTTACAGATTTCTGAGAAAAAAAAAGAAAGGAAAACAAAACAACAACAACAAAAAAAAAGATATAGAAGGATAGGAGATTGTTTCCTTTGGTTCTTTTTGGGCTTTTTTTTAGCCACTTGATACTGGTAGACCCAGAGTTCCTTAATATAAATTACCAAACTGTCTTGGGTGTGAGGAGGCGAAAAAAAAATAAAAGGGGAAAAAAAAAAAAAAGAAAACCAAAGCCAGAGAACCAAATTATGTTTCCTTTATCTAAGGGGCTAACTTTGTGCATGATTTTGGAGTCCCAGCTAAATGACCGTAGATTGGCTGTGTTCCCCAGTCCCGATCTCCAATACTTCTGTGTATTGCACACCTCCTAGGCTTGGACTGATCTTGTTGCCATGCATATTGGAAGTTATAATGATGATTAAAATACCCTCCTCTCATTGCACATCCTGCCAAACTAATCTAGGAAATACCGATCTGTTCTCTTCTGCCGTTATTGCATCCTTTGTGTACGGTCAATGAACTTGCTCCTCTTTGGCAAAGTTAAAATGGAGATGTGGATGTTTAACTAACAAAGCTGATTTGACTGATGGTATAGGACATCTGATCACAGCTACTTGTACTTTATAAGTGTCTTTGTTTTCTTCCCTTTATATTCATTTGCAGGCTGGACGGTTTTCCACCAAACGTCTGAGAGAGTGACCTATAAATCTAGTAGCAAACCTCGTACCAGATTCCTCAGTGGACCTGTGTCTTTGTCCATCTGTTTGTATTTGTTCTTTTGTATTTTATCACAGTCCATCTTTCTTTTACCCCCTTTTTCCAATTCCATGTTTTATATCTCTAATATGTTTGGCAGGATGCCCCTTTTTCTGAACCATTTTTTCTTTCTTTTTATCTTTCCTTTAAGTAATCATCATGAACACACCTTATTTATATTAATTTTTCATATGAAAGCTTTTTTTGCACTGCTTTTGGCTCATGCCTGGGCACCAAAAGCATGTGTGGAAGATCTCATCATTTATTATATAGCCTGATGGTAAATTTTACCCTGGACTTATCAAAGCTTTTGTACTTTTCTGTGATTTATGTTGAAGTAATTTTATTTGCAATGTGGCAAATATACATGTCTGCTGTCCCGGTTCCAGCGACAACAAAAAGAAATCCGTCCTTCTGTAGACGAATGGTCTCTTTCACACATGTTTGGACTCTGAAGACATGCATGTAGCAAGCTGATACAATACTAGAAGGTCACTGAAGGGTATAACTTCCATACAAGGGCTGTATTAACACAATATACAGTACTGTTTATATCCACTCTGTTTTCTTTAATTTTTTTCCCCCGCTCTTTGCATGTGGAAATGCTGAGACAACAGTGCTCCAGCTAGTTCTTTCAAAATCTCTTTTCTAGGTGGGCTTTTCCCCATCCGTTCCCTTTAATTACTTTTGAGTGAGCAATTTTTGATGTACTCGTAAGCAGCAGGAAGATCTGGTTGCTCCAAGGGAGAGTACCATCAACTTTTTTGTGTGTAAGCTGATCTGGCTGAAGCACTTTCCTCAGTTTATTTTCTTATGACCTTATGTGACCTCAGAGATGAAGTCAATTAGCAGTTCATCAAAGCAGAAACAAGTAAAACGCAATATCAGATTTTTCAGATGATACTTTAAAACGGATTGTTAGGACCCAGTATTTTTTATTTCAATTAATTGTGCACCTGATATTTGTACCCTATTTGCATGACTTCTAAAGCAATTGGCAATCCAACCAAATGACATCACTATTTAATTAAAAAATTAAGACCTTTTGACCCAATCATATTTGCTGCTTTTTAGGCAAACAGATTTTGCTTGTACAATAAAGATATGTTGTGCTGAACAGGTACTATAGGCCACTTCCATATAATGTTAGAAAGCCTAATAACGTTCTTGAGAAAATGTTTGGTTAACGAACGGTTCGTTTGCATTAATACCAGATCTCCCGTTGGAGTTTACATTGCTCATCATTATCCAGGTGGTACAGATCAAAGGCGCAAGACCACTCAAATACACTCCTCCTAATTTTATGAATAAACAACATTTTTTTTAAAATCATCTTGATTTTTTTTTTTGTTTGTTTGAGGTCCCTGAAAGTCCAAGCACTTAGGTTCTTGAAAACTGATGTTTGCTGCTTAGCATACTGAATATATTTTATGCACGTTTTTAACCACTGTTAAATAGTAAGACAATTTTGCATTCAGGAATTTTTTTTTGTGAGAACCTAAGAGGAATTCTCAGCTCACAAATTTTCCCATTTGGTGTTATAACGGACGTCGTAGTTTCTCCCTCTGCATGTGTAATTCCCAGACTAATTTCATTAGTCTTTCACAGAATTACTATTCAGTAGGATGCAAAAAGACTGGGAGATGGAAATTAAAAACCAGCATATTAAAAATGTTTGGGTGCATGGATATTGTGAATGAAACCAAGGGAAATATGTAAATCCTTTGAATCGTGAAGCTTCCCGATGCCGAAATAGCTCGGCACGACTAATTGCTTTCTGTTCTCAGCCCATATGCTCTCTTCTCGGTTTCTTCTGGGCGAAGCGTTCGGAGCGGAGGTTTGCACTCCCCCGTTTCTGAGTCATGCGAGGAGATGGCCTGAGCTTCAGGCACTTAACCCTGCCACATCCACCCAAAGTCACCCCCGCGCCCAGAGCGCGGCTCGGTTCCCAGTGCTGCCTGTCGCTTGAGATGACAGACAGTTTTCCGCACCTGAGTTACTGGTAGGTTTTGCTGGAGATAGGAGGTGGTTTTAGCTGGTTTTCCCAGGGAGTCCGACAGGTTGGTAGTGTGCGCGTGAAGGGATGGAGATGGGCTGCGTGCGGCCGCATCCTTCTCCGAGCGCAGCTGGGGCTGGGACTGCTGCTGGAAGGACGAACGGCTGGTGGTTCCATCCAGCCGCTACCCAGAGCAGCCCTGACCGTGGGCCTCAGGAAAAATAGTGCTCGGTGATGAGGGGAGTGCCAGCCAGAGGGGATGTAGCATAGACAGGTATCTAGGTTGGTGGCCCAGAAGGGACACCAGCGACCCAGCGTGCAGGCAGAGCCAAGCGTTTGGATTAGATGTTAAGCACATTTGCATCTTTGCTTGCTTGAGCGAGGAGCGCGAGTGCTGGGGACAGGCGGTGAGCGAGAGCCGGGCCTACGGGGCTGGGATGTGCCTGTCCCGTGCAGGCAGCTCAGGTTCTGGGGTCTGTTCCACAAGCTGAGGTTTCCCTGGGATTTTTTTTTTTTTCTTTGTTTGATAGCTTTTAGGAAAAGTTGTGCTGGATTTTCAGAAATGCTCTGAATCTGTAAGTTTGGTTAAGGAAAACCAACCCTTTGGGGAGCCTGGATATTCCAGTGTGAGGCCTGTACTGCATTAGCAGACAAATTAGCAGCACACTTTTAAAAATAAATATTCAGATGCATTAGAGTTTTACCAAATACCTGGTTTTGAGATCCGTCAAATTTGAACACTTTCTAAGTGTTCTCCCAGAACAGTTTTTTTGATCCGTTCCCTATGTCCAATATTGACTTTTCCTTTGCACTTTGCATGGAATAAAATATTTTTGATGGGCTTCAACATAATTTCAGCCTGAGCTCCTTCCCTGGATTAAACGGCAAGGGCATCTTAGGAAATAGTCTGCGCTGACTGTGAGTGGAGTTTTCAAAAGCTGCATTTGGCTCAGGCTTCTAATTGTGTGTACAGCGGTTTTTGTCAGGCCTGTAGTAATTACTGTGTTGTGTGTGCATATGCAATTATGGAAATGGTCTAACAATTCCTTGCCATTTCAATTTTATTTTAGCTGTCAAGCTTTTTGGCAGCTGCTAGAGTGCAAATATGGGACAGTGGATTTTTTTCTGTCCTGTGTGATATAATAGCTGCTTAATTCCTCAGATAAGAAACCTAGAATGGGAGGTAAAACACTGTTGAACTTTTGTAGTCTTAGATTAAATCTTAATTATGAGTCATCTCCTTAACTTTACAGCTATTAAACACCTTGATGTGAGAAGTAATACAATTAATCTGGTGAATTAGGTTTACCAAGTGCATTTTAAATTAAATTTGAATTTAAAACCAATTGTGGCTGGTGATTGTCAGTCCCTCCTTCAGGCAATGTCACTGCTTAGATGATGTCTCTCATCTCCCAAGTAACCTGCTGGAAGAAATAGCTCTCTTTTTGGTGGCTGACTCTCTAACGTTTTCCTTAGCGCTGGCTCCGCTCACACGGGTTTTTGCGAATCCACCTAGCGTAACCGTTCTCCGTTCCTTCCCCACACCGATAGGAGCCCCAGGTTTGATTTGGCACCTGAGGTGGATGTAAACTTGCGACTTGCTTTTCTGGAAGCGGAGGGGCTGGTGATTAAATTTTTTAACGTGCATTTGAGCACATACTGCAGTCAGCTGCCTGCTTTTATTTTTCGCAGGCAGTTGTTTTTCATTTGCATACATATTGTGCCAACTACTACCCATTGCCGCACGCGGAATGCCACGGGATAGCTAAGAAAATAACGTTCTAGTACCGGTGTTTCCTCAACGGGGGTTCCTAGCTAACTTTGAGATAGGCAAGGTAAGGTATGTCTGAGGGAAAAGAGGGGAAAAAAAAATTAAAAGTACAACACAGATTGCTCAGTAGTGAATGTGAGTTGTATTGGAAATGAGAAACTAAACTTGGTCATGCTTGCATAAGACATTACTGTAGCCATGTCCTTCTGATTTTCCTGGAATAGAAACCTCATTAAACTCTATGAATTAATAAGAATCTTTCAAAGCAATCCTTCTGTTTCTCCTCATGCCACCCATCTCAAAGCACAAGCATTTCTTCTCCCCTTTTTCCTCCCTCTTTTCTTTCCTTTCTCTTCCTCAGTCTCTGACTGATCTCCTTTCTCCTTGGAAGACTTATTCAGAGCCTATCTCAACCTGGACCTGCAGTCTCTGAGTTTAAAGCTGCATTTCTGGCACAGTAACATTAAATATCTACACTGGTCTGCTGTAGAGAAAAAGCACATCCATCCTGTATCTTGCTTTTTGCCCCGCTCTCTGATTTTGCTCATGTTTTCAAGTGCTTCTTCACGATAAACTTGCCATGCCCCATGTCAGATCTTCATCTCCTCCCATCCCATGATGATACTCTTCTTCCCAAGTCCAAAATACCTTTCAGGAAATTTGGCACTCAAATAGAAACGGTGCTCATGTCTGGCAATATCTGACAGTCGAAGAGGGTTCTCGGTACACTTCTGGCACTCTGTCTATCCAACGGAATATGTAAAATCATGACGAAGGATGGAACGAGATAATAATGAAAAATCCACGTAGTTTGGTTAAATGAAAACTCAGCTACTCCGCTGGATTATTTTTCTGCACTTGGACAAGGCATGAGGGAAACTCGTTCATGGTTGCTTTCAATTGAAGTTCAGAATGTCACATTCAGACACAAATCCTATTAATTAATAAAGTATTTGGAAACAATTGGCCTCAGACCTGCAGAACAATGTATCTTTTTGGACTTGTAAAATGGGACTGTGAGGATTGTTTTACGGCTTGTCTTTGCAGCCAGACTAGCTTGACTTGTTCCTGAAAGCATTTTTGGCCTCCTATCACAAACGGAATTGACGTCATTTCCTGCATAAATAGAGTAGGAAGCAAAACCTCCTGTGAGGAAGCCAAGGCAATTTCGAAAAAAAAAAAATTAAAAAGACCAAAAAAAAAACACCAAAACCAAAAAACCCAAACAAATGCATCTTTAAGTCATGGGACCTTGCTTTTGGCATGCTATTGTACTTCTCAAAGCTTCTGAATGGCTGCACATTAAGAAAGGGTTGAGCTGTCCAGTTACTTAGACTTCCTTTACTCACCTGAACTGCTGACTTTGTCTGTCCTTTCTTGCATAATAACTACTTTCTGATTGCTTATAAGTACAGAAGCTTGTCCGTCAGATTTGTTGTGTTCAGTCTTACCTAATTCTGTGTGTCTTGTATTGTTTTACCTTGTAGGGTCCACCTTGAAACGACTATGTCTAGGCAAAGATCACAGTAGTAGTAACTATCCCATTTTTGTTTCTCAGTATTTCCTTCATGGCATGGGATGTTTTTTGCTTTGTTTTGTTTTTGGTTTGTTTTTTTTTTTTAATTATTATTATTTTTTTACTAAAAGCTAGCGGTTTAATACATAGAGCTGATGCACTGATACTGGTATGAAATTAGACTGTGTAAATTGTGATGCGTTCATGGTAATGCATGTGCCGTGATGATGTCTTGGGAACCACGCATGCTGCAAGACGGTTGTGGTATTCTTTGTGTGTGAGACCGTGCACGCATGCGGCGAGAAAACTGGATTCCGTGTTTGTCTTCCTGAAATACACACCTTTATATGACTGCAGTTCTCTGCTGGAGGAATTTTCGAGCTTAAAGCCATCTCGTTCCCGTTGAGCTGCATGAAATATTAAACACTAATTGAAGAGCTGTCCTCTCAAAATACTGATTTTTCTCACTGGTCCCTTTCCCCCAAGCAAAGGAAAAGGAAATGAGCAGTATTCACTTAAAAGTTACATTGCAGGCGGAATGCATGATCATTTAAAGGTTATTAACGTATTTTATAGAACCATAGGACTAATTAGGTTACTCGGTGTCATTGGCTGGTAACTGATTAACAGAAAAAAGAAGACTGAATGTTGTGTTTGTTTATATAATAATTTTACTACAGCTTTATGAACTTTTTGCTTGGAGAGATGGTCTTTATTTCAAATCTTTAGCTGTATCAAATATGTTAGTTGAAAAGTTATTTTATATTTTCAGCCTAGGCAGCCTTCAGTTGCTGCTCCCTGCTGATCTTGCTGTGTCAGGCTTGGAGTTACCAACACATAAAAAGGACAGATTATTTTTCTCCCTAGTTCTTCTAGAAATAAGTCAACGTATAAAATTAAATATCTGTCAGTGCTCTTCCTCTCTGCTTTTATCTATACCAAAAGTTCTGTATCTTTATCTTTGTTTCAAAAACTCACACACCCACTATGTCCTCCTCTCTCCTCTTTCTTCTGTACGTTCCTGGTCCTGATGGGTTGGGTTTTTTTTTTAAAAAAAAAAAAAGCAGATGGCAGAGTAAATGGTCCTAACATCATCGAGAGAGAGTGTGGGTGCATGGAGCCTTTCAGGCGTGGTAGCCAACCCTACTTGTAACCTGTGTGACAATTACATTTTTCCAGGAGGACACTAAACTTATGCAAGTAAAATAAATGGTAAATTACTTTTTTTTTAATTTGTGCGGTTTTAATACATCCTGCCTCCCACTCTCTTGTGGCAGTGTCCTCTGAAGAGGCTTTGTAAGCCTTAGGATGTTAGTGTTACTGGGACTGCCTTCGTTTCTTCTCTCTGAATCATTAATTTCACCCAGAGAGAAGCTGCAGGCGCAACAGCCAGCGGCTGAGGTAACATAACGCGATAGAAAATATGAACAGATTGGACTTGGACCATTTCTTTAAGCAAAGGTGTTCTGTAGAAAGGAGGGGGGGAGGGTTAATAAAAGTCAAAAAAGCCACCATTTGAATTGCAATAGACGAGAAAGTGGTGAGGCAGAGATGCCATCCTCAACTTTCTTTGTGTGTGATTTTCCAGGATCCTCGACAAACAGTCTCGTAACGTGTCCTGAGCCCCTCCCGCAATCAACCCTGCAGGTTCAGGCCAACAACAGTAACAACAAGAAAGGGACGTTCACAGACGATCTCCACAAGCTGGTTGACCAGTGGACAAGCAAAACTGTTGGAGCCGCACAGACAAAACCTTCCTTAAACCAACTGAAGCAGAACCAAAAAAGGCAAGACATGGAGCCAAAGGCTAATCCCATGCAAACGCAGAATGAGACGTGTGGAGTAAGTGGCACTCCTTGAAGAGCGTTCCTTTTGCTATGTGTCTGAAAGCCTTTGCAGAACGCAGATTTGGAGGAGGACATAAACTAAACTTGCTTCAGATAGATGCTTCCTATAAATGTCCATCTCTTTTCATTAAGTACTAAACCAGATTTTTTTTTTAATTGTCTTTTGAAATAATCTTGAGGGGTATGTGGGCTGCAATATATATATTAAAAAAATATATTTTTAAATGGCAAACTGCTTATTAACAGCAATATACAGCAATACTCATACCATTAACCGTATGTTGCTCAACGTAAGTTTTAACTATTCCTCAAGTTTTCTTCTTTCTGGTGTTTAATATTAATCTTCCTTAGGCAGAACAGGGGCTGGGTGATAGCGAGCCTGTGTTTTAGCGGAAGAGAAACGAGTACTTTCCTGAGATAGGGGACAGCTGGATGTGTTTCTGCCCCTTGCTTGTTGTACTGGGCATTTTTAAGGCTGTCTGCCTGATGAAAATACCATCTGTAGAACTGCTGTGAAAGGCAACTACAACAAAATGGAAATTGGAAGTGCCCCCATTCATCCCCTCTTATTTTCACTAGCAGGAAAAAAGCCTTGCAGCGTGTGTTTGTGTCTGCGGTCAGTGCTCGTTCTCATGACTGAGCGATGATACGGAGGCAGGCACAAAAATGAATGAAGAATCCCAGTTTACAATTCCGGCCTACCCCAGTCTGGGTTTCCAGACCTCTTCCTCCCCCTCACGGCTGGATGATTCTTTGACTAACAACTTTTGCTGGATTCATGTTTTCTGGAAGACTGGATATTGAGCCAAAGTAGAGGAAACTAAATTAATTTTAAAAGCAAAGAATTGATGAGAACAAAACCAGTGAGGGACTGCTTTGTGTACCCTTAAAAACAAGGTAACTGGGACTGGGTAGTAAACCATTGCCTTTCTGGCATGTAGAAAGGAAAAACACTTGCACGCAGCAGTGGCAGCCATGTCGTTCTTTGTGAGGCGAGGCGTGCCAGAGCAGGAACCGCGCCAACCCGGCTGCTTCGGTACCTGCTGCGTTCTGAGTCAGTGGGGTCACTGGCTTCCTAGGGAAAAGCGTTTCTGCAAATCTATTAAGTGATTTTATGTCCATTCTTAGTTGCCATAGATGAACAAAGACCAGACAGTAAGTAATCCTTCTGTGCTGTGATGGTTTAACCAGTATAAACCTGTGCTGGAGTAACAGCGACATCCGCGTAAGGCCCTGTCCGTTCTCACAAAATAAATCCGAGGAGGTGCTGGTGAACACGCTGAAGATTTGTGGAAAGTGATGCTGAGGGCACAGATTTTGTCCAGTTCAGTCACTCTTTTGATGTGCTTTTTGCAGCTTGATGTCTTTTCCCCGAGACTCCTGCAGTATGTTGAAGTATTCAGTGGGGAGTTCTGCCCACTTAACTCTGGAAAAGAGAGTGGTTATTTTGCTTATTAAATCAGCCGCTAACAACAATTTAGGGTTAATTTTACCTTCTGCACTCTTGGTGTGTCTGTTTCAAACCCTGTGGAGATGGCAGAATATCGCTGTGAGCAGAACAGGAGTGTCCCTGTATTGACACCCTGATTTTAGAGGGTTCATTTCTTTCTAGAACTTTGCAATTGTTCCAGAGAATCAACAAGGCTGATTTAAGTCTTTTAGAGAGAATATTCCAAGAGCACAGAGAAGTTAAGATTCCCTCCTCTTCATTTTGTTGCTTGGCAGAGCGGCGGTCGGTTGGAGCCCTCAGGAGCCCCACGCCGTCTGGCCCTGGGTGGTTTGTGCATCAAGTCTTTGTAGGGCTCTGTGGGCTGCAGAAGAGATGCAAAGGTCGATGGCAAATCTTCCTAGCACGGTGGTTGTTGGGGTGTTTGGCGATGAAGGTGGCACTGCATGCTGGAGATCATAAAAACAGGGCAGTGGATGTGATTTAAGAGACTTTTACAAGGGTTGTTTTGGGAGTTGAGCATCATTCTGCTGTTTGTACCTCTTGAAATTCCCCATAAAGGGGGAAATTGAAGTTAAGGGAGGAAAGGGCATCGTGATTTGAGGAGAAAAATAGCCAAACGGGGACGAAGGAAGTTGTGTGAAAGGACCCTTCATCTGGACAGCCAGGCAAGCGACCCGTAACATCAGTGCTTGGAGTGGTGAGTTCCGTGGGGAGATGTTCTACCTGCACTGAATCTCCATGGAGTCCACCTTCTGAAATGGGATTGAAATGACAACAAGAACTCTGGAAATCACATAAAGGATGGAAAATCAGCTTTCTAACAAGGAGGCTATAAAGCTCAGGCTATACTTCTTCAGTCCATCTGTTAACATTATCTTTCTGTCATCTTTTTGATGAAATACAAAAAAGCCTTTGCAGGAAAAGAATAAGGAGCACTAAACAGATTTCCAGCCCACTATAGAAAGTTATAATAAGATTTTATGTTGGAAAGAAAAGCTAGATAAATTGGAAACGTGTGATTCTTATCTCTTTTCCTGGAACAAACTAGTAGGAAACTGTTGGGGCAGGTTCCCTCATACCTTCAGACTGGGTGTTTGTTTTAGGATGTGCTGTTGTTGGTCCAGTGTGATGACTGGAAATGAGGGGCAGGAGGGAGGCAGCATTCACACCTTCACTTCTGAATTTTCTCTGGAGGTTATTGGACAGGAAGATGTCTCCTTGAAGGGTTTTGAAACAGAAGCAGGAGTGATGTGAGTAGTCCCACGGTGCTGTGTTGGTTCTAGGTCCCCTGGAGTTAGCACCGCAGGCCATGAGCATCCTCCTGGGGTGAGTCTAGGGCTTCTCTTGTACAAGGTATGACAAAGACAACACCAACCAAATGGCCCCTTTCTACTGTGCATTCTTTTTTTTTCCTTCAATCTCTTAGGCCAAAGGAAAATTGCTACAAATCCTTTTTGGTTATGGGTAGTTTGTTTTTTTTTAATGTATTCTTTTCTCTTAATGTCCACTTGCTGTTACTAAAATGCAGGGTGCTTGTGTGGCCGATTTCAAGTCTTCTCTTTCACTCTGGAAACAGAGGGCTAACTTTCCTGAGTTACCTTTTTTCTTGAGATGCTTCTACCGCCATCCGCAAATTGTTTTCTGTTTTCCAGTACAATATATTATTGGTACCTTATTTTTTGACTAAGTGAAGGCTATTCATTAAGGTTGGAAATCAGCTCAGAAGAGAAATTGCTGGTGTATTTAATAAGAGTTAGTGGTTTTATTTTCTTCCTTATCATCAGAAGCATAGAAAGCAATAAAATAATTGGGATACAAAGGAAGACTTTAAATTCTGCTCTGTTTCTGTGGAAGTTACCTGTGGGTTTGGCTGCCGATCTGGTTGGTCCATATTAGAAGTTTGTTGCGGGAACCTTCAGGCATCCAGTTATGTCCCAGGAACACTGAGATGTTCCTTTTCAAATGTTTTAGTCAAACATGGGAATACACGTGGAGTCTCATCACCAGTAATCTGAAATGTCACAGGAGATATTAGGAAGAAGTGAAGTCAAACTGCCTGATAATAGTTATTTCTCTCGTGCTCGTCTGTGATGAAAAAAATCCTTTTTTTACAGGTAATTGTGGTTTCTGCCAGTCAAGGAGTACACCTAGGAACGTGAGCTGCCTTGTGTGTAAAGAGCACTGAATATTGTGTAGTTAAAGGTATTATTTGAAGATGCCTGGGAATAAAGGGCTTACCAAAAATATGTTTTCTATTCTTCGTACTGTTACGTAGCTCCGTGGGTTTTAAAGAAGAAAAATATTACCCCCCAAAAAGCTGTAAACACATTTCAAGTCCATAATAAGATTGTTTCTGTGAAGCATGCAGGTCTGTGTCTGTCAGCGACGTGCGCTGGGGCTCAGACACCATCAGTAATCTGTCTGCCTTCGGTACATCTCTATTTTAACGAGCTGGCTGCCGGGGAAGCAGGCTTTCTGGAGACATCCGCAGATGTGGAAACAGAGCAGACGAACTGTTAACACCTTGTACTGTGTCTTCCGTCTCCAGTGGATTGGAAGGGTAATAAAAAAGCAGGATAAATCTGTATTTGAAGCTATTCAACACTGCCTTCTGGCTCCAAATGGCAGAATAGCTTTCCAGGAACTTGGAGGAGCACAAATGTGGATCTTCACTAGCACCTAATAACTCTGGGGTTTCAGCAAACTGGAAAAAGGTGATAAAAAAAAAGATGCATTGGCATCCTCGCCCTGCTCAGGTTGGCAGCCAGCTCTAAGCCTGCCCTGTGACTCAGTTTTGTCTCAATGGTAGCTGGACTGTAGAGAGGTTAAAGAGTAATGCTAATAACTTCGCTGTCAAAATGTGGCTGGAAGAAAAAGAATCTAAATTCTGCATTTTTAGCATGGGTTGTGATAGTTGTGGTCAGCTTTCACAGCAGAATTACCTAGTTTCATCAGTTCCAAGGTAAAACCATAAATATTTGTGATGTTTATGAGTCAAACACAACTCTTGGCTGTGTGCTGTCACAGTATTGTAGCTATGAATATTGCCGAAGCTGCTTTGAGCTTGCTTGGTAACGCACGATGGCAAGGTAGAGAATTAAAAAAAGAAGCCCAAAGAACAGATTCCCCCCCGCCCCACACCTTTGTCTGGTGGGGTTTGTTTCATTTACGTATGTTTTTGTGTATGTTCTTCTCTGTGTATGTATTATTCTTGGTTTCTAAATGAGTATGTGTGGTTATCTGGGGGAACAGGAATAAATGGTGGCCAGGGAAGGCCTGGCAGCAGAAGGCAGAGGTTTGAGGTAGGAAGGCAGCAGGCGGGGATGCCGCCGTAGGTGTTGGTTCAGTGAGTGTGTTCCTTCTGTAGGGGAGGCTGATTGAGATACCGAGGGCAAGAACGGGGCGGGGAGTTTCCCTTCCTTCCCATACCATATAGGATGCTTTTTAGGATGTCAACCCAGTCTCCCTTAAAAAAAAAAAAAAAATCCTATAAAATATCTCTAGCAAACACACTTTTTTACGTTTTGCAGTGCATTTGTTAAATTCATTAAGTTTGACACTGCCTCTACCTCATCAGCCTGCATAAGGCCAGGGCAGCTGCCTTGTCCAGGCTCCAGGCAGAAGTACATTGGGGTTGCAATATTAAAAATGAACTCGTGCCATCCGTAGCTGGCTAAGTCACGTAATCAATCTCGTTCCTCATTACTCGTGTTGCATTGTCTAAAGTTGAATTAGGAAGGGAAGAGACAGGAAGATTGGAGTATTTTAAATCAACCCCAAACACTTGTCCTATAGACTGCAGGCTATGGCCGTAAAGATCTTTTTTTAGTTTTTCAGTGGTCTCTAAACATTGGCTGCTTGAGCTGGATACAGGAGTCTGATACTGTACCCCTTGTTTTCAGTTCCCAAGGGAACCTCAGTTCAGGGTAATAGCTAGGAGGAGGCGTCGCCTGGGCAAGCAGGGAGCTGCAGGTAACAAAGATGTCCTTTCACCATAGAATTGGCCAGCCCGTGAGTGGTGGGAGGACTTAGGGGTTCACAGCTTCACTTGTGAACCTCAACCCTCCTAGCAAGTGCTTGGGCTCAGGGGTGAGATACCCCTGCCGTTGATGAGGCACTTGGCCATGGCCTGTATCTCAGGGGCTTCCTTTGGTCTACCTCCATTAAAATTGATTGGAATCCGAGCCAGTTCTGTGTACAGCCGTGCCGTTGGCCCCGGCGTAGGTATGCACCTTGTCCATCGCTGCGTAAAGGTCCATCTGCTTCCCTTTGAATTTTGTGAACAAAGTGACTTGTGGTCTTGTGGCTTTCCCGGAACTGGGAAATCCATAACTCCTTGTGCTGTTGTGAGGACTCTTCTGGTGCACGTTGATTTTGATGTTTCAGTTAGCAGAAAGAAATGCAGAAAGAAATGGGCTGTTTTGGCCTACATGGGTGCTGAGTCGTCATAGCTGCTTCAAAGATGATGGTTTAAAATGGCTTTGACCAAGAGAGTTCTCTCCAGGGGAAGACACAAGAGCTAGATGTCTCGTTGCCTCTTAAAGTGTGTGGTTTGCTCCCTTGAAGCATGCGACGACGGTAGAGGAAGCAACCTTAAATCATTGACGTGCGTTTGTCACGACGTTATCAGGTTTTAACAAGCACGTGTAATGGTGGGGTTTGGAGCACGATGCGATTTTATTCCCGGTTGCACGTACGTAGCCTGAAATACAGCTGCTGCTCTGCTGACTAATTCAGCTGAGAACAAAACAGTCGAGAAGCATGGCTTGGGTAGAGGTAGATTTCTCAATATTTTAAGAACTGAAAACAAGCTTTTTCAAGTTCGAATTTTAAAATAGAACCACTTGCTAAAATGTCACCTTCCATTTTCAATGCTACTGTCTAACCTGTGCTTGTATAAGCAATGATGTATTTCCGTTAGGTTCGTTAACGGGCACCCGTTGTCATCCACTCGCGGTTGTCTTAGGTTGGTGGATACCATCATTTTGAGGATGTTAAAGCAAGGGTCTAATAATGGCTTAAAGAAGTTCTCAGGTCTTAAAAATCTGTCCTCCGTTCCTCAGTTTATTGTTCTTTGATTTCTGCTGTTAATTTTGGTGGATTTTTGTACATTTATAATCTGAAATTAATCATGCTGAAGCAGCTCTTAGTTGAAAGCTCACCATCAGATTCATGTTTCCGATTAGAACTGGAGACAGTGAAGAAGGATGTCAGAAATTTCTGTATTTTTCTAAAATCGGCTCCGGAGCACAGGTTGATGCCCCGAAGCAGTCAATCCCAGAGTGACATTGCTGTTTTTAATTGGGAAGAGATACTAAAATCAGAAACATGAGTAAGCATTCCACGTGGCCTCATACATGTATTCTTTTTTTTTCCCCCTGAAATTTCACCTTCATACCAATTTGATCGATTTAATGTGAAATACCAAATTAACGGGAGATTCCTGAACTTAAATCATAGGATCACAGACTGGTTTGGGTTGGAAGGGACCTTTAAAGGCCACCCAGTCCAACCCCCTGCAAGGAGCAGGGACGTCTCCAACCAGATCAGGTTGCTCAGAGCCCCGGCCAACCTGGCCTGGAATGTTTCCAGGGATGGGGCATCCACCACCTCTCTGGGCAGCCTGGGCCAGTGCTTTACCACCCTCGTCACAAAAAATGTCTTCTTGTATTATCTGAATCTCCCCTCATTTAGTTTAAAACCATTGCCCTTTGTCCTGTCCCACCAGGCCCTGCTGCAGAGTCTCTCCCCACCTTCCCTGCAGCCCCCTTTGGGCACTGGGAGCCGCTCTCAGGTCCCCCCGCAGCCTCCTCTTCTCCAGGCTGAACAGCCCCAGCTCTCCCAGCCTGGCCTCACAGCAGAGCTGCTCCAGCCCTCTCAGCATCTGCGTGGCCTCCTCTGGGCCCTCTCCAACTGGTCTGTGTCCTTCTGATGTTGGCGGCTGCAGAGCTGGATGCAGTATAACACCTTTTTTTCCCTTGTGCCATGGATAGGTGCTGACTTGGTGGGAACCATGTTGTAAATCCTGTGAAATTAAAAACGTAATGAGCTGCTGCAAACGCCATCCCAGACAGAGCAGCCCGCGTTTTGGATAAGATTGTTTCCGTGGCATTGCGCCTGACGGGGTGTATCATTTGGGACAGAGAGCTCTTTCTCTCCCCTTGCGTGCAAAAACTGAATAATTGAAGCGGATGTTAATAGAATTTTAGAAAAATGGCTGGAATTGCTTCCGGCAGCCCCTGAGGCAGGAGCAGCTCCTGCTGCGTCCTTGGTGCTTCCCCTCGCCTGGTCTCCACCACCGCCAGCGCCGGGGAGCCGACCGCTGCAGCAAATCTCGCTCCGGTCTTCGCTGCCCTCCGTTCAGCGAGGCCAAATGACCCAGCGCTGGGTCATTTGTGTGCTAGAGTTTTTAAAACCTGTTCTGGGGATGGTTGTAAGAATTTGGTACTTGTGATAGTGAAGTTTTTTTATGACATTTGTGGGGGTTTGTGAGATTTGAGGGTTTTAAAATGAGATTTGGGGTTTGGGTTTTTTTAGTGAGATATGAAGGGTTTTTTCAGTGAGATATGGAGGGGTTAGCGAGATTTGGGGGGAGCTGCAAGATTTCTGGTGTTTTTGCAATATTATTTTTTTTTCCAAGAGGTTTGTGGTTTTGTGGGTTTTTTTTTTTTTTTTTTTTTTTTTTCCTTCCCAAGATTTGGGGCATTCCTCCGCCCGCCGTCCCCAAGACTCAGCACAGCAGATTTGCAAGATTTGGAGGTTTTTTGAATTATTTGGTTTAATTCTGCATTTAATTTAATTGATTTACTTTCCTACCCAAGACGGCGCATAAAAGATACTTGGGTTACTTTGGACATTTGAGATTTTTCATGACTTTTTGTGTGGCGTTGAGTTCTCACCTGTTCAGCGATGGTTCCCGCCTCCTTAAATTTAGTAAGTTAGTCTATTCAGACAGCATTCCACTCCTCCCTGTATCAACTTTTGCTATTGATATCCTTTTTTTTTATCTTTAAAAAACAAAACAAAAAGAAACAGAGGAGGAAAAAACAACAAACAAAAAGACGGAAAAAAAAAAAAACAGTCCAAAAGAAACCTGTGGGGCTGTCCCGGCGCGGACGCGCGTGTCTTGGCATGCTGCCGCAGCCTGTGGCAGGTGGGGAAAGAGGAGCTTACTAGCGATGCTTTCTGTATTTTTCTTTTTGTAGGTTAATTCGGTAAGAAGGGGACTGGGGACAAAGTGGGTTGTTCCAGTGTCGTGCCCCATGCCCGCTGCGTTCGCTTCCGGAGCGTTGCCGTCCCTGCCGATGCCCATGCCAGGGCCTGCCCTCTCTGGCACAGCGACGCCTTTCGTGATGCCTCTTTGTCAGTACGGCGGAGTTTTCCCCGCGCCCGTTTACGGAGTGCGGTGGTCGGGGCCGGCCGCGCGGCCTGGGATTGTTGGCGGTCCAGGCGTTGCCCGCTTCTCGCCTCTCGGCAAAACCTGTTTGCAGGTGTACCCGGTGCCGCTGCAGCGAGCCGCCGCCCGCCCGCCCGGCCCACGCCTGCGGATGACGTAGCGCGGTTGCCTCGCCGTAGGTGACGAGGATGGCGGCGGCGTCTCGTGGCGCGTTCGATGGGTAGATGCCGTTCGTGTGGGACGAGGCAGGGGGCCGGGCCGGGCCCACTAGCGCACACAGCCATACCCTGCATCCAGCAATCACTGTGAAATGGTTTCACAAGAGATGGTTCGTTTGTTCTGGCAATATTTGCTTATATTTCATTGCTGAAGCCACTTTATTCCGTTGTGTTCTGATGTTTGACACGCGCGATCCTCAAAGTCGATGTACTTGAATTGCTGACGAGCAAATTGTACGAAGCCCTGCAGGAGTACAGTGCCTTGAATCTCAGCTTCCCAGCTCCGGCTGGAAAGAGATGTAAAATTATTTGAAAGGTGTCTTTTATTTACAATCTGCTTGTGAGTTGAAGTTCTTTTTCTTTGCGAAGATACTGAAGGTTTACAGCCATCGTTCTTCATCACTTTCATTCTGCTGTAAATGCTTTTATTTCCATTCACAGGTTGAATTTTGGTTTCCAAAGTTTGTAAATATATATATATATATAAGTGTGAGGTGAAGTTTGTCTGAGATGCTGATCGAAAATTGTTTGTGTTTGTACGAGGAGCAGTGAAATGCACTTTTAAAAAGAGGAGCAGTTACGGAGCGATCCGATCACGTTGTGCGTAAGGACAGGTAACGGCTTCGGGCAGGGCAATTCGTTCTCGTCCCCGGCCTTTGGTGGACTCGTTGTAGACAGCAAGGCACTGCTCTAACAGGCAGGAAAATACTCTTCTCGTCTGGATCAGCAGCAGATTACATTTTCTTTCCTGTGCTGGGCTTTTGTAATTCAGTTAAATTCCAAATTCATGCATGTTTCCTAAGTGAAAAAATCTAACCGAACTCTTGATTGTAGGAGCAGGCGTCTCCAGGTTACCGTAAGAATCGCGTAAGTACAGCGCTGGTGTGCGCCCCGGCTTCGGTGCGCCCGCCGAGGCTCAGCACCGTGTTTTGCCACTGACGTGCTGGCAGTGTTCACGCTAAAACGGAGTGAAAATGTGCAGCTGGTCTTTTTTCATATCCAATACTTCTGTTTTGGAGTCTCACCACCTTCTGTTTGAAAACTCGGGGTGGGTTGTTTTTTTTTTTTTTTTTTTTAATTTGTAGTTTTCATTAAGTTTGCGCTCCAGGTGGCGCGGCCGCCTCTGTCCTGTTGGAAAGCTGCTTTTTGCCTGTTTTACTGCGCGTAGAGCCTCCGTCTGTCCGCACCGCTCGGTCTAAGGGCATGAGGGAACCACCCAGACCAGTTTGCTGATGGTAAGTCTCACCAGAAAGCGCAATGGGAGAGCGTTGTGGGTGCAGGTCATGGACACGCGGTCCCAGCTGAAGGCACACTGCTCTGTATCTGCCGCGATGACATTTTCTACCGTCCGCTGAAGGGCAGAGATGTCTTGTGCTGCCAAGCTGTGAATTGTATAGTTCTATTGTACTTTGAGCATTCTATCTGTCTAAATTATTTTGTTTGTACCCCTTTGAATATATTATTCCATCAATTCAGTTAGAATTGAATTTTATAGACAATTACGCAGAGTCTTCTGCCTGGGCAAAATACTTACTGTAGTAAGAGATTTCTGTTCTCTGTAACATGTATCTTTAATTTGTTTGGGTTTTTTTAGATTCATGTCTGTATGCTTCATGAGCAAACATGGAAAATATGTTCTCACACCAGTTTCCCTTCGGCTTGCACTGGATCTTACAGTTTGTCGCTATTGCCTGTTGTATAGCCCACCCCTTGTATACTGACAAAGTCAGTGGCACTAAAAACCCCCGAGAAATTGTATAGATTAAAAAGAAGAAAAATAAACATTTTGTGCTTGAAAACTGTGTGAAAAACCCAGTGTTTTTCTAAAACATAGAATTGTGTCAATTCCCAGCTGCTCCGAGTAACTCTGCGTTTGTTTTCCAGACTCTTGTCCCTTGGTTTGTGTAGAAGGAGCAGATGCGATGCCTCCGCTGGTGCTCAGGTTCTGCCCAGAACTGGCACGTCCCGCCTCTTGGCCGCTCTAGAAGTGAAACCGTGCTCCAGAAGTCGCGTAGTGCCACCTCCCAGGTTACGTTGCTTGAAATCCCCCGCCCGCTGTAGTTCCTTCTGGTGTTACGCCGCTACAAAGCAGAGCGCGCTGGAACGTTAAACCAGTTCCTTGAAGCAGATGGTATCTTCAGTGTTGCTGGTGGACACTAGAGTTGTGTCGGTGGTGAAGGAGATGCTTGAACCGCGTCTCTCCACCACTGAAAAATGCCAGGGAAGCCCTTTTAACTTGATCCTGGCATCACTGAAATGTGAGGAAGCGAAGACGTGAAATTTGGCACTCGCCGTCACCGGTGTAGGCTGCAGGAGAACTTAGGGAAGGACGTGCAGGAAGAGGTTTGCTGCTCCCACTTCTGTGTTCCCGTGCACCCGACCCGCGTGGCTTTGCTGTGTGCGCTGCGTGCATCCGTGAGGCCACGGTCTGTGCTGGAGCTGGCGGGGGATCCTCCTCTCCCAGGCCGGCGGCTGCGTTGCATGCGCTGTGCGATGGGCAGCCTGCGTGAGCGAGGCTTAAGTGCAGCTTCCAAATTCCTAGCGAGTGTGTTCCCAGCCGTTGCGTCTCTGGCTGGCACTGGGGCCAAATAACGGCGCTGAGGTTGATGTTTGCGTTTCAGTATTGGTGATTTTAATTTTGTCATAGCCATCTTGGCTGCAGTTCTTCTGGCTTTTAACTTCAGGCTGTGTTTTGTTGCCCTCCATCGTGCCGATTGCGTCAAAGGGTGCTTTGAGCCTCGGTGGCAATTAAGCAAGTGACGTGAGATGAAATAAACGGGACAACTTCCTGAGGAAAAGGTGAGCAAAGGAGCGAGGGGGAGCTGAGCGGTCCGTGCTGCACCGTCGGAGGGGAGGGGACTGTACCCAAAAGAGACGTTATTCCTGCAGATCCCAGAACTGCCCAATTAAGTTTGCCCACATGCCGTTGATTTGGCTTTCCCGTTCCGTACCTCGTGCTGGAGTATCTCAATGCGGAATCACATCCTGTTTTCCCACTGCATCCCCAGCCCCCTTGGAGCGGGGCTGGGTGGGAAGGAGAGCTGCGACCGCCGGCGCTGCTTGTCTGCCGCAGGGATGGAAAGTGGGGTGCGGGAGATGGCAGGGAGAAACACTGGAGCGGTTTAAGGCTCTTCGGCAAATCCTGATTCAACCTCCTGGACACGGATTGCGTTCAAGTAATGATGTAAAATTGGCCCTTGCAGTTTCTTAGCATGTTTAACTCTGGTCTTCATTCCACAGCTTTAAAGAGGAAATGTTACTTAATGATCACTTTATACCTATCTCCAAAGTGCTCCTTTTTTGCTCTCTATTGTATAATGTCTTTACTTTTCTCTGAAATGTGTGACAATGGTATCAGAGACAAGATGAGGGATTGAGTAGGCCAAACGTGGCAGTCTTTTTGCTCCTGATATCAAGAACAGGGCGATCTCACGCGAAACGGCAGTATTTCTGAAATGAATGTCTTAAGTTGCAGGTTTTGCTATTTGGTATTTGTGGAAGGAGATCCCTAACGCTTTTGAATGAGTCATTAGTTAAGCTTGGCTTTGTTGCCCTTTCCCTTCAAACTCTTTGTTTGTTTGTTTGTTTTCTTGTGATCCCCATGCACTATTCAATTCCAAGAACATTTGGAATTTTCCCAAACAAGCCCTGTGGACTTAGCGCTTGGTGGGTCCGTGTCGGTATTGTTCCATTAGCACACATGTGAGTAGGAAGAACATCCGTCCTCCCACATTCTTTAGAAGTTGGCTTTGGAGAGTTGTAATCAGAAGTCTCCCTTCCAAAATGATGTGACCTCAGCGTTGCTTTCCCTGTCCCCTCTCTAAGCAAAGGGTTCCAGTCTTTTTGAGAGGGACTGATGTCTCGGCTACCTAGCTTTCTGCCTTGATGCCATCTAGCCCCAACTTGAGTTTTCAATAGCTGGTGTTGAATGTGTCGGCTTGGAGACAGAAGTCACAGATGAAAGAGTTCATGACTACGTTTAACACCTTAGTACAGTTCCCTTGCCTTCTCCAGTTGCTCGGCTGCCCTTCTCGGTCCCCGATGCCTGGTGATGTTTGTGGAGGGGACAGCAGTGCTGGAGAGGTGTACGGCCCTTCGATGTCACAGATGGATTAATATCTTGCTCTGGGATTGAATTTATAAAACAGCAAAACCACAATCGCGTGGAATTTCTTGCTGTGGTTACTGATTGAATGCTGGAGGAGTGTTTATTGGATTTGTGGTGCTGGGCTGTGGCTGGCTGGTGCGTAGGCAGGCCTGAGTGCTTGGGCAGCCCGTCTGCTGTGCTGATCCTTGTGGTGCTTCTTCTGAAGGAACCTGGTAAACACAGTTATTTTCCTGCCTGTTTACTCCTGAAATGAAACATTGATCAGATGAGACTTGTGCTGTGACTTAGACGTGTCGGTGACTTTTGACTGGGGCGGTACCTGCTGTTTCAGGCAGCTCTGTTTGGGGGCCGTCCCTGCAGACCCCGCAGGAAGGTGCTGGTCCAGCCCTGACCCTGCCGGGTCTCCTACTAACGCAGACACGCTCCAGAAGTGCAACGGAATGAAATGGATTTTAGGAGCTGTCAGGTTACACTTGGATGAAATAATTTGTTGCTCAGAGGGGTTTGGATGTGCCGTGGTGCTGACGTTGGCTGTGTCAGTAAACAGATTGCTTGTAACTGCTCCATCTGAAAGTCAGCCTTGTACCACCGGCAGCAACTTCTGTAAATTATGTCATCAGAGAATCCCAGACTGGTTTGGGTGGGAAGGGGCCTTGAAAGCCCACCCAGTCCAACCCCCCTGCAAGGAGCAGGGACATCTCCAACCGGATCAGGTTGCTCAGAGCCCCGGCCAACCTGGCCTGGAATGTTTCCAGGGATGGGGCATCCACCACCTCTCTGGGCAACCTGGGCCACTGCTCCACCACCTTCAGCATAAACATTTTTTTCCTAATATGTAATCCAAATCTAATCTAAATCTGATCTGAACTTCTTTGAAATAACTTCACATGAAAAGTTTACAGCCTGTGTAATTGAAGCTTTCAGCCTTGCGTGCAAAGCCTCGTTAAGCTTTAGATTTTGCTTGATAAGCGTGGAGAAGCTAGGCATAGAAGACAGCCTGCTGTTTTGAGGATCTGTAATAATGGTGAAATTCTTGTGACAAGTTCTTGGTTTTTCAAAGTCTGGTGAGCAAGGGAAGCTTGCGTTAATTTCTTTTGGGGTAGTGCCACTGGATGGATTCACGGCGTGTTTTTAGCGTGGTGGTGTATTCACACATTAACCAGGCAGAAGGAAAAGTTAGGATTTTTTTTTTTTTTAATTTTTCCCTTGGCAAGGAGCAGATCCCCAGCCTTTGCCTTTCCCTGCTGAGGCACCACTGAGGGCAGCTGTGGCACCATTGCTCTCGAGGAGCTTCAAGTGACGGGATGGGCACGGTGAGAGCCTCCTGAGCCACGCTTCTGGGGACTTTGTGTCTGTTGTAGTTTTTCTGAGATATTCAGGAAATTTCAGAAGAAATAACCAGCTGCCAGTCCTTCTCAAACGGTTGTTCTTTACACAAAACACCCCAAAAAAGTATTTACTCATGTGTTGTTTTTTTAATTACTTTGCAAATGAGGTTAAAACTTCCTCAGCGGTCAGGTGTTGTTTATCAGGGTAGATGGAATCTGTCAGCGGTTGCAATTTGTGCAGTCGCTGCCTGTGTCCCATAGCTCTTGCCCTTTCAGTCTTTGATTGCAAGTTCGGACGGGCTTCGGATGACAAAGTCAAGAGGTTGTCGTCCATGGGACGTGGGCTTAAGCCTCTGGAAGGTTTGTACGAAGAGCCAGAGAGCGTCCTCTGCTTTTGGTGTCGGGCTGCCCTGCGGTGTAACCAGGAGGCCTGCTGCTGGCCTAAGGCTTTTTTTTCCTCCCTTTACCTGGAGATGGTTAATTTTGTCTTGTTTTGTTTTCCTGGCTGAACTTCTGTGCCAGCTGCTGGTTATCAATAGCGAGCAGATGTGGAGAATTGTGGTGGATTGAGGTCGGTCTGCAGAACTGATGCTGATCGTAGGGTTGGAGAGGAATTATGATCAAGACAGGACTTCACAGCCTTTAAAAGCCATTCTTCCTAATTGCTAAGAAAATACAGGAGGGGGAAAATTGGGACCATGTTTAATAAAAGCAGAGCCTAGCACGTGGTGACCACCGGCAGCTGTGCCAAACGCAGAGGACACAATGCGCTTTTCCCCGATGCCCCCTGCCCTCCCCACTGTTCTGAGAGACTCGCTGCATTTTTTTTCTGAAGGCAGCTGGCTTCTAGCAAACCGCACGCTGTGTAAAACCCGGACACGCTTGCAGATCCAGTGACAGCGTGCATGTTTCCGTGCCGTAGAGCGAAGGGCTTTGGGTGCATGTCACTGCGAGCGTGTTGCGGGGGACGCGCGGTGGCACCCTGTGTGGCTGCTGCTTCAGCCTTGCGCTGTGCTCTCGACGCCCTCCTTGCGTGTTATTCTGGTGGGTGCTGTCGTTTCCAGCCCTCGGCATCTCCGTACCCTTTCGTGTCCGGCACCCTGCGAAGGGTGGTGGAGGCTGGCGGATCCCATCCCTGCCTCCTGCTCTGCTGGCACGGAGGATGGCAGCCCAGGTGGGAGGAGGGTCCCAGCCTTGGCTCCGTTTCCATCCGACAAGGAGTTTGGGCCACGCTGCCCGGCCTGGGTGCCCACGACAGCCCCGCCGTCCCTTCCGCAGCCTCCTGCCGCCGCCGCCGGCTGGCACGCAGCGCCGCGTCCCTCTCCCCTGCTTACTCAGTGACAGAGTCCCGAAAACCGAGACGAACGCTGGGCGTCTTTGCTGGTTTGCTCCGTTTCTGCCTCCCGGAAGAGCCGCCCTTCCTCTGCAGAACCGGGGCTCCGGGCTGAGTGACTCCACAGCGTGCTGGGGGTCTGCCACCAACATAAATATCTTTGTGCTTCTGAGCTTTCGGTACAGCACGGGGGACGCGGTAACAGAGGATCTGGGGTTCTGTTTCCCTGCGGTTCCCGAAGCGTGCACGGTGGCTGGCACGCTCTGGCAGAAGAATCTTCTGCGTGCTCCGGGCCCACGATCTGATGTGGCCCCGTTGGGTTATGTTTGGGTTTTCCTCTCTGTGAAATCCATACATGGATATTTTTTTTTTTTAGATTCTGAAAATGAGATCGTCAGCGGCTGACGCGTGGCCCCCTCAGCTACGGTGCCAAGCGCAAGGCCCCACTGCGGCTAAGGAGGAGGAAGAGGAAGATGGGAAGTGATTTGTCTTGTGTGAGAGATTCTGTGCTGTTCTGGTCCATTCAACGCGATTTTGTAACTTCTTTCTAATCATTTTTTTTATTTATAGTTGGAAATACAAAAATGTTATGCAAAAAAAAAAAAAATAAAGGAGAATTATTTTGGGGGAAAAGGATTTTGTTCCAAATTGTTCCCTTCTGTTGTGAGCCAGGTTCCTGTGAGCGGCGGCTGGAGAAGAGGGAGGAAGAGGAGGCACTCCTTCAAGTACTTTTTGTTTCACACAGTTAATTGTAATTGAAATAATTTTCCAAAAGATAAGCTAGGCAGATCTATTCTGATTCCAGTACAAGGAAGATAAATTCCACTTCCATTTGAATTTCTCACTGTGCTTTTGTAAAGATATTTTAAATCCGCTTAAATCAAGTAAAGAAACATACAGGGGCTTCACCAGAGAGTAAGTTTGTACTTGTCACTTCCCTTTTTGCCTCTTTCTTTTTCCTGCAGACCGGCCGCGTTCTCTTGCCAGAGTTAAATACAGTTCTGGAGTCACTTCTGATTTTAAATGTAACACTACAACCCTTCTCCAGACGAGTCGGTAATTGGAGCAATTTTTAAAAGACTTTAAAGTGCCTTCAACAAGCTAAAATTAGGTGGTGGGAGATCTTTTTCCCGATGCACTGACGATGGGTGTCAGCTGTCGCCTGGGCTGAGGTGATGTACAAAGTTGTTTGTAGCAATAATTTCACGAGTAATCATTTCTCATCAAGGACTACTCAATTTTTTTACTTTTTTTTTTTTTTTTTTTTTTTTTTTTAAGAGAGTTGGGTTTTAGCACTCTTCCTCAGGAGTTGGAAAGAGCACTGCTCTTGCTGTTACGTTTGGGCCCCAAACTCTTCCGACCCTCTGCTGCTGCGCTATGCGCCCGAGGGCCTCGGGTGCTTCCCCCTTAGACAGCTGCAGGCCATGATGCTCTGACCTTCTCACTCTCTTGTTTTTGATACCAGAGAAACAGGAATTCCTATTTGCCCGTAAGCCTTTCGGTGCCATCCTTTCCCGCAGCTGGAGCCTGGCGTATTGTTCCGTTGTTACCTGCCGTGTCTCTTCCACATCTCGGTTCTCAATAATAAATCTTATTTTGATGCGCTTGGTCCCTATTTCCTTTCCACCCCAGCTTCCCTCGCCCGCCAGCGAGTGGATTTAGATGGATTGCTGAAGCTCACGGGCCCTGAAGCAGAGAACCGTTCAAAGACTTTGTAAATTCAGAGTTTTGAAGCCCCAGGGCCAAAATATTTATCTGTTTGTGTTAACTTTGTGCTTCTCTGGGGTGCCTCCTGTCCTGTCCCCGTCTGAGGACATGGGACCGAGCTCCCGTACGAGAGCGGGGGCAGGTAAGTGGTAAAAGCTGACGCTAAGTTCTTGTTGCCTTGGGCTTTTCTGCTTGTAGGAGGGACCAGATCTGTTTCCCTTTCTAATGGGTGGGAGATGTGGGATCCAACCGAGCACTGCACCTTTCATTTTTCTCTTTTGGTTGCTGTCACCTTTCCCTGAATACACCGCCCTCGCCCGCCAGTCCCGCACGCCGCCACCGGCACGCTGGGTACGGGGGACAAGGGCGTCGTGTCCCTGACGTGCTTCTCCAGGGATGAGTCGCTATTCCAGTGATCCTGGCAACAAAACCCCTGCCCTCGCCTGAGATCTTTATTCCCTAAAAGTTTAAAAGCCTGCTTCCTCCAGGGAAATCTCGTGATGGCTCTCCTGGGGTTTGGGTCGTCTTCATCAGCTTTTCCGATGCCTGACGCTCTTGGCTCCTCGGGCAGACCCTTGGGCTCTGCCGTGGCCCCAGCCATGACCGCAGGAAGCCAATGGGTCTCCACCTCCAGATAAGTAGTGTGAAACCAATCTATTAATATTCAGATTAAATATGAGGGTTAGTGTCAGGATGAAAGATCAGGAGTGCAAACTGTGGCAGACCCTGGGTGGTGGTTGCTCCCCACTTCTGCCAAGCCCACCCACCTTCAGGTAATCTCTTCTGCAGAAGGCTGCTCCGTTTTGGGCCGTAGCCTACATATTGACAGCTTGCAGCGCAGTTTGAAATAAAAGCCCTGATGGGTCCTAAGGGTCCTTGAGCTGCTCCGATATGGACCACTGACTGGGATCCTCTGCGACTGGGAGCTGGGCTTTGGCGCTTCTCCTCCCTACCTGCTGTCTCCAGTTTCTCTCTTCCTCGCAGAGCAATAGCAAATGTTCTCCCCTCGATGTGATGCCAAGCTAACGTTACAGTTTAGATTTTAATCAGAAACACTTTCTGCTGCCATAATCAAAAGCCCAGGCAGGTGCGTAGGTTCGTGGGGACCGGGGACAGGACCCGGGGGTGGTGGGCCCTGTCCCTGTTCGCCTGCCAGCGAGCAGCAGCCCCGGCCTTCCCTGCGCCAGCCCCTGCGTTTGGCCCTTGGGCTGTTGGGCGTGAGCTGTTTCCAGCCTCCTTTTCTCAGCGTGCACGTTGACTTCTTCACCGAGGCGAGGGTGGGTGTCCTGTACCTGCTGGCTGAGCTGAGGGGCACCTCAAGCAGCTCTCTTGGCTGCACCCATCGATATTTCAAGGCAATGGTCATGTCTCCAGCTCCATTTGTCCGCTCGGAGCCGCCAGCAGCTTCACCGTCTCCTCTGAACATCTCTGCCATCCTGAAATGATTAACCTGGTGCTGGAGCCGTTGCGGTGTTCCTGTCACAGCGTCACCGTGGAGCTGCCCCGCCGTCGCGCTGCTGTTGCCTGTGCCGCTCGGCTCAAGTGCGCAGCGAGCCGCGGAGGGTCCCCTGCTGACACCACTGCCTCTCGGGGGTCTCCGACGAATGCTGATCCCTGAAAAATATTCCTCCGTGCTGTCTGTGAGTCGCTGCAGTTCCTACAGGCCTGGACCGCGTCCTGAAGGAACACCTCTTAAAGAAAAAAAAAAAAACCAAACCCTTGAATATAAACCAAGCGTGTAAGGAAAAAATAAACGGTTTATTGCAATCTAGCTGTAGTTATGAGGTTTAGAGAGAGTTGTACACGACTGAGATAAAAACCTACTCATCTTTGGCTAAATTACAGACCAACTCCTAGGTTGTTCTCCCAATTTCTTCCATCCCAGGATGAAATCTTGGGATAATGTTCAGTAAAGATTTTCTGGGTTATCAGAGTATCTTTATATATTCCAACTGTCCTTGGGGATGTCCTTGGAGTCGGGCCTCGGCTTCGAGATGTTCTGTGATCTGTTAATCAGTGTAAAGTCCTCCAGGAATGTGACGCTGTCCTAACTCTTAGCTGAGACAAAACGATGGCTCCCAACCCCCCGAGAGCCCAGCTTTGGGGGTCCCAACCCCCCCGAGAGCCCAGCTTTAGGGGCTGAATGACTGAAGAACCGAGGCATCCCCAAAACGAACCAAGCAGGTACGTTTGGATAACAACCTCTATGCTCTGGGAAAGGGATCCAGAAGAAGGATGAGGCTGAATCCATCGGATCCTTCTGAGATCTGCTTGTAAAATGCAGAGTGAGTACCAAAATGTCCCTCAGTCGCAGTACGCAGGGGATGGAGCGACTTGGACGCTGTAGATGCCTCGACTTGGACGCGCTGAGCTCACGCTGGTACCAACGCAGCGCTGCGCGAAGCAAGGTGAGATTTTAAGTCCGTGTGCGATCTGAATTCCCATCTACTCCGTAGATCCCAAACCGCTCTGCAGCGCGCTATCCTGAAAGCAGGTGAGGCTGCGGAGACGGGGCCGCCTGGCCCGGCAGCACGGCTTCGGTCGAGGTCCTGTGTATGGGTAGAGGTGCGTCTCCGTCACGCGTGGGTCGCACCGGGGCAGCTCCCTCAGGGATGTGCTCCCGTGGCTCTTCATCCCAGCGTTGCATCCCAGCCTTTCCGCGGGAGGAGTGGAGATGCGGGTGCTTTGGTAGCTGTCGAAGGGAAGAATGGGGGAAACTACGGAGAAAAATGGGGGTGCCTTGGGCTCTGTTGGGCAAGGACTATTACAAACACTTGATGGATTAGAACAGCTGTGCGTTTGCTGGGAAAAGAGACATTTTAATTTGACAGAACACATTTCTGTGGCCATAAAAGGAAATAATTGCAAATGTTAAAAATGTAGCTTAGCTCCCTGCAACAGGAGCTACTGATTAGGGGGGAAAGGGGGAGCAATTGAAAAGGTCTCACATCCCCTCTGCGTTTGTACAGTTTCCATGAGATTTAAGAGCATGTTTAAAGGGTTTATTTTCTGGCTTCGGTTTCTCAGTGCTCTGAGCAGGAGAATTTGCGGGAAGACAAGGAGGAATAAATCGAGTGAGGCACTGACTTGAGGTATACGAAGGTGTTTGAAGCTGTTAGGTGTTTAACAAGGATTTTCAGGGGCTGTTGACATCATCATGTAAATTGGGAGTCAGTTAAAAACGTCAAACATAGCAAAATAATTCTCAAACGTTTGCTGATGGCCCGCGAGCGCTCGGCCGGCCGGGGCTGCTGGCGGCGGTGGGTGCGGTGAGTGCTTGTGAGAAGAGGTGCGGATGGAGACTTCGTGGGACTCCGCAGCCTTGATTAACCCCCCATTTCGGGGGTTAATCGCGAAAGGTAACCTGGTTTTGCTGTCCTTTTTAAATCAAAGTGTGTATTTTATAAAAAAAAACCCAAAACATAAACTGGAGTCAGTGGCACTCAGCGTTGTCGCGCCTGCCTATTGGTGGCAGAATGAACCTTGATTTCCATCTCCAGTTCAGCCCAGTAACGCTGGGGGGAGCGGGGACCGGAGAAGGCGGCAGGCGGCTGGGAAGAAGACGCGCTTCTCCCGACACGTCTGCCTGGTTAGGACCATCCCTCTGGTTTCGCTCTCGCCGGCGTGAAGTGACACCCAACCTCAAATTACTGGATTCGGGCTGTCCCACTCCCCGCCCCGAGAGACGCGGGACGGGCTCTGCTCGCCGTCGCTTTTTTAATAAGCTCGGGATGCGTTTTCGTTACCTCCGTTGACCCGAGCGCCGCGCTCGCAGGCTTGCGGCGCTGTTTCTGTTAGGCAGATGAATGGATTACACGTCTTTCAGGCCGCGCAGTTCATTTTCTTTGAACGAAAGCGAGCAGAAGAGAGCAGGGCGGCGCGGGATGAGGGGCGCACGCCTGCCCCCAAGTTCAGCCCCCGTGGGTGCAAACTCATTTTGGAGTCCGTTTCTTACCAGGGTGCAATCTGAGGAGGAGAAGTGCGGGGAGCAAACGTGTAATTTTTTTTTTTTTTTTTGTTTTCCCACTGTCCTTTTTAATCAGGTCTAGGACAAAATGCTCAGCATGTGCCCTGCGAGCGGGGCGCAGGGGCAGCAGCGGGCTGTAAATACTCCGCTCTCTTTATTTTTTAAGAAATAACCGCGTTACGTCCTGGCTATGCCAGATATTGCTCTTCCCAACAGTTAATGAAACAGCCTGGACGCTCGTGAGCTGCCCGAAACCCATTCCAAAATATTTATTTTCCCAGAGCAGGAAAAGCGGAGCATTGAAGTAAAGCATCGAGGTATTTTTCCACGCACAAGGAATTTCTGATGGGCCCAAGTCAGCTTTTCTGTGGGCAGCCCTCTCTCCCAGTCTTTGTCATGGTGATGCAGCAATGCTTTCGCCGTTGTCATGGCTGCAGGGTTACTACCACAGCCCAAGCAACTGCGCAGCCCTTTTATTCGTAGTTTCAGCGTATAAACTAATTAAGTAAACTGAAAGCAGCAGTCTATTCCCTGGGCCTTGTTTTTGTGACGCTCAGGATCAGACTCACTCGATTCCTGTCAGCCCTCCTGGATATCAAACCTGGCCCAGTTTGGTCTCCCGAGATGAGTTTTGTGTCTTAACACCGGGCCAAGCTCACCGATCTTTTAATGGCCCAGAAAGGCCCTCGCAAAATCGAAAAGGTCTCTGGAAAAATCTCTTTTGAGCTGCTAAAATAAAGCTGGGAGGCCACGCGTCTCAGCCCAGCTGTGTTCCTTGTCGCTGCTTTAGTCATGGCAGAAACCCAGTCAAAACGTTGAGTTTCTGAGTTCATGCTTTGCTGTGTTTAAAAAAAAAAAAAAAAATTTAAAAAATGGTGGCAAAATGATGGTGGGGGGTGGATTTCTGCAAAGCTCCTCACTCCTCGCCCTGCCATGGGAGGGACGGCGAGCGAGAAGCATCGTCTGTGTTCTCCTCGGCCGTGAGAAGGTTGGGTGCACAACGACACATAAACTCATTTTTATTTTTTTTTAAATATTAAAAACTGAATATGAGCACAGGATCTCCTTGCGAGCCCCCAGAGTGATGGGAGGAAGCCGGTCGTTTCTGTGTGAGATGGGAGCGTTTGCCGTGGTCGAGGACGGGTTTAGGCTGTTCGGTGTCCCCAGCTGGTGTCCTGTTTACTGATCAGCTGCTGCTCTGCCCTTGGCACCCGGCCTGCTCTGCTGTGGACAAGGGGGAATTTAAGGAGAAACCGAAGCAAAGAACGAACGTATTTCCTCCTAAAATTAGCTGCGCCTTAGCGTTCCCAGAGCGCTCGCTCTGGCATCCAGTCCCGGGGAGTGCAGGGCCGTGCGGGGTCGGCCCTTCACCTTCCTTGTGCAGAGGGGAGCGCGGAGGCGGGAGATGCTCCCCGCCGCTCGGTCGAGCTGGGCTGAGGACACGGGTGCTGATCGGCTCCTCTCGAGGCGCAGGGGGCACCTGGATTTCCCCCCTGAGCCCATGCGGAGCTGTGGGCCGCGGGTGGTCCTCTCTCCGTGGCAGTGGCGCAGAGGGGAGCGCTGGGAGGGCGTTCGGGGTCCCTGCCTGGCCGGCAGCATCAGATGTCCATCTGCTCCCCATCGTTAATGTGGCGGGGACGGGGTCCGGCGGCTGAAGGGGCTCCGCTGTTCCGGGAGGGCGGTGGGCACGGGGCTCCTGGGGAGCTGCCCCTTGTTGAGATGAGGGGAGGAAGGGGCTCCTGGGGACCATTGAACTCCTTCCCTTTTTCACACAAGATGAAAACTCCCCAGTTCTTGCACAAATTGGCCCTACAGAGAAGTTTCTCTCTGCTGTTCGTGGTCCATGCCTGTCTTCATCCTTCGCTGGGGGGTGGGAGCAGCAGGAGCCCAGCTGAGGTACCCAGGACGGAGGGTTCAGAGACAAGCTTGCTGTGCCAGGCCTACTTACGGCTTTCCCTATTTTGTATCATTACCCATCACTCTGGTAGGACTTTTTTTTTCCTTTCTTTTAAATATTATTCTTCACATATGAAAAAGAAACAAAATAAAAGGGTCACTCTAAGGAGAATGAGCCCAGGAGAGGCAGCGGGTCGATGGTGATACTTGTCGTTCCTCAGAATTAACTTTTTTGTCACTAAAGCTCCAGCTAAGGGCCCAGCAAGCCGGCCCCGCAACGCCCCGGAAAGGTGAGGGGGGGCCCAATGGCCTCCAGCGCCGAGGCCAAGAGCCGCTTGCGTTAGCAGCACGCCGTGGAGAGGGCGTTATTGGAGTGTCTGACAAATAAATAAGGAATCCTGGCGGCACTTAAAGGAAATAATTTGCAGTAACAACGGAGCGACAGCAACATGAGTGACGGTCGTGCACCAGTCCCAGCCCTGCGTGGCTGCTCAGGGACACCGAGAGCCATGAGGGTCCATCCCGCTGCCAGCGGGACGTTAGGTACGTCACTGCTGGGAGAGCCAAGACGTGGCCGTGGCGAAGGCTGAGACGTGGCCGTGGTGAGCGCCAGGAGCTGCCGAGCGCTGGTCAGGCCGGCGTTGGCTACTGGACCACCGAGATGCCCTGTGCCCTCATCCACACCGCGATGCCAGGACAGCTTTCCTGAGGGCCGAGGCCAGCAGCTGGAGCAGCGCAAGCAGATCCGCAGGGACCAAACCGCGGTAACCACATGCGTACCGTCGGCGCTCGATCCGAACGGGCTGTATTTGCCGCAGCCTTGCCTGTGCCAGCAGGTAGCCATGAGCCACCTCAGTCGCCACATTTGACAGCTCTTAAAAGTGCCGTTCAAATGAGGCTTGTTAGCTGGAGGTTAAGAGAAGTAACCATGTCTTCTACCTCTTTTAAATTTAGCAAAGCAGCATTTCAGAGCCTGCAGCTCCCCTCGTATCTGGGAAGTGCTGTCTCATCCTGCAAACGCCGCCTTTTCCCTTTTTTATTAGCAGCGAGATCAAAAAGGGCGAACGCGGCAGCAAAGCAGCGCTCGGCTGCGGGTGTCAGACCCAGGCAGGTAGGTGTTTTGTAGAAATATTTCCTACAGGCGATGAAATCCTGCCTCTTCGAGGGCCGTGCCTTCGCGCCCACGCTGGGAGCGACTCTGCCGCTCCACAACCATGCAGGAATAATTGCTTTGGTTGCTTTCTTAGGAAATATTTTTACTCTTAAACTTATTTGGTCAGAATACTCGTGGGGGGTGGACACAATGGAGCACACAAATACCACAGATATAAGGGTGGTAGATGTTCTTCAGCTCCAGCCCCTGCCTGGCGACTGTTAGGATGCTTAACTCGTCAGCTGGAGCTTCTGCCTCTCCAGATGTCCCAGCTTCACTGCTGTCATCGTCCCGGTGCGGTGTGTCTGAGATCTGGGACTGGGGGCAGTGGGAGGAGGGACCCACCTGGGATGGTGCGGGGGCTGCGTTCTGCTCAGCAGAGCTCCGGTCGCGTAGGAATAGGAAGTGATCCACGGCAAGAGCTCCACGGGAGCCGGCCGGGTGTCCCTGGAAGAAGGAATCGCAGCAAGGCAGGAGGAGGACGGCGGGGCAGGTGACAGCGCAAACAGTGGTCAGCAAACGCCACAGGGAACTTAACCCAAACTGAAGGAAGTTCTCCCAAAGACTCGGCTTTTTTGCTAGTCAAATTCTGCCAGGATAAGCTTTTTGTAAGAAGTAATAATGTTGCAGCAAAGCAGCTGACAGTTTTGCAGAGGGAGGTGAGAACAATGCTTTGCCGCTGAGGGGACACTTACGTGCACCTCACGTTCAGATAAGGTTGAGCCAACCTGACAACCAAGGTGCTTTCTGAAAACGTGCTGCTCTCAGCAACGCTTCGCTCCTGTGCTGGGAATCCCTGATCGTTTCCAACATGGTTTGCGTATTTTTGAGGCTGCCAGCTGATCTCTGACCAGCCTGAGGGATCTTAGCGCAGGAGAACGACTTGGACTCCAAGCGTTACCAGGCTTGTCAAATATCGGCGCTCTTGAACTCAAGATCTTCCTGTCCTGGTGCACGTCACCACCGTGGTCCTGGTGCTGGGCAGGCCAGGAGAGCCCGGCCGGGAAGAGCGTTGCAGCCGGTGATGGGCCTGTTTGGCCCACGCTGCTCAGTAAAGGCGTCTGGAGGTCCATGTGTGGACCTTTCCAGCTTGCTGGGCATCACCAGCAGCGCCGATGGGAACGAGAGCAGCACAGCACAGCAAGACCAGAACTGGAAAGTGCAGCATTCAGTAAATTGATTGATTGATTCAATAAATGACTGGGACTTTTACCCTAATACTTCATAACTTTCACTGCAAACAAAAAATAAGCAACCTTTACGTGTAACTGAGCCTGCTGTATTTTTGCAAACTGAGGACCTATTCTGGGCTGGATGAAGGGACACATTCATTCTCCTACAGGAAGGACTTCCACGACTGATAAACATCAGTTTATATTTTTTAGCCCCACTAAAGTAAGCAGGACAGAAGACAACTACTTATAAATAACTTTAGGGGTAAATATCAAGCAGGAGGAAAAATTCTGGAGCGCCCTGTGATTGCAGGGGTGGTCCGAGAAGCTCGTGGAAGGATTGTGCAACTACGTAGAAATTCCTGGAGACAGAAAATGGCCTTTTGTTTTGAGTCCTTGGGGATCTGGTGGGCTGCTGTAGTTGAAAAGAGAAGGGATTGCTGGTTTTTCCCCTCCCCTCGCCAGATTTATAGCGTATGAGTGCTAGGGCTTCTGCTGGTTTTCTGGGGGGATAAGAAAAAATGCCTGTTGGTGTGTCACCTGACTTGTCAAGGTTTGAGTTGTTGGTTTTCTTTCCCTGTCCTCCTAACCACTGACATTTGGTCACAGCCAGAAACAGGATGTAAGTGAGATTTGCTAAGCGGCATTAAAATCTTGGGAGTCCTGGCTGGTGTTCTCGCAGCCGGATTGCTCACAAGTTTGGGTTTGGATGGAAACCCTTCCCTCCATCAAGGCAGCAGAGGCTACTGAGAGCTGGTACCCTTGTCCTCGGGACATTGTTCGCTGCCTGAACATCTCCAGCCATTTTCACTGAACCAATTTGCATCAGGATGCAAATACGTATCAGGAACCGATGCTACTGGTGACTCGTAACTCTCTCCTTGGTGCCTGTCACAGGCATGAGCTTGGGCTTCTGCTACAGGCTACGGCACGGTCATGTCTGCGGCCCGTAAGGAGACAGCCTTCGTAGTGTTTTAGAATCACAGACTGGTTTGGGTGGGAAGGGACCTTCAAAGCCCACCCAGTCCAACCCCCCTGAAAGGAGCAGGGACATCTCCAACCAGATCAGGTTGCTCAGACTGCCAGCCAACCTGGCCTGGAATGTTTCCAGGGATGGGGCATCCACCACCTCTTTGGGCAACCTGGGCTGGTGTTTCACCACTCTCAGCATAAAAAAACATTTTTCCTAATATCCAGTGTAAATCTACCTCCCTCTACTTTGAAACCATGACCCCTCATCCTGTCACAACAGACCCTGCTGAAGAGTCTCTCCCCATCTTTCCTGCAGCCCCCTTTGGGTACTGGAAGATCACTATAAGGTTTTGCCCAAGACCTCTATTGCCCAGGGCATGCAGAGGTTGGGGCCTCAGCTGTGGTGTCCCTTCCAGCCCCAGGTTATTGCATTAACCAAACGCACAGCAATCTGTACAGATCATCTTGTATCCAGCAGTCAGTGATCTTTCAGTGGAAAAGGAGGGTGTAAAATTGTCATTTTCTAAACCGTGGGTGAGGGAGGCGCTGGGATACGTGCCTGAGTGCTCGGAGGCAGCATGGGCGTGTGGTCTGCTGTCCTGCTCGCTGGCTTGACACGTAGCTTCACATCTGCCAAGGGACCACAGCCTCTATTTCTGATTAGACACACGGGACATGCTGCGTGGACAAACGGAAAATACCTAGAAGATCCTGATAAATAATACAGTCACCTTCTTTCTGCAACACAGAAGACATAATTGCAGGTTGGTATTTCATTCATTGAAGTACATTTATTTTCCTACCAAATAAAAGTCCACATGGCATTACAGAGGAGATAAGACATCACAAACTGTCCAGCTCTCCCCTTTGATTTACTGATTGCCTTGGTCCCCTGGTAGCAGCTTCAGGCCTGGCTAAACTCTTTCTGTCCGTCCTGTCACGGCCGTAGTATTTTTGTGGACTCTCAGGTGAACACCCTGCACTCCGGTCATCATCCTTTCCTGCTGTTACACAGTACGAGCCCAGAGTATTTAACGGGTGATTTTGTATTGTACCAAGCTGCTCTCGGAAGCGCTCTTCACTGATTGTAAAGTAATTATGGAGGACAACTTTCACCCAGCCCCAAAATAGCCCGGCATCACAATCTCAGCTGAAATGAACTGCTGTCTTGCCATTGCCTTGACCTACCAGGACAGAACAGCAGCAGGTCTGGCCCCAGGTGGTGAGCGGTGAACGTGGCAGAGGAGCTCGCTCACAAAACTGATGGTGAGTTACTTTATTTATTTTTTTTTTTAATTGAGGGAACCCTTAGAATATCCAAGTCAATGTAGTTAAATAATTTAAACCAAAGATCCAGCTTTCTTCAGAGCCCTTTCATACCTTATAGGTTTGTGGTGAAAAATAACCTCAAGTTGAAGGCTGAGAAAGCAGGCAATGGACGCACGATTTAGAGCTGAAGATGTTCAGGATGAGGACTACCTCTTCCTCTGGGCGTGGCACAACGGGACGCCCTTGCATGGGGCAGGACATAGTAAGCACAATTAGCAAAAATAAAAGAGAGTATTCCTTGTTCAGGCAGAACAACTGTAGTAGAAGACTGGCAGATGGATGAGCCCACACTTGCCATTCATATCTGAGCCCTGTTTAATAGTGAGGTTCTTCTGCCTGCTGATCTCAATTTCTGCCCTGAGGAAAGATGTTTCTTTCCAGAAAGAGGAAGGACTAACAATCTATCAAGCTATTTCATTTCCTCTTCCCATTGCAAATCCTTGTCTGCTTAGTTTGGGAAAAAAAATCTCTACTTCAGAGAGTTTTTATATTGGCCAAGGATTCAGTAACCTTGAAGGGAAATGTGTTCTGTGAATCGGGAAAAACCTGCACGGCTTCCACTTAAAAACCTCTTGGAAATCCCTTTATGAAATACTGTATCTTTTATTGACCATAACAGATGCCACAAAAGGTCACTGCTTGATTTGGCAAAGCCCCAATCTGTTGATTGCACTCTACCATCAGAGATGTTCTTTTACGTTTGCTGTTTAGATGAAAATGAAACTTCATTCTTGAATTTGGTAGCTTTTCATAGACCTATTTTTCCCAAATTCTGCTTTTTCTTTTTTCTCATATAATTTTCACCAGTAAGAAGCCTTTTGGATCAATTAAACTGTTCATTTTTCCTAGCAAAAGGATTCTTTCCTGTTTTCTTTTGTGACTCTCTTCTACTGTCCTTTTATTTCAGTAGGAATTATTACTGAATTGACAAAAGCAGGGGTGTTACTCCCCACTACTGCTCTTTCTTCTGATGGATTTTTCAGAGTTGGAGAAAAAGGGTCATGTTACTTTAGAAGCAACTTCATCTACCTACGGAGTCATGTGCTTTGGCTTTCAGCTCTTCCTTTCAAGACTTAAATGACCTTAGAGCAGCCTTCCAGTACCTGAAGGGGGCTTATGATAAGGAAAGATGGGGAGAAACTCTTTAGCAGGGCTTGTTGTGACAGGACAAGGGGGAATGGTTTTAAAATAGAGGGAGGTAGGTTTAGATTGGATATTAGGAAGAAATTTTTTACAGTGAGGGTTGTAGAACACTGTCCCAGGTTGCCCAGAGAGGCGGTGGATGCCCCATCCCTGGAAACTTTCCAGGCCAGGTTGGCCGGGGCTCTGAGCAACCTGATCTGGTTGGAGATGTCCCTGCTCCTTGCAGGGGGGTTGGACTGGATTGGACCTTGAAAGGTCCCTTCCCACCCAAACCCTTCTATGACTCTATGATTCTAAAACTTCAATCTCCGTACGTCATGCGCACATTGCGTGTGTTCAGTTTCCAGGATAACTAACCTTTGGGTCTGAAGCTAAAGCGCTCTCTTTGAGGCACCAGTGGGTGTGCGTTTTCTTAGGCATCAGCAAGACAACCGGCCTGGGGGATGTGCTGAGCAACAGCAATCAAGTAGCCAACATTGGAGTAGTCCCACCTATCCTGGCCAGGCTCCTGCTGGGAAACAGCACAGGGAAAACTGAGGAACGGGAAGCTGAAGGGCTATGGATGAAGAAGGCAAACACGGTAAGTCTGAAATACAGGAGATAAGGACTTGGAAAATTAAAGTACAGGGCCTTGAACATCCCTGGGACCACAACCGTCATGTTGTCTATGGTGTGAGGTGCTAAGCAACGGGAAGAAAAACACTCCCTGCTTCCAGCTGCTCAGGACGTGAGAAGACGAAGGGAGAAAAGGCTACAAAATGCACAGCAGATCTGGTGATGGCTAACCACGTTATACTGCGTGCTGTGTTTCTCATGAGCTGTATCATCTGCTCACTGTTGCTCCTCTAATTCTGAGGAGCTGTAGTGGTTCAAAAAGAAGGGAGTCCCGGGATGAGAGACATTACATAGAAAACTGCGGGATTAAAGGCGCGAAGGACAGAAGAAAAACATGGCCAGACAAGTAACTACGAGTGATGGTAACAAAGATCTGGAGCTGGTAGCGGAGCAAGAAGGTGGGAAACAGATAGCTGGGTATCGTGCTGTTTCAGAAAGAGGACTGGAAAGGGATGAGGATGAAGATGCCTGAATAAATCACGCAAAGGGAAGAAAGCCCACCACAAAAAAAGTACGGCAGAAGCAGCACTAGCAAGGCAAGTGCCAGTGGTGCGTAAGGAGAGGCGGGGGGGGCAGGACCTTCTCAAAGTGAAGAGTGGGTTGGTCAGTCCCTTCACATCTTACACGGTGCGCCGAGAATTTTTCCTGGATAGTAGTTGCCCAACTTCCTAAATGTTTTTGCAATTTCCATGAAGCAACCAGTGAGCAGCATCAGACTGCTTGAAGTCAAGCACATGAATGCTGGAAATGCAAAGCAAAGTGGAAGGGTATAAGAATGACAGATCACGACTATGATGACAATTAGTGCTGTCTGGATTATCACACGTGATGTCTGGGTACGCCACAAAGCAGTTTCTCTATGCATTTATTTAAAACCATCTGGTTTTTTTCACGTATTCTGTGAAAATCTTTTGTCTGCTCTGAGTACCAGAGCTGACCCTTGTTGTCCGAGATGTTCTGGAACTCAATAGGTTTGTTCCCAAAAAAGCCGACTCCTTCTCTCTCCATGAAGAAAACAGCATGATTAATGTTTTTCCAAGGTTAAAAAGTTTTTTATTTATATAGGCAGAACGGGAGCACTTCTCAGTAGTACTACAATTGACTTTACCAGCTACTCAGCGGGTTAAAGGATGCTTGTGAGCAGTTATTCAATCAAACGGGAGGATACAGATGTAGTGTCACAGCAGTACCCATGCTATGAAATAATTAGGGTATTTTCTAGCACAGAAATCCTCCTCAGCACCATTTGGGGCATCAGAAAAGTGCAGCTAAGGCTAACGATTACGATTTCTTCTCAAGTTCTCAGATTTGCATGTTGCTGTAGCAAAACCTAATCTTTTGAATTCCTATTAATGTGAAGCTTCTTCCAGAAAAAAAATGCATAATACATGAAGTATTAAGAATGATAATTAGAACTTCTCAGATTTAAAGACCGTGCAAAGATCTTACATTAGGTCCGTACGATACGTATTATTTAGACAGTAGTGTCTGTGGTATAAGCTGGAGGCAAGGCCAGACATCGCTGGTATCGACAGGACTGCAGATCAAGGGTGTCTACATTTGTGACTGGACTTGGCTCATCAAACAGGAGGTAAAAGGTGAGAGATGCAAATACATTACCAATATTAGAACAGAAAGTGCAGGGAGCTAGGAAATACCTTTACCTCCTTTGCAAGCCTGCATTTTGAGTGAACTATTTCTTGAATGATGGTATAAATCAGGCTATCCAGACCTGGTTTTGATCGAACACCTGATTTTATATCAACAAATAACATATCGGTACTAGTGGGAATTATTTCCCATGTCCACTGGTTATTTCAGAAGAGGCTCTAGTGATCAGTGCTCCAAGAGATTGCTATTACCAGTAAACTGCCACCAACACCCAAAGTAGGTGACAGAGGAAAGCACTAAAATTCCCAGGAGAAAAACGAGCAGGAAATGAAAATCTCATTTTCTGATTTCCATTTACAGCCTAAAATAGCCCGTCTGCTGGGAGCAGTTCTTTGGAAAAACAGTGATTATGAAGACTATGCTCTTATTTACTTTCTGCCAGCGTTGCAGCACGCTACGTATACTCACAGGATATTTTTAGTCACAGATTCTGCCAAGCAGAAAGGCAGTGGAGTTAATCACATGTAGCAAATTAAACAAAAGCAAAAGAAGCTGGTAGGCTTGGGGGGCCCTGCAGCAGCTGAACGTTGTTACCCTTTCTAGGCAAACCTTCCAAAATCGCACATGGGGAGGGAAAAGGCAAAGGGCAGTAGTGGCTTTGTTACCTGGATCAAACAACCTACATATGTATCCGCAGTTAGCAGGCTGAGAAATCTGTCTGCATTCAGATTATGGTCACAATTAAAGCTCTTTTGTAGTGAACTTGTTGACTTTGGTCCACCAACATGTCAGCTGTCCTCTGACAAGTGCTTTGCAGGTGATGAGCTACTCTGTGCCTCCAGCTCCTGTTCCAAGCACAGGTGGGTGATACAGAAAGGGCTCCCAAAGCACAGAAGTTCGCCTGCAGTGGGCTGCCGCTACCATCCAAAGACATTTCAAGCAGTCTTGGATCTAACATGACTTTCCAGCACGGGAGGAAAGGTATAAAGGGCAGGAATTAAAGGTGGTTTTAGCGCAGCTCAACTGGATGCAGATATCCTCACCCTGTATCATCACAGGCTGATGAAACAGCCCCTGAACATCATCTTCTGCAGCACGTCCTTCCTTTGGTGAAAACGTTGCCTAGAAAATTCTTGCAGAAATAAACCTTTTTTTTTCTCACTGGACATGGTAATGCATCAGTCCTGGTAGGTTTCTCTCTAAAAAACATAGAAATAGTAAAATTAATTTATAATCAACGGTTAGTGTTAAGTTATAACAAGCTAACTCAGCCCAGTTTAACTAAGCCAAGAACATACAACAGAATTATGGCAGCCAGCATTTATGGGAACAAACGCATCGCTGTTTTAAATGAAAACTATTCTTCCATTAGCTCAAAGTAGCTTGTAAAATCTTCCACTGAAGTGAAAATCTGGAGTAATGTTGGATATCATTCACTCCAAGATCGTGCTGTAATGCTTATTTATGGCATTAGCATTCGAAGGTTTTTGTGAAGTGAAGCAGTAGGGATCAAGTGGAGTCCCTCACATCTGCTACGCCTTTGAAAGACAGCCTGTGCCCGCTCAGGAATTAAATTAGGAATTAAAGACTGAATCAAGAATACATGCGTAAGGAGGTAAGGAGATCCAAATGCTGAACTCGCATCCACCACACCACAGGCATTAACAGAACTTGCTGTAGTCACCCTCTGTCCTGAGCAGAAGACAACTCTTCAGCATCCCGATGTGGCATCCTGGAGCCGCTTGCCCAGAAGGCGGCTGGCTTCCTCCCAGGGACTGGGGGAGAAGAGACAAAAGGTGATCTTAGGAGAGAGATGCCCGAAGCGGCTCAGTATTGTTCCAAGAGGAAAGTAAATCCCCGATCGTTTTATTACCGTGGACTGAAAGACGGGCTGGTGGAGATGCAGTTTACACAAGACTCCACAACTCAGAGGCTGTGAAAAGATACACCGAGTTTAAGACCGATTATGTGTCCCTTCTGGAAGGGCAAATCCTTTACTCTCCAGTGGGAAGATGCAAAGAGGATTATGATGGCAATATCCTTCCTCAGGCAGGTTTTGTCTTTTTCCTGGCAAGAAAGGTCTTTCCTAATAAACAACCGCTCTTTCTTACGAACTAGCTGTTGTCAGTGACCACAGGACTGCATGGACACAAAATAGATTCTATCTGCCCAAAACAGCTCACAGAGATTGACTATCATTTCGTTTTCTTTACTGGGTGAAAGGAAGAAAATGGCTTTTAAATTAGATGTTGAACCCCTTCCAGAATTGCAATATAAGATACTGAATCAATCATTCTTCATACAGTTACCTCCTACTCCACGAGCTCCTACTACCATAAAAATTGGTTGATGCCAACTGAGCTGAGTGAGTAATTTGCAGTTTCGTATTTGTTACAGAAATTTTTCCTCTTCCTCTCTTCATTATTTGTCCAGGAGCAGACTGATTTTTCTTGAATATTTTTTTTCAAAAGCCTGAGCTGTGATCACTCTGCAAGTAATTCTCACCATAAATCATTTGTGAGCAATTTGTTGCAAGAAGTCTTCAAGCATTTGTCCTAATTCCGTTTGTTCTGTATGAACTTAAATCACATGGTGTCTGTTTCTGTGAACACAACATCAAAAGAGCCGCTTTGGAGTAGTCTCCCTGAGAACAATCCCACTTCTGAATCTAGAAAACTCACAGAGAAAGCACATTTTATTGAAAATTATTTAAGACTTAGGGCTGCACATTCACTGAGATGCTTGCAGTTTACAGGCATCTGTATTTTTCACGCTAACGAGAAGACAGCTTTTCTAACCCTAAGGAGGACATTATTTTACCCACTTCACAACTCAGATCTGCTCCTCGCCAGAGCTTTTGTCTCATCCCACTTCATTACAATTTCTGTCTCACAAAACCTCCCTTGTGAGAGATGAGCCTTTCAACGGCATATAAAGTGATTGGGTTCCAAATTACGTCTGAAATGATGCACCATGTCACCATTTAAAAATTACTTAATTCCCAGAAATAATTATGGGATTCTCCTGATTATTGTTGCATCTTAATGAAAAATAAGACCGTATTGAAACAGTAGCAGAAGAGTCTGATCCTGACTCTGTGGAGTCAGTGCAAAACCTCCTGTTGTCAATTATCTAGATGGAGGAAACTGCCCTTCTCAGACTGTAAAATACCATCTTCTCAGATAGAGGTTTAAAAGAATGACTGCACTGTTCAGAGGGATTTGGGTACTTTACCACGTGTCTTCTTTTTAAAGTATTAGAATGACTCTGTAATATTGAAAAGAGGGAAAAGTCAACTCGAACACCCAGTGCCATCACGCACCAGAGTGAGAGTTTCAAACCCAAGCCTTGCAGTTGGCCTCAAATGTTTGCTTTGAAGATGTTTGTAAAATATAGGCCTTGGCTCCGGTTGGTATGCAGTGGAAATACTTTGCTGGCATTTTAGATCATGTAAACAGTTGCTGCAGCTGTCACCCAGGCACTTTATGATGTTAAGTAGGAGAAATGGAAATGAAAAAGTCATAAAATTCATGGATTATGATGTTTGTGACTGTAACTGTGCTACATATGGGTGTGTCTGCCCTTGTTCCTTACAAAGAGTCCACTCTATGAAAATATGATACCTTGAAAAACAATTTTTAAAAAATCTGCATGGAAATACTGAAGAATGCAAGTCATAAACCAGTTAACATTTTTTCAAATAAGAATTTTGGAAAGGGTAATTATAATTTGCTCTCCAACTTCTGAAATTATTTTTAATTTTGTCAGTGCAAAAAAGACTTAGTGCACCTTATTATTTTTAAGCTGTACCACCAGACTGAAATTTCAACTCTTGGTGCTCATAATTAACTCCTGGGATAATTCAGTCCGTTTCATATAGTCTGCTACAGAAACAAGTTGTTGATACTAAGTATCAAAGTTCCCTGAAACCAGCTTCCAAACCAGCAGTTTAGGCTTGTCTACCAACCTGGGCAGCGAATCCAGCTCAGCCGCGGAGACAGGACAGCCACGTCCTCCGCGGGAGCTCCCGCGCGGAGCTGTGGCCGCCTTCCAAACATCAGCAGACCCGAGGCAGCTGACACTGAACGGTGAGAGCGCTGGCTGTAACACAGAGAGTAGAATCACCATAAGCCATCCAAACGAGGTAATTAGATTGTGTTAATTTGCATCTCATTTTTGTGATGTAGTTGTACGCAGCCAATATAGTAACTGGAAATGAATACAGCGTGATTCGTGCTCTTGTCACGCTGCTGGCCTTTCTGAGCAAGAGGTTTTTTTTTTTACTGCTATACTCATAAATCAAGTCCCTCAGGACAAGAAAATTATTATGAAGCTGAACAATGACAACTTACACTTAGAAGAGCTCCCTACTTCTTCCACCTGGAGCAGAATAGGGAGCTCTTAATTTATTTTCTCAAATGGCAAAGTTAAATTCTACATCTTCAGCAAGAGCAAATAAATCAATGTTTCTGTTAAGTTACTTAACCAGTGCAGTGTTGTATCCACTCTCTGTAGAGGTCTGCATTTTCTCCTCAGAACAGAAAATGGTGCACACATCAGTTTAAAGGCTGGTACAACCATTTTAGAGCAGTGGCACAGCAATTCCTGCTTCAAATTATATGTATGGTGTTCCTCTTCCTGCTAGATGTGGATCTCAAATATAATAGTCTTTTAATTTTGTTTTAATTATACTTTATGCTGAATTATGTAAAATGTGACTAACTCAGTAACGCAACACACCGTATTTCTTTGCACTTTTCACCATTAGCTGGTATTTTTTCCCCATTATGCGACTTCACATTTGGTATTCTGATACTAATGGAGTTTTAGGGCAAAGAAATGGTGGTGTGCTGGCATAGAGTTTTTCAGAACTTTGTAAGAAGACAGATTCTCTCCATGCATTCTTTTACCTGTAACTATTATGGAGACCTACATTATACATGAGAGGAAAAAGTTGCTATCGTAAAAAAATAACCCAACCCTTAGCCTGTCTGATTTTGAATCTGCATATTCCAGTCCATTTATATCCCTGAAAGGACGGCAGTCCAAAATATAAATAACTTGATCTCAAAAAGCAAGGTTGCCACCCTGAATAGCCAGAAACCACAGCCATCATTTAAATAACAGCACTCTGTGCAGATGCATGTGCAGTTTCATACCTGTGGCTCGCTTCCACCTACTACAGAATGAAATACTTCATTAAACTCTGTCGTGCTGTGCTCTGCTTCGCCAGACCAAGCGATGTGAAGTAACAGAAAATAAAGCACACTGTACACCCTGTACTCTTATTCTACAGGGCAGGGATAATCTCTGTAATTATACCACAACCGCACAGCAAATACCATGTAAATACACAGCAATCGCATGTTCCTGCAGCTACTTGTTAATTATGCATCGTTACTAAGAAGTTCAAAGATAAATTATCATCGCACTTGCAGCATTTAGGTGCTTGCAAAGCTCCTGAGCTGTGTAATAATGGAATTTGTACTGTTAAACGCTCGCTTTTGTTGGTTTCCCGTTGGAACAGGGAAGGAAAACAACCCACCTCTCACGCCCGAAGGTGTATTTCTTACTGCTGGAGCAGAGGGATCCTATGACAGAAAATAACATGATGCTCCTACCAATAAGGAAATCTGGATGAATTAACAAAAAAAAAAAATCATTTCCATTAATAAATCACCTTCCAAATTCCATTTGTAATCCTCCTAAGCAAATGCTGTATTTGAGATCATCGGTACTTGCGTGCAATAGAACAAACACTGGTTTCCTGACCCACTATTTGATCTTGCACGGTATAAAAATGAGAGGAAAACCTCGTTTCACTGATGTCACCAGCAAAACTCCTGTTGATTTCAGTGAGGGCAGGGCTCTACCCAGACAGCTTGCTTGTAAATGGATCCTTGAAATAGGTTATCTTATATCATTTCAGAAATGTATCACCAGGTAAGGCCCCTTCACAGCCCGTGCTAGCTCTTCTATGAGCCGCACTGCAGTATTTTTTACTACAACTTAGAACTTTTAATAGGTATTTTAATAGTATTCCATAAAATATAATTAACCTCTCTATAAACATTGCTCTTCTCCAAAGCGAAGCTTCCCTGTAAGTTACGACTCCGTAATGGTTTGCGCAGCCATGTATACTGACTTTTACAACCCATGTTGGATCACCTTTTTTCAATTTCATTATTTTCATATTGATTTTCAATCTGAAAGGTGACTTTGATGTTTCTGACCTTTTTTTTCTTCCTGCTGTAGTTGCTGAGCTTTTTCTTCTACCCATGCTGACAGGTAACAGCCTCGGCCCCTGCCACCGCATTTGGGAGTGAGACAGGAAAAAAAGGATCTTTTGACAGCATTTTGAGGAAGATGAGGAGGTAGCTTTGTGGATGAACTGGTTTCTCAGCTGCAGAGGAGATTTTGGAATTATTACCCATCGGAGAGATGAGTCAGTAATTTCCTTGTGAAAGGGATGGCTAGGGGAGTGGGTCAAGGAGAGTACTGGGAAAGCAAAGAGCGGCAACTTGAAGTGACAGAGAGCAGAAAACAAAAGGAGGCTGATGAGACTAGTAAGGATGCAAAGCCATAAATTATATAAAATTATTTTACTTTATCATTCCAACAGCACTGGTCAAGCTCAGAAAACAGAAATGTGTATGTGAGCCATAAGATAATCAGAGCCTGGTTCAAAGCTTTAGTTTTCAGTTGGGATAGAAAAGGACGTTATCTTAAAACGCCACTCCTGCCAGAGAAATAACTGTAGGGTTTGGATACAGCCTGTACGGGCTGGCCCAGAAAGGAACCTCTGCTGAAGATGAGACAGTGGATGGGAATGACAAACAAGCAATGTGATCATACCGCTCACAGAAACTGGGAAATAGATTGATGGGACAAGTTTTAAGATACTGACCTTGAACAGGTAACTACACCTTCACAAGGAAATGCCAAAGACATGGGCTGAGCTTCCAGTGTGGATTCAGAAGTCTGTCCAGGAACAACAGGAGAATTCATGTTCGTGGTAGAGGCTCCTCAGTGACCAAGTGTGGAGGAAACAGGGAGAGTTTACGGGGAGGTAGAGAAAAGATGACGATGATGTTCCAGTCTGTTTTGAAAGAGCAAATAGAAAGGAGAAAGTCTAACGTACAGAAGACTCCATGTCAGCAGAATAGCTGGCAATGCTCAAGGCAGATTTTAAAGATAAAGACGAGACTAAGGGGAGGGATGAGAACTGGCTTAAAGCAGCCAAACAGGAACCAGAACGGGATCGCTGCGGCAATGCATGACGTGCTGGAAGTATTTTATTATCCACTGTTCTTTTTAAGTGCAAGTGCAACACAGGTAATAATTTAATAAACAAAGTATGTTCTTATTGAAGACCTTTGGCTCTGTAGTGGGAAAATAAGTTTATATGCACCATGATTTCTGGTTTTAATGGGTTTATTTTTATGTAACTTACATTGACTTTAAATGAAAGGGAGCTGTACGTTTCCAGTACTGAAATACTGGCAGTACAATTGAGGCTCATTAGCCTAGCCGCTGAAGCCAATGGTGTCTTTGAAGACAGTGTCTGCGTTCAGATGGAATTACCTTATTTTCCTTCACTTATTTTCACTCCCTCCTCAATCCTACCCTGAAGAAATGGTTCCAGGTTTTCCTAGAAAATAGACATCTTCCTAAGACAAGTGAATGCTAATGATCCTTCTTCACTCCTAGGGTCTGATCTCACTCTTCCTGAAATCTGCAGCGAGATTCCTGCTGTCTTCAGTGGTGCCAGGCACGGTTCAACCAGGCCAGATGCAGGCTTGAAATTCATCTAATGAAAAAGGCCTAAGGACACTGAATTCCAGGCCAGGTTGGCCGGGGCCCTGAGCAACCTGATCTGGTTGGAGACGTCCCTGCTCCTTGCAGGGGAGTTGGACTGGATGGGCTTGAATGCTCCCTTCCCACCCAAACTCTCTGTGATTCAATGAATGGGGGAGATAGATACTCATTAATAACCATTTAGGAGAACATGGTTCCCTTGAAAGGCTAATTATTTCAAGTTACCCATTCAAAAAAAAAAAGTCTGATCAATGAGAGAACAAATTAAAAATGAAGAATCTCTCATAAAACCGGACAGCAGAATACTGCATTCGAGAGGACAGCCACCAATTAAAAGACATGTCAACTCAAGTGGCAGCTCAACTTCAAAAGGCAAATCTTTTCCTCATCTTCATATGCATTCTTCATGAGCAACATCAGAAGTGTAAGATGCTAATAGCTAATAACACTCAGAGTAAGATTTGCTAATTTACTAACTGAATAATTTAATGCATATCAAAGAAATAATTTTCTCATATTATTTTGTCTTTTTTTTTGATCCAACACTAAGCTGGGTATTATCAAGGAGATGAAATGGCACAGATTACAAGTTATCACCAAAACAGTCATTTTAGAATTAAGGGGTTTTTTTTTCTGTTGGATATCTCTTTTGGGTTTACGGAATCACATACCTTTTTTCCTTGTTATAATTCAGATTTTGAAAAAACAAATCAGGAAGATATCTTTGGAGAAATGTGATGTTTTGCTAAACACAGTGTTCTGCAGAGATGTTACAATGTTAAACTCTGAAAATGTTAGGTACTGCAGAGAGACAATGCCATCCACCTGTCCCAGGTAAGCCAATAATGCAGCGGCTGAGAGATGCACCTGAGGTTTAGGAGATGGGGCCCTGGGCTGAAGCAGGGATGGGACATGGATGATGTGTCCGGCAGAGGGCCCGTGACTGTCCTGGCATGGAGAACTCTCCCTCCTGCCTCCCGCGAGTGGTGCGAGGTCGGTTTGATTCCGATGCAAACTGAAAGACAAATGTTGCTAGGTTTTTTTTCAATTGCAAAAGAACTTTTGTATGCTCCAAAATGCTAGACTAGGTACTAAAATTGCAGAAAGTCTACATAGTAAGAACCATTTCTTGTTTACTGTGATTTTTAGAAGCCTATTTACAGAATTCTACTAAATTTAAATAATGTTTTGCCTTTGCTACTATTGCATGCTATGTAGCCCACTACCATCTGCTAAAACACTTTAAGAATAGGTTACCAGTGAAGGTACCAAACAGAAAACCAGCTCTTCCTTCAGTTTGGGTGTCACGGTCAGCAAGCTCACTCAGGGAGGCTCGAGACTGAAAGACAGCCATCAGTGCCTCAACATCTGTTTGGGGACCGGGGGGTAGCAGAGTACTCCTGGGTCAACATCAGGGTTGGTATGGTTTGGCATCTTCACTGATGACTTGGATGATGGCATAGAATGCAGGGACAACAAATCTGAAGATGACACTAATGTAGGGTTGAGTCCCTGACATGCTGAATATGGAATTTTTGGGGGGGATCTTCAGGAACTTGGGATCTGGCCAGCAGAAATCTCATCGAGTTTAACAAGATGTACAAAGTCCCACATCTTGGGCAGAATAATGCCACGCACCAGGACAGGCTGGGAACTGTCTGGCTGAGCAGCAGCCCTCCAGGAGAGGACTTGGAGGTCAGAGTGGATGGATGTCAGGTCAAATGTGAGCCAATGGTGTGCTCACTGCAAATGGGGCAAACTGCGCATTGGCCTACTTTTGAGGGAGGGTGGCCAGGACATGGAGGAAACTTATTATCCCCATCTCTTCAAAGTCAGTTAATGTCACACCTGGAATACTGTGTCCGGCTTTGGGTCTCCAGGTCAGGAGGACATTCAGAAATGAGAAAGGAAGGTAGCAGAGGACTATTGGGATGGTCAGGGACATAAAGCACATGCTTCAGGTGATGGAGGAGGCTGGGGCTCTTCAGTCTGGTGGAGCGGAGGTGAAGGAGTGATTGAATAGCAGGCTGCAACTGCTTGAACTGGAGTTGAAAAGAAGATGGAGCCGAGCTCTTTTTGGTAGTGACAGATGGTATAGTAAAGGGCAATGGTCATGCATTGTAGCCTGGAAGGTTCAGACTGGATATTCGGGAAGAACTGCTTCCCTGGGAGGAAACTGCAGTACTGGAGAGGTCACTGACAGCGGGACACCCAAGATCTGGCTAGGTAAAATCGCAGCAGACCTGATCCAGTGTTGGTGGCAGTCCTGCTTTGGAAGGTGGAAGGTGGGAGTTGATCTAGGGGTCCCTTCACCTCAGTATTTCCATGATGTAATTCAGATTCAAGCCAGTGGCATTATCAAAATCTGACCTAAAAGCTGTTAAACACAACTAAATTAGAAGTTCCCTCACTAGTAAATAGCAAGGAAGATGCAGCTCCTCAGCTGGCTTGTTTTCTCATGGCAAACTTCTCACCAACAGGACACATGGGCCACGTGTTCATATCGCTTTCCTCTCCCGATATCCCAACAGCAAACATAATGTTTCTGCGACGCCCCTTTAACGGGGAAGGACAGACTGTTGGAACCAATGGCTTCGTGGCAGATGGAGCGACATTTGCAATTGGGAAAAAACACTCTCGTGCTGCCAAAATATTAACAAGGGGCTTCCTCAGCAATATTCTGCCACAGGCACTGAGACATGTAAATTCCCCATGTAAATATGACTTCTTCCAAGGAAAAAGGTAGCGTTCAGCAGGCTTTCTGAGGACAAGGACCTCCCAGCACTGTTTTTGTTTTTGTTTTTTCTCTCCTGCAAAACCTTTGACTTCCAGTCACAAATGGGTAAATGCTGGAACACCTTACAGATGCCACTTGCGGTAACACAGATGAGAGACAGCAGCAAGCAGGGCTGGTTTGGGGCAGGCTGTCCACCGATCCCCGCTCGGCTGGGCTGGGTCAGGGGACAGACTTGGCAGCGAGGGCACATTGTGAAATTGAGCTGGGAATGGGTTCTTTTGGGATTGTTTTTGCATAATGTATCTCCCTCTGTGAACGCTTGTGTTCTTTACACAGCGAGAAAAACAACAAGAATTTCTTGACCTTCCTTTATACCACCTATTATTTTGCATATTTTATTAATTTCCTTTTAAAAATAAACTCTCCTATTCCTTTCAAATTCCACATATATGCAACATCAAAGCATTTCAGTGAATTTTTCATTCCATTTATATGCCAGCTCTCTGGTGCTGCAGTCAGACATGTTGCGGTCATACTGCAAGCGGTAAAGATGTCCAGCTTCTCTGAAACTGCTGCAGGTATTCCTGTAAGTACTGATCGTTGGGGAAACTGAGCCTCAAATACCAAAAACCTTTCTCTGGTGACCTACTGTTTCGCAGAGGGCAATGGGACCAGCATGCTTTTTTCCTTAAAGATAAAAAGACAGCCATCGCTCCTCTATAGAGAAGGATCTGAGATTTATTTTTAACTTCAGATTTTTCTATGCATTGTGAAAAAAAAGCTGAATAATTCTATTTTCATTTAGGAGGAGATTACAAGAGAGAGAAATAGTGTGATACATTTTAGAGATTCTTCCCTAAGAAAAGAGGCTGTCACAGCGAAGTGTCCCATGCCAAAGAAAATCTTCTTTTCCCTAGTACTGTCAGCTGGGCCCAGTTCTCCACCAGGTCTTTTCACGCTAAACTGGGAGTTCTCCAACATAATGCTTCTGGGAATTTAGAATACTCTCTCTTTGTCAGTACTGGGATTAAGAAGCTGTGAAGGTAGTCTGCATCTTAGTGATATGATAATGATTGCTCTGAAATGGAAAAATATCACACATCTGTGTTTTCATTCTCCAGCTTGAGACATACCTTTAGGAAGTCAGTTTCTGATGACATGTTTGGGCAAACGATGCCTTATCTGCATGCTTTTTTCATGTATCATCCTGATCTGGTAACTTGAATGCCATAACCAGAAAGCTATGTTAATTGTACGTGTTTTCAAGCCAGCGTAGGCCAAAACATATTCCTCAAAACTATCAGCCTCACAAAGCCTGCTTGCTTGTTTGAGAAGCTAGAGATGTTCTGTCTCTGTTGGAGGAAACACATAACTTTTTTGTAACAACAAGAATCTCCAACCAAGATAATTTTAGCCTCATGGATGTTATATATTTCTATTCCCTAAAAACAAAACCCACTAAGTATATGAACTGGTACTGTAAACAGAAAAGCAAGTAAAAGAGTTCCACTGTTGCTGGATGACTCCTCCCAGTCGATTGCGGCAGTGAGCAAAAATACTTATTCAGTATTAAGTTACAGTAAAGAATTGTTGACCCCACTGTAATTGAGAGCAAAGAAAAAGTCAAGTCAATAGGGTTTGCTTCAGCTTGCAACATTTCACAGAAATGTTTGGATCATAAAAATGAAAGTGTACAGAAAGTACTTGTTAAAAACAAAAGATTCTATACAAGCTTCTCTATAAAGTAATTTTTCTGGAAATGCTCACAGTTGAGTTAGCATTATATGCTTCTAATTTGGGCTTCACTGTAAATACTGTACGTTAACAAACTTAGAGCACTTAATGCCAAGTGCTTTATGTTTCTCTTTAATTAAATTTCTCCAAAGAATCACATTACATAAGCATTTGCCCATACAAATAGTATGCTCTCAGAGATCCTGGGTAAAATTCAGGCACTCCTGCAGTCACCAGTAAAATTCCCATTCATCTCACTGGAGAAAGGGTTCTACTCTGGGTGTTTGCTATAAATGGGTAATAAAAAATTAGCTGGTTACTTATGTATTGAGCTCTTAGGTAGGCTACTGTAAGAAACTTAGGTCTTACTGAGGGCCACGCTATCATTTACCATTTCTGTTACTAGATAAAAATAAGCCTTCCTTCCAAGTTCAATAATGTCTAGTTTCAAGTATGCTTGTAATTGCTGGAATATGCAACAGATGCCAGTTCAGATAAGCTTCTAGCCTGTGGATGGAGGCAGGCATTTGCTCTAAGAATTTGCAATTTTACTAGAGGATTTGAGTGCAGCGTTGCCTGTACCAAGCTCTGGGGAAAACGTGAACCATTAGCATTTAGGGGTTCTTTTAACTACACAATTATATGATATGATCATTAATGTAAGACCAGGCATAACAATTTACCTTTATTCAATTATGAGATTTTTTCCTCTGTGAGAACACAGAGAATACAGGGTTTTTTTTGCAGTAGTTTTCTCTTCCATAACTCAGCCATGTAGGGCTGTGGGGTTTGAAGTTTGAGTTCTCATGGGGGGAAAAAAAAAAAAAAGGTAAAATTAGGGCTGCCCTAGGACAGCACTGGTCAGAAACGGAAAGGATAGGAGCAGTTTGAGATGGTACCACTCCTGCCACTGCTCTGCGGGACGTTATCACCTTGCTGCTGCAGAAATGGCAGAGATTGTCTGAGTGCTGCTCATCTACTTCAGTGCAAAGTTTCTTTTCTAATTGATATTTTTTTCAGAGTTACTAAGATGTTACCTAGTTACCAGCTAATTACAGGCCGGTAAGCATTTAGAGAAATCTAGATTTTTACTGATGACAAGGTAAGTGATCCTAAATAAGGGTGTCCAGTTTAAAACAGGATGAGACTCCACACAAAATTTATTTGAAGCGTTCAGACAAAAACTGCAGTTTGAAATTAATTATGATTACTCTTGACAACACTAATTCAATTTAAAATATGCTTAACTGGTTCAAAAATAAAACTTCAGATTCCCTTCGACTGCAACTCACTCCTGAAGCTATTTAAGCCTGCATTGCCTATCCCATGGCTGATTTTCTGATCTGGTTGTAAGATTACTATTAATAGACCAGATGTAGGGTAAAAAAAAAAAAAAGAAAAAAAGAGGAAAAAAAGTGAGATTACCTAATTTTGCAAACACCTGTGTTTGTTTACTTGCTTGCTTGCTTTAGAGAAGCATTGTCAGAAGTTTAGTTCTCTGACAGGGATTAATCTTTCCCTTTTGTGACTCTGGACCATCCATCCCTCCCCGCCTCCCCTCCGATTCCAGCGCGGGGTTGCTAAGCGACATGTTCTTCTCTTCTGTACTTTAGCAGAGAGGAACAGATCAAAGACACCCACAGTCCTGAATTATTTTATAAATGAATTTAAAGAGACACTCTCCCATGCTGTATTATGTAGGGGGCGATCAAAAATTGCTCTATATACTGAGAGTATCTGAAGAATTAAACTGACGTCTTCTGGAAAACAAAAATGCTGTCATTACTGAGAACTATGTAGTATTTACCTTTTTCTTTTTTTTTTTTTTTTAAACTTTTTCAGGACTAGACTATGAATCTATGCTAATTAATGTTTCTAGTTTTCTGGCAGTCAAGACATTGAACGCAGGCCAGGCTGCATGTTTGTACGACTTTCAAAAGTAAGGATTTCTGTCATCAAGTGACAAGCTTGCTGGTTTTTTAACTCTTTTCATCTCTTGCAAAAGAGTTGCCGTTATTCAAAAAATATTTCATTCTCTAAATTTTAAAGGCTTTCCAGACTTACATTAAAGGCGAGAAAATCAAAAGTGACATATCTTTAAAAGTATAAATGATGATGAGGAAGTAATCCGTGTGAATTGGGAAAAAAACCTACCACACCAATATCTCAGACCTTTCTGAAAAGAATGAATACTAAATGAATAATCTTTAATTAAAAATTCTGGAAATAACGTAAATTTAAATATTACCTTTTACAAGACCAGCACTTATCTGGCATCAGCTCAGGTCTGCTATTCTGTACAAGCTGTGAGATTTGTAAGAGTGTACTGGTCGTTCAGGCAAGCGTTTCCTGAAACAGAAAAAGGAGAATTATTTGCCCTCGGATCTACTCAGTTTCAAACACCATCAACACTGTAAAAGGGAAAAAAAACCAGCACGTAGTAACAAAGCGCAAGAATCCTTCAGGACTTTCATTTCCAAAGATACCATCGCTGCACAGCCTTAAGAAAAAGGAGAGGAACACAAATAACACGCTCCGAGCATTACCTAAGCAAATGAGACAAGATCATTTACGTGGAAAGCAAAACTCCCAGGTCGAATGCCTGTAAAAAAGGCATCTTGAAAATTGCATGCAACATTCTTCCCATGTGCAAATCTTGTCAGTCTGTAACCAGCCACTTCATCTGCGTAAACAAATGTCTCCTTTAAAGCAGTTTTGGGGCTTGTTCACACGAACAGGTGCTCAGGCAGCCACAGGTACAAAATCGCTGGCTTCAGGTGTAAAGCGCACACAGACGGTCCCACTCTCTTCGGGGCGTGCCTGGTCACAGCAGAGCTAGCTCCTCGCTCTCGTCCTGCGCCTGCAAACTCACATGAAAAATTGAGGGTAGGTTAGCGAAACCTAATACACTCTAGGACTGTAAAGGGATTAATCTCTCACAAATCTTCACCAAAAAAAAAAAAACCAAACAGCATTAGTATTTATTTACATGCATTTTATTTCCCCATGAGAAAACAAGGCTCCTTTTTTTCCGTAGAAGTCTCTTCAAAATTCTAATTGCTTAGATTTGGCATTTTAAATCCACTGTAGTACAGTTAACCTATATTTTCATAAAAGCATGCATTTTAGAAAAGGCCTTAGCCAGCTTTTCCATGTCTTTACTAGATATCTATTACACAGGCACGATGTGTGCTTTACTCTCACTGATAGTGTGTTTTATGTATAAACATCTTGACCACTGCTATGTTGTCACTGGTTAGCAGATTCGGTGTGTTTTGGCTGAATTTCTGAAGGGGGAAAACTGTGACTTGCACTCCAAATATTTTTTCTGGAGAGTGGATTCCTCAACAGACTATGGGCATCTTGTACAAAATACAAGTAAACATTTGGAAAGGAATGTAACGCTTCTAGCGGGTACCGACTTGCCAGCCTTGGAAACCGAAATCCCTGTGACCCACGGCACGAGCAGGGTGCCGCACAAGCTCCGCAGACCGGCCGGGTTCCCCACCGCTCCTCCTGCGCGGCCGCAACGCTGAGGAAAGAAATAACGCCCGCTATGAACTGGCACGCGGCTTGTTGGTATTTGCATTTCTGGCGAGTGTATTTAAACGTCCCGACCGCGCTTTGCTCAGAGATTTCAGTTCGATCGAGCTAGCATTTAAGGTAAAATGTTCTGAAGTGGGGATGTCTTAAGAATTTTAGTTAATATTTATTACTATTTTATGAATATAGGTAGAATTTCGGTTCGTGAATGTAAGTAATTTTGAATGGCTGCTCTTTTCTTATTTCTAGGATGCCGTAAAAACATCTGCGGCAGCTGATCACAGACGTGAGCGGCCAGGGTAGAGGTTTGGGCCTACGAACGAGAGATGATGCTTCTGATACGTGGGAGGGCGTGGAAGGCCATCGAGAACATGAATAATCTTATTTCACATTTCTACAGAGCTTTGCCTGCTTACACCACCACATAGGCTACCAGTAATTGGTGATCTGGATGTTTCTGAAATGATCAGCAGTATCATTTAGATTGTCACTAAAATACAATTAGCAGCCCTTTGAACCGAGCGCTGTAGTTCAGAACAGTCTAATTGGTGGCTCGTGGGCCAGATCTGGACAACAGGAGGATTGTGTCTGCTTTTCCTCTCCTCTAACTGCACCAGCTCAAGGAGCACCTCGTCCCAGGAGTGGCGGCCGGGCCGGCGGGACAGACATGGAGAGCCATTATGTGCCGGGAAAGGCAGCGGCACAAAGTATCCCTTGTGTCCAAGCCCACGGCATTGAAAAGCCTGGATTTCGTAGAGCTCATTGCAGCCTGCACAAGGATTCAAGCAGGCACTGCCCCACAACTTTATACTTTGCAATTCAAATCAATTTAATTTTTTTATTTTTTTTTCACTTGACTTTTAGGGCAGAGCTTTGTGCAGCGAGAATCATAGGGATGAAATAAGGGCAGTACCAAGTAAGACAAATAACTGAGCGATCTATGTTTTTGGATGACGCGCTGGGCTGGTAAAGCATGCTGGCACGTTTGGGTAAGATGAAAAATTTACTGTAGCAGACTGAAAGTGAAGGTCTGGCTTGGATGGCGTTCCCAAACCTGGCATCCATATCCCACATTTAGGTCGCTAAATCTGTCACTTCCATGCTTTAGATCCTTGTGTTAATTGCATAAACGCCAACAAAAATGACATGTTTTTAAAGTGTTAGGAGTGTAAATAGCTGCTCTTCTGAAATGGCCACAGTAGATATTTTTAGCTCCGTACCCTTCCAATGATACCACTTGTAAATGCACGGAATTTGTCGTAGTATCTAGCTGTAGTAATGTATTAGTAGCTTTTTGTAACACCATTGATTCTCCTGCATAAAGCACTGCAGAATATACTTTAAATACTGGCTTTTTGTACGTCTCACACAACTATTCATTAATACCAAGGGAACAGCACGCTACTGTTCCAGGTTTTCTAAGAACCAGTGCTATTGCTCACCACCAGCTCCTGTTGCCTGCTTCATAATGCCTTGATTATTTATGCTTTTACTCTTGAAAATTCAAATTTAGAAGTGAAAAAATTTTCATGCTTTTGTTTTTTAAAAATAATTCAAGGCAGCGAATGGACCTGATGTAATCTGTATACTGTGTGCCACGGCGAAGTATCCACTGCTGTGAAAGCACTGCTTGTTCTCTGAAAGGAGGAATTCTTTCAGACGGCGTCACTTGCCCCCTCCTCCTCGAGGCCGCTTTTCCCATACACTCGCAGGACTCACTGCCAGTCATTTTCTTGCCTGAAAAGTTTGCTGGGGCAATATTGTCGTTGACGTGATGTTTGTACGTGGCCTAGCTCCTAACAGGTTGGCCCCGAAGTACAATCAACAGTTTTTGCGCTTGGTGCAGCAGTTGCTTTCCTAAAGTATGATGGCTTTTTAAATATCTTTTTTTTTTTTAAATTGGTCCTTGGACTACGTATTGCTTCATCTTAACGTGGGCTTCACAGCAGGCTTTTGGAGAAGTTCTTTTCTCTTCCTCTGCCATTCACGTAGCAAGCGGCGTGCTTTCAGATATGTCCCATCTACAAAGGACTTCAGTGTGGGCCTGGCGTGTTTTACTCGTATTTGAATGGCCTAAAGAAATTATTTGGAAAGCAGCAGATGCCTTTAGAAAAAAGGGGAAAAAAAAAATAGACTCGAAGGGGATATTAATGGGTCAACTGGCCCAAGAATATAGAAAAAAGTGCAGCTCGAAAGCGGTTGCCAACAAGCAGTCAGACCCACCCGGGAAGATAACGCTCCTCGTGATCCCATTTTTGTGGTGTTACGCCTTCTCTCCCTCTCTGCATTCATCATTCTATACAAGAAATGTAAATTGTTGCTGAGTTCATTCAAATACAATACACTTCCCGAATCTGCTTTTTTTTCAAACACACAAAATACGTATTGTCTCAGGAGGAACAAGAGACCAGGTCCTCGAAAACACGATGCGGGGTTTGTCATGGCCGCAGCTCTCGGCATAGCGGTGCTCCAGGGGAGCGGTTTGCCGGTGTTTTGCATAGGTAATTGTTAACGATACTAAAATAATTGTCTGCTGGATAACAGATAACACGCCAAAACACAGGCCAACAACCGTAAAGGGAGAAAGTATTACAAGGAGCTCAGAGGAAAATTAAGCTGCCAAGTTAAATTCCTAAATAATATGAAGACGCTGAGAAAAAAGAGCCTTGGTTCCACCACTGGTGGATCTGCCCCGGTGTCAGCCGTCTGGATTAGCCTCCTCCTCACGGGAAGCTATCGGGAGCAATGTACAGAAAACACTCTGAATATGCAAGAACTCAGGCTTTAGCAATTTTGGGAAAGACTCACAGTTCTGAAATAACTTACTGCAATTAATGATGGGCCAGAAATGTGAGAAAATCTTTGAAGAATTAATCAAGAATCAACAGCAGTCTGTCTTGAGAGTAAAGGCGGACGCAAGACATAAACCAGCTCACCACAAAATGGCTTTTGACTAAGAGTGAAAAATGTAATGAGGAAGAACACATTTTAGATAAACCTACATTCTGTTAAGGTAAATAAAAAAAAGCAAATGCTAGTAGGAGGGGGAAAAGGGGAAAATAAAGACTTCTTCCTGTATGGTCACCACTAGCGTGTATTTGCATGAGGCAAGCGCAAGGAGAGCAGACTTCCTGCGTGCCAGAATAGCACGCCTGCCTTCGATGGGCGAAGAAGAAGTAGGATTTACTGCTTGATACCACCAAAAAGATGTTGCAGCGATAGCTGGCGAATACGACTGACTAGTTTCTCACAATTTGAAGTTACGGAAGCTGAATTTTAAATCAAGTTGAAATGTTAGAGCGCAGGAATGCCTGATGGGTGAGAGTAGATAAGCCGAATCTAAACAGTTCAGCAAAGTCTTCTTTGCAAAGAGAAAGTTTTACAAAAGAAACCGTGAGAATTGGTATTATGAATTATTGCTGGAAGATTAATATTCCTTCTCCTAGATTAAGAAAAAAATTTAACTGTTAGCAACAACTCTATTTAAGCTGACCAATCACCTATGGGTTTCTGCAATCTTATGTCTTGCAGAAAGCTGCAAAAGGAAGAAGTTCCAGAAATAGACTGCAACTCCTCTAAGAGCTGATGCTGATGGAGAGACTGATCAGCATTTAAGTGACTCAGGTGCCTCCCTTATGCCAATTTTTCTGTCCTGAGACGAAAGCATTCCATCATAGGTATCATCGATATTTGAAAAAAAGTTATCGTATGCGAAAGTGAGATAGTGTTGTAGATACTTTGGAAGGCTATGGAGAGGTACCTGAACATGGAAATTCTTTAGTTGTGTGACTATATATGGGTATGATACCATATTGTATATGTTAGCACCAATCTAAGATACAAGAAAGGGACGTCTCACCTGGTAGCAAGTACCGTGATACAAAATTAGAGCAAGGTTAGTGAGCGACAAATCCTCAAAAATCCTTAAACCAAAGTAATTTTTCTTCAATGTCTACTATTTCAGACTACGGGCATGCTTATAACTTAAAAAAAAAAAAAAAAAAAAAGAAGACAGGAAATCACTTGAGATAATGTGCATACTGAGGATGAAGGCAAGTCAACTTGCAGTAGTATCCTGGTACAATTTTGCTGGTTTTATACAAATTGTGTGAAGATTCTGCAAGCTTCTGTAAGCAAAATTTTTACTAAGTATACAAGCAATATACCATGAAAGAAACAAGGGCCAGTTTTATTGCTGTGTGCTATTTACCCGTAGTGTACAGTCAAATGCTCCAGATGACAGCTAATAGTCAAGTATTTACATTTATTGGATGTTTATTTGCAAATGTGTGCATTTAAATTTAGTACCGAAATAATAATGTAAGAGACATATTCACTTTGAGCACTGAAGTAACAATGCAGAAAAGAATCTTGCCCACAGGACGAGCCCGTGGCTGTATGGAGAAGGGCTGGAGTTCTTCTCCTGTAGCAGCAAAGCTGGGAAGTTCTGGGGCAGTAGCTCCACAGTGAGACACACCAAGGTGAAAAAGGCAGAGAAATATTAAGGGAAATAATGTAAAACAAGCGTTTCCCATGAATAATATATGTATCAATTATTCCCAGGCAAATGTACCTATCAGGGTTACGTGGGATAGCCTATTCCACAGCCTACCTCCATGTTCATCTCGCAGCAGGCCTGAGTTTCGTTAACAGAGGAAGCAAGACTAAAATGACAGCATTCATCTCTACATTCTTGCCCTGACATGGTTATTCGTTAGGAGTTCTTCCTAATGACTGTTCAGTTCCTTCCTTCTAGGGAGCCACTCCTAATTCTCTTCTGTTCAGGTTGGATAATGAGTCACTGACTTTAACGTTAATCTTTATTAACTCTTCCCTCCCACAGCCAACATCTGGTAACAGTGAAAGGTGTTGTGTCTCAGTGCTCAGAAAGAAAGGTCTCCAAGGCCTTTTCCTCCATTACACCATTTTCTTACATGCAGATGGCCTGATGATTCCTGCAGGCTTTCTGCTGCTGGTTGATGAAAAAAATACCCTCTCTGTCTTCATGCCTTCGCTTAGTTGCTCTTTAAGTCTGCTTTAATCTACCTGTTCTCTAGTGTCATTCTGCTTTCCATAAATTACACTTCTTGCCTTCTTTGTCTGGACAGAGTTTTAGCTGCAGCAAAACAGCTATTTGTGTCAAATAACTTCCCGAAGCACCTTGTTTCCCCTTCTGGTTTTCCTCTCTCTCATCTCTTCTTTTGGGGAGGGAGGGTTGTGTTTGTGGATGGGCATGTCAGCCCAGCAGCACCCAGTTCTGCTGTGTCGACTTAACTCCACGGGAAGTGTCAGGATGTTAACAGCCAGGTTTCTGGTGGCTGGTGCTTTCGACTACTTTTCCTTCTTAAACAACAACAACAACAAAAATGAAGTAAACTTAGGAGATATTTTATTTGAACATGATTTGCCATTCCTAAGACTACTGAACCCTAAATATCCTGTGAGACAATGGGTGACTCGAGTATCTAATTCTTCTTAAATCAGCTGTTGCTCATTTCTTAAGACTAATTAGAGAACGGCCTGTCTTGGTTTTGATCAAACTGTATTCCCTGGTTAGAGTGTCAAATACACATGCTTTTTAAGCACTTCATGTATGGCGGTACTTGTTCTTTTGACCAAACTTTGGTGTGTTTTGGAATTCTACATTTCTTCCTCCTTGATCCTCTTTCCTTGTATTAGCACTGTTGGTCTGCTACCACGTTCTGTGTGCCCTTCAAAGCATTCTAGAGTTTTTCATTATTTTGATGTTACCATTGCACGTGCCTGCGTGCAACGAAAATCTAGGAAGTCTAAGGGAAAAGTAGCTTGGAAAGAGATCTGACTATTTACTTAGGAAACCACACTCTCAGATTATTTCAAAAACAGATTCCTATGAAGAAATGGATATTTCTCATTGACTGTTTCCATAGCTTTTTCAGTATTCTTTATATCACCATCCTTATGCTGTACCAGACGGTCTTGGATACAAACATCCACTGAGCAGCCCTGCATTAGCGCTGCACTGCCTGCGAGCGAAGCAGCCCACTCCCTAAGAAACAGCTATTCCCCAGTGGGAATATTTACTGTAGGTGCCAATCTAGCCTGACTGAAATCTCATTAACAATACATTTTTTCCTGATTAATAAAATATTAATATGAATATACAGCATGTGCAGCTTGATTTTTTTTTTGACACCTGCATAGCAGAGGACTGCTCAGACACAATGTTGTTGTTTCAATGGCAAACTGCATGCAACTTCTGAAGCTTAGGGACAGTCCTGATCTTGGTCTTTTAAAAAATAATTTCATCCGGTTGAAACTGAGGAAAGGTAATTCCTCACTGCCTGTGCAGGGAAGAATGTGTTTGTTCCCCAATAGTTTATACTTATGCTCATTTACAGCAAGAGTTCGGCTAACCTGCGGATGGCAGGCCTCAAGGTGCAAGCAGCCACTTTAAATCTATTCAAGGCGAAAGGCCATCAAAACCACCTGTAAGTTTTACCGGCAGCGGTAAAATACTCGGTTGCAGGCGAGGCGAGGCCAGCCTGTAATTATTATTTGTAAATAACGGCCATGGCTGCCATGTCTGTCAAGCGGGGAAGGAACCCTAAGTTGGCTGAGCCGCTCAGGCAGCCGAGGGCCCTGGAGTGCCCCGGGCCAGGCCCGTCCGCGCCCGGGGGTCTTTGTGCTGGAAAGGGCAGCGTGGCCGCTGTTCGCCGGGGCTCCGTCCCGGCCGGAGACACCCGAGCCGCGGAGGCAACAGGTGCCTCGGGGCCGCCGCTTCCCCGCCTCGGGCTCGCCATGGCGGCGGCAGCGGGGAACTCGTGGCCCGGCCTGGCCTCCGGGGCGGGGGGCGAGATGGCGGGCGGCGAGGGGCAGCTGCCGCACAACGCCATGGCCGAGCCCGGCCCAAC
>WHYT01017183.1:280613-340277 GCA_009806455.1 Tetrax tetrax | reverse complement strand
GTGGGGGGGGGGGCACCCTGCCTCTCCCCCTCAGCGCCTCAAAATGTCGTCGAGGCCCGCGGGGGCGGCCCAAGTTTCGGCGGCCTCAATTCCCGGGGCGATTTGGGGTTTTTAGACGGCGGGGCGACCGGCAGCGCCCAGGGCCTCCCGGATTCCCCTGGCTGTGAAGCCAGGCCCAGCAGCAGGGAGGGTTTTTTTTGCCTCCATGTTCTTTCGGGGCCGCGGCTCCGTTGACTCAAAATGTCCCTTCTTGCCCAGGGCCTTCCCCCCTCCCTCCTCCTCCTCCTCCTCCTCTCCAGTCCGTGAGGCTGGGACTTTGGTACCGCAGGTGAGAGCGGCTGGTGGAAAACATCGTAATCTAATTAATTATTAAGACGAAGAGGAATGGAGAGGAGGAAAAAAAAAAATCAGTTTAGTTTGCGCGCGATGGATCTGCAACAAGTTCCCTACGGAGGCGAGGTGTTTAAACTTGGGCTGAAGGTGAAATCGCTTGCTGCGAGATACAGAGGTTCGAGTTTCATGTTTAGGATAGCGGAGGGTTTTGCTCGGCGTTGCCCAAACGTCTTAATGGGCTTTTTGGTCAAGCATGGAATAATTCATTTCTTCCTCCATAACAGCAAAGCACTTCCAGTTTGTGGGGTCAGAAGCACCGAGCTGATAGTTCTTCATTTAAACTTCTTATTTTAAGGGGGAGCCTCTGTTTTTTGATGACATAAACAACACTTCAGGCTGGAGTTGGGGTCTGCGATGGTCTTAAACTGACATCAAGGCCACAATTTCAAAGGTTGCAGAATATTAATGTGTCGCATCTCTCTGTACAGCGTTTGTGATTTACGATGGTTTCTGTTAAGCCGAGCAATTGTGCATATTGAAGCACAAGATGCTGGAAAAACAAGCCCCGGGATGAAGCTGCAGTTTTAAGAGTTGCTTGCTGGCTTTCCCACTGGGGAAGGAAGAGCAGCGGGAGTGAAGTGCATATTTGTAGGCTTTATTATCGTAAATTACTTTTGTGTGTAGAAAATTATTATGCAACCTTGAGAGTTACAAGCTTGATCACTAGCAGCAGCTTAACGTTATCTGGCTTCTGTACTGCCCTTTCGGCGGATTAGAAAAATTCTGGCCGGGTTGCGGTCCTGGGGTAAGGATGACTCTCTCGAAGGAGCTCACCCAAAAGGTGACTTTGGGTGAAGTTTCTCCCAGTTCTGCCAACGGGGTGAGAGTTGCTATTGCTCCGTTTTAGCACTCCGCTCGCTTGGCCAGGCCCATCCTCAGAGAAGCTCGTTCCCCTCGGCTCCCTGCTCGCCGGGCTGGTGTGAAGGCAGCGGGTACTCAGCCTGGTCGGCGGTGGAAGTCCCACCCTGCGGTGGCCCCAGCCGCGCCTGTTGAAGCGTGCGTGGAACGGACTGGAAGCGGAGGCGAAGCTCCTTCTTGCAGGGCGCGTCGAGCTCTGCCGAATGCAGTGTACTTGGGCTTGGCACTTGGTTAAAGTGAAAAGGTTACGGCCATGTCTGCTGTAGTAATGTGTTTTCCTGGTCAGCATAGAAGGAAAATCCTGTACGTGTTTTGGATATGAATGATGGTGGGAATTTGAATGATAGTAAAAACATCCTCTGATTTGAACTTTTTTCTTTTTTTTTTTCCTTGTAGCTAGGAAATACTTTTATTCTTTAGGCAGAGAGTTTTAGGGACCCTGCAGTGGGGATGTATACCTTGATCTGGTTATGAGTGCGTTATAAATCTTCCTGAATTTGTTGTTGAGACTTGGAGATCGTTAGTAAACGCAATGGATGGAGTAAATTAAGAGCTTTTTTTCTTTTGATGTGCTAAACTGTATACTTTGTTTAATGCAATATTGAAATGCATAGTACACAACAGGAAGCCAGCTGTTTTGATGCTATTGATAGGAATTTGGTATTTGTGATAGTTTTGTGGCATGTTGAACTAGCTGTTAGTCTTTTAAATGCATTCTGCCTCTGACCTGGTTAGCTTATTGTGAGGTGCATTACGTCCAGATGAGGTTGCCACATTTGACAACGCTGTCACCTGTAGCACTTTGTTTACTTTCAAGCTTAGCTGCAGCATTAGCTCCTTTACAGTTTCTCAGTAATAGGACTTATTCTTAATCTCTGGAAACAGTTTTAGAAGTGAGAGGGCACGTCATACTGAGTCCCTTTTCTAACAAAAAAAAAACAAAAACAAACAACCGAACAAACCCAAAACTCACAAACGCAAAACCCCCACAATTTTTATGGGGAAGATTTGGGGGGTGGATATTTATCTGCTTTAGCTTAACACTGGGAGTTGGCAAGTGCTGGTTACCAAATACTGGTGTGTTTTGGAGGAGAGCTTGCTGCTGTTGGGAACGTTCATATCACTGAGCCACCACCATGCATGTCCCAACTGTGCTGATTCTCTGAACTGGTCCGCTGTCTTGGGGATGGGAAGGGTATCGGCAGTTCTCGTTTGATGCTTCATTTGCAGAAGCTGTTGAGAAACTGTGGATAGCTCTGGTTTTAACGGATTCGCTTTCAGATTAGGTTGTATATTTCATGGGTATAGTGGTAACGTGCAGAATATGCATCAAAGATACCGCTGAACTTAGATCACATTCCTTTTCTGGGTTTCTTCTTCTCTTACACAATTTATTATCTTTCTAAATCTGCTTTATTACCTGTAGCTTTCTTTCTCTAAACCTTACTCCAGTTTTTTTCATGTTGTCCCTTGTTCTCACTTTCTAGCAACCCTCCTGGTGGCCAAGAGCACGTACATCTTGAAGGTGTGATTTTTATTTGCATGTATGGGTGATTTTTAAAAATTTATATATACATAAGGCAGTTGCCAAATTGTAGTGTTTTCTCGCTTTGTTTTAAGAATTGTGTTTGAGAATACTGATTAACTTTAAATATGGAACTGATTTTCATATTTTCAGGAAACGTTTGAGTATTGAGTAGAAGACTTCAGTGCAGAGCTAGGAACTGGCTATGAATTTAATCTATTTAGGTAATTAAAGGGGAGAAAAAGAGGAAAAAGAGTAATGTCTTCCATCCAGAACAATTACAAATCACTTGCAGATGGCTTCAGCAGGATGTAAAAATAACAGGTTCCTCCAAGTTATCACAAATATACGACAGGTTCTTAGCTTAGTTGTGACCTGGTGTTTTTCTGTTTGGAGGAGGGAGGAATAAATCTTAAAAGAAACTTTTGTGCAAAGCAGCTTTGCTAAAATTTAATTATTTAAGCAGTGGAGATCTTAACATCTTTAATACTTTGGTGAGACTTTGTTTTGTTCTCAGTGTCTAAATGTGCATCTGCCTGTTTACTCGGACAGGATTCTCTCTGATCCAGCATCCTTAATGTTTACACAAGATTTAGACTCGAAAATGATTCCAAACTCCTGGCTGTGTTTCCCCCTGTGTGTCCCCTTCCTGGGCTGATTTTGAAGTGTGCACGTTGCCTGGGTATCATTGCATCTTCGGACTCGCCCTTTGTGAGAGTTGTAAGCTACTACTCTGCCTCTCATCTTATTAAGTTTTATGTTGCGGGTTAGCTGTACCTGGGTAAATACAGCTCTTTTCCCTGTGTTCGGTTATTTGAACAGGGATTCTAATATTACCTGAACATACTGCAGTTTCATGCTCATAGCTTGCTGTGTCAGGGAGCTCTGTGAAATGGGGAGGGAGGGAACTGGAGGCTGTGGAGGTAGAGGAAATCGTTTATAGGAGATCAGAGGGGGCCGCACACTGAGTTTCTTCTTGTATTATCTGCACACCCATGGCACACCTCATGATGCAAAAAGAGTTCTTACTTTGTTTTTTATAGATGATGTGGTTGCCATGCAAGGGGATTGATTTTAGATATATGTACATAAGTTATCTACCTTTAATTTAAAAAAAAAAAAAACATATGAGGGATTTCTTAATTTAAAACTTGGTGAGTGGGGTGGTGAAGCCTAAACTGCCTTCTTCAAGGCCATAACTGTATAAATCTGGTACCTTTAATTTTTTCCAAAAATATTTATGTTCTCTTCCAATTCTGTGTGTAGCAGGCACACGTTATGCTAGGTGACAGTATAATTATTAGAAAAATGAACACACTCATTTTTCTCACAAAATTCAACTTCAAAACCGCTCTGGTACAGTCCATTAAGTGCGTTTCTGAAGAAGTAAGACTGTTAGGTGATAGCATCAGGAGTAGAGAGAGCTTAGTGAGCTGGTTATTGATCATAGGAACAGCTCAGAGTGATGCTGGCTGTTCAGCTGCTCAGGATTTTGCTTGAAAGGGAACATCTTGTGAAACTATAGGGAAAAGTAAAATTTTACATACTGCACCAGAAGACCGTAATTCAGTGTGAAGTTCAGAAAATGTAAGGCGTAACTAGAAAGGAGGAGTCACTAAATTTGCTGCTGGACACAAATTCTTTGCAAGAGGTAGATGGCTGCAGGACCGTCGAAGGTGTAGGACCCTCGCTCGTGTTCTCCAGGGCTTCAGCTGCAGAGGATGTGAATGGCATCACTGGCACTAACATGCAGTTACTCATGCAGACAGTGGAGACTGAAGCTCATAGTTTCGTGTCGTCTATTTTGGGATAGCTTGCTATCTGCGTTGTTGAAGTGGAATACTTGGTGAGGGTAGGTTATATCAACACCCAGCTTCAGTGGGGTTTTCTGAATCGCTGAGTGTTTATTGTGTATGTAGATGGTAAAAGCATTTGGCATCAAAAGCACTCAGCTCACTTTATTTTTATGTGCTGGGGCTTGTGTGCAGACTGTGGTAGTAACGGTCCCTGACAGTGTGTACAAAATGCAGGACTGTAGGTACTGATCTGTTATCGTGGGGTTTTTTGTTTTAGTATAATCTTCCTGATAAGAAAGGGTTGCTTTCATATTTGTGATGTTAGGAATTGGCCCGTGTACCCCCTGCACAACATGTCTGTTCTAGTCATCTGATTGCCATAACCTAAAATATGTGCTTTGCTAGGCAACGTGCGTTGAGAGGTGAAGTTTGGGCTGTAAACTTGAAGCAATTTGCACCATCAGAGACAGCTGTGTATAAATGAATAAGCTGTAGAGGTCTGAAAGTGGAAAGAGGAAAAAATTTGGCTTAACACTGCAAGGTAGACATTTGAAAGGTCAAGAAAGTTACCTCTGTTCATCCAGGGTTATGTTTGTTTCTTTTAAAACAAGGCTGTAAAACTTTAAAAGTGATCTTGACGTTGCTTTTTAAGGGGGCATCTTGGCTTGCTGAGCTGCTTAAGTATCCACAACCTTAAGATTTTCTCTGTGAGTTAATACAGACATTGGTATAGTAATATGTTTAGAGTTTGAGCATTTCTGTTAATAAACAGTTAGTTCAGATGAGCTTGGGAATACGTAACACCACTTCAGCGCGTCGGCTTCCAGAATTTTGTATTGTGTTTCTGAGTGCTCCTTACATCCTGTCCATGTGTGCTGTGTCATTGGATTTTTTAAATTACTTTAAATATACTGCGAGTGTTTCAAATGCGCGTGTAGAGTTTCAGAAAGACCCAGTATAGCGTAATACATGTGATAAATCAGTACTGCAATTTAACACTGTAGCTAATTACTCTGTCTTCCACTATAGGTTGCACAGAGCATTGAGGATCATCATCAAGAAGTAATTGCTTTCTGCAGAGAAAAAGGTTTCCATGGTTTGGTTGCATATGACTCCGATTATGCATTGTGCAACATCCCGTACTATTTCAGTGCCCATGCCCTAAAACTGAGCCGTAATGGGAAAAGTCTCACAACAAGCCAATACCTAATGCATGAAGTTGCCAAGCAACTGGACCTGAATCCAAATCGCTTTCCTATTTTTGCTGCTCTTTTAGGTAAGTGAAGTCATAAAAAGAACTCGATGCTGCTAGTCAGAATTGTGATTTCAGTTTCTGTTAACTGTTTTAAAATATTTGTCTGTGTTTTGACAAAGCACCTGGGCAAAGGCATCCCTTTGTTTCAGGCATTCCTACTATATTTGAGGTGGGCCAGATGCGTTTTTATGAGGCCAGACATGCCAAATTTGTAGAGACCTGCGAGCAATGCAAATTGTGGCTGTCTAGAAACAGGAGTAGAAAGTAAAAATTCTGCAAAGCTCTCTGCCTAGCCAAAATGTTCTCGGTGGGTGGGAAGGAATTGGGACAATTGTGGTTCTACTAGTTTTGGTCTTACATCGCGTATGAGGTCTACTTCTCCAGACTGAGAAAGCATACTTCTGTCCTGTTTTGTATCCTACCTAAAAATAACATACATGGAGTGGAGATTTTTTGATTGTAGGGTTTTTTTTTCCCGCTGAAATGGGTATTGGACACATAGAGCAGCACATCAGCTGCACCAGGAATATATTATGCTATATAATTGAGTGAAACTCCGCATTTCTGAGAGCACAGACAACCAGCATCATACTGTTCCATTAGTGTTGTTTGGATAGTTTATTAGCACTCCTGCTTCTACTGCTAAACGGTGTGGTATCTTTAAAGGAGGACCTCGGTTTCACGTCTCTGCTTAAACGGGACGATTTTAGCACGCTGTATTTCCAAAGCAGTGGTAGAGAATAGCTGTCGTACTCTCTCAGATGGAAGAGGGAATTAATTGCTAGTTGACTCTGATGAATAAGATCTATTTAGAACAGCATTCTAGCTTCTTTTTGAGTAAATAATCATGGAGCATACTAATATTTTAGTAGTCTTTAGTATTACATTGTTTCTAGTCCAGGCAGGTACCTTCCCTGTTAAGAAGGAAAGAAAGAACCAATGCATCTTACAGCAGAAAGCCACAAATATTTGGCTAGGTGAAGCTGCTTTTTGTTAGCGTCTGTTTTTTCGTATCCAGAATGGTTACCTGCCTGCATGGCTGTATGGAGGAATGGCAGATTATTGGCTAAGCTGCAATTTAAAACAAAAACTCTGCAAATTGCATGACAGACTACTATTGCTGGGCTTTGTTTTGGAGTCTATAAATAAGTTGTTGCATGCCAGTTCGGTGAGTAAGAACTACTGCTTGAAAAGCAGTTACACAGTTACAGATAGGCTTTATGGAATTAATGTGAAGTACACCTAAATGACATCCTTTTACCTTGTCACAGAGTTACAGCGACATGGCCAGCTGAGGCATTGCTTGGTTAGACTAAATGGTATGTGAGAAATGTTCTGGTACGTTTTCTGAAGGTTTTGTGACTTTATGCAAGAAGCTGTTGAATATTTTTTCTCTCTTAATATCTTATATGACAAAATATTTTTCAGCTTGTTCTTGGGAGAAAGAAACTTGAGGTCATTTCACATGATTACTACAGAGATATTTTGTAGCTTTTTTTTTTTCAAATTGGTACAAAGGTTAAAAAAAAAAAAAACAGTTCAGCTACAAGTTTAGTTTTGTGTGTTCTTTTGCATTTCTTTTGTGTCTGTATTCAGTATGAGTAAACAGAATAAAGTTTATGGAAGTCAGGGTTAGAATGGAAGATGCTTTGGAGGTCTTCCTGCAGTGAGGGGTTGATTTTTTTTTTCTTATATTAGTGAATATTATGAAACCTAGGTATCTGGCGATATAAACAATGATTATAAAAGCTTACAACAAACAGATACTGTTTGACAAGAAGTACTGACAAAATTTTTCAACTTTTTGCAACCTTGGGAATATAGTGACTTCAGTTTTTAAATAAAATACTAAATGCCTATAGGCACATAATTGTGTAGTGTGGCAAATGTTTAAAGCAGGGTAGTTCATTCAGATGTAAATGTTTATATTTTTATTTAATATCTGAGGGCTTGTCTCACTTCACAGGTTACTCTGCCCATCCTTCTCTGGCTTCTTTGGGTCTCTTTTGAACCTGATAAGTAGAATGAAGAAAATCACAATGGGAAAGGATATGTAAGCGCTTGGTTACGTGGGAAGGCATATGAACCTGTTATGTTGCTCTTTTGTTCTGGGTACATCAGTGTAACTCCCCATGCTAGTATTTGGTTTAGGAATAAATTAATATATTTTGAAATAATTGCAGGTAAGCTGGTGGTTTCATGTTTACAATTACAGAAAGCCAAAACTGTCACAGTAGCAGTATCAGTGTTCAGCTTCAGGTGTGCAAATCTGTATTCCTGTATATGGAAAACACAAACTTCTTTGTCTTCAGACTCTTCCTTGTTGTTAACTTCAGGGGTCAATTTGGGGATGCTGAAAAGAGGAAAAAAAAAAAATTGAATGAGTCAGCCAAACATTCAGCAGTTGGAGGAGTTGCCTGAGGAATGGCACCTAACTGGTCAATTAAAAAACCATTTGCAATGGCAAAGTATTTGGGATTGAGTTATGTTCAAGGATAAAGCCTCTGCTGAAGTATTCCAGCAAAATATTTCTCTAACTATACCAACTAGGCAAATTTTTGAAGATTACTGTCTGAGAAGGTTACATATACACTGTGGCTGGTTGATTTTATAGTTTTTTCGTTCTTAGTTTTCCATGCAGAATGGTTTTGTAGTTTTAACTTCATAATATAAGGAGTATTCTTCTCATGGGTAGTTAAAATGTGACCAAGATACTGTATCCTCGGAGAGCGTGCTCTTAAAAAGTTGTGTCCTACTTGCTCATGATCTAAACCGAGAGTTGATTTGGGTTCTTTTGTAGATTTTGACTGAAATACTTTAGAATGTTTAAAAAAAAAAAGCTTCAGCAGCAGAAAAACAAACACAGTGTGAGGTACAGGGCTGTAATTCAGTGAACTCTTTAGAAAGGGCAGTGGCTTCAATTAGTGTCTAATTACTTTAAAAAAATCTAAGGCATACACTATAATAAGCCATTAAAATGGGAAAAATCAATATATGGTGAGGTTGTTCAGCCAGGTCAAGGAATAGAGGTTGCTTATGTAACATTGATCTCTTTCCCACTGTGACAGTACTTTGTAACATGTGTTTAGTTATGTAGTCTCATTCTGTTTCTCAGTAAAATTTCAGAACTACCTAAGGTAAGTACGGGCATCGCTTCTTATTTGCACTACAGAAGACGTTGCTGCATTTCAACATCCTAAATTCTGCAATTCAGTGTGTGGTGAGAATTGATCAAATGGTCAGATTGTCCTGTTTGTGTGTGTTCAAGGGGATGAAATTAACTGAAATGAGAGAGAGGGACCAACTAGGGTTAAGGTGCAAAGGAGAGGTTTTAAAAGGTAATCTTGGTATCTGCATTGTTATTTATCATAAACTGTCCAGTGGTCTGGTTGTAATTGATTTTTTCAGATCTGCATTATAAAGGCTGTCTAATCCTACCTTGATCAGATTAGTAGAGTGTGGCTGTTGTATACAAACTTTTTGAATTTTTCTGATGTGAGTTTAAAGTTTAGCTTCTCATGAATAAAGATTAAAATGTCTCCCTGCTGGAGATCTCAGCAGTAGGTGAAATACAGATGGGACATGAAGATTTCCCTCTCTAAGAGGGCATCTACTGGTCGCCAGGCAATGGACAGCTTTCTTGGTTTTCACATGTTAAAGAGCATTAAAGGCAAACTAAATTATTTTACAAGCAAAATATTAAGAAAGTAAACAATTATGTTGTCCTATTCAAAGAGTCCTGTCTTTAGGTGAGAGTTCAAGATGTTCAAACTGCAAAATTCAAAAAAAAAAGCCTGTAAATTTATTAACAGCAATGAGAACTGCTAAGCTGCTGCTCTATAAAGCTGGATACTGAAAATATCCTTAAGTTTTCTACCAGAAATGTAGTAATACATTCTGTTTAGCTCTATGTAAAGTTTGGATCCACAGATACTGAACTCTTAGTGGTTGATTAGTTAGTCTTTGATTAATACAAATCTTTGAAATACTTCCTAGTAAGAATTTTTTTAAGTTTGGGTTTTTTTTTTTGAGTGTGATGTGCTTCGGAAGGAAAACCAAAATAATTTAAGTGATCTTCCATTTGGTATGAACAGCTTGGTAATTATAGCCACCATCTCTATTCATGGAAACAACTACATAATTCCCCAATTACTTTAATGCTGCCAGTCCAGGCTCCTGTCTGGTCTAGTCAGGTCAACAAAAGAAACCTCAGGAACTGGGAACCTGCTCAGTGTCACCGGAGCTGCCAGCGCTCCTGAGGGTCAGATGAATCTGCCTGGTGCCTTGCTGCCTGACCCACGCTGCATGATGGAGCAGGGTGCAGATTCCAGAGGCAGCTCCAGTGTGAATCACTAAGGGCACGTGCTGGGACGCAGGGAGGGCTTGCCAGCTCGTGGTGGAGAGCAGCAGTGTGTTCTTACGCTGTTGCACCTGCATTACTGAATCCCGTTGAGGATCCCCTAACGGGACATGCCAGGTTGAGGTTGACACCGTGTGTTGTGACTGACTGTTGCTTCTGTAAGCAAGCTGGGTTTCGTGGAAGAGCGCTCCTGGAACGCAGGGAAGAGTATGCTGCTGCAGCGGCAGCATGCTAGTTAGGTTTTTGGGGAGTAGCGAAAAGATATCTGCCAGTTTAATCTCTCTTTGTTAATCCTGTCTATCGGGAATTGAGGACTGATTCCAAATGTGTTTTGTTGCATGTAGAATCAGAATGTAATGTTTGCTGGTGTGTTTAAATCAAGTTCTGCATTACGTTCTAGGTAATCATATTCTACCTGATGAAGATTTGGCTTCATTTCATTGGAGTTTACTTGGTCCAGAACATCCACTAGCTTCACTTAAGGTACAAATTTTATATAACTGCTAGCAATTAAGCTAAAAATCAATCGTAAGGGTTAATCAGAGCAGTGTAATAGGTTAATTCACAACAGCTCTGGCAGGCTCTTGTTCTCAGTTACCCTCTGGTGTCCCAGTCCCTCTCTGTTGACTGCAGAGGCTACCTGGGGCGATTAGCCTTATGAGGCTAAACTTAGCCTTCGTGATCCCTCTCAGTGCCCTTCAGCTACGTGAGCCATGTGCTCAATAGTTACAGTGAGGTTTTACTTTGAGAATGTAACTTCTTATTCTCTTCTTTTTTTTCAAGAGGAGAATTTTTTTGTTTAGTCATGTTCTTCAACTGTCAAAAATAATTAGCTGGGTATCTTCCTACCATATTGTTTTATTTTCTACTGATCTGAATTTATGTGTAATTGTCAGTTTTCTGTACCTGTTAAAATGTAAATATGCTAGAGAATAGGTTGCACAAGAAAGCTAACATGGCCTCTTTTTTTTTTTTTTTGAGACAAGTAACTTGTGTCTGATGCTCTTAGTTTACAGTATGTCTGTTCTGCTGCTTCATCACACTTGCTTTGTGCATCTGCCAAGTAGATAGCTATAAAAGGGAAACTGGACACATCAGAGAGTGGGATAATAGTGACCTTTCTTTCTCTCTGCCGCAATAAGACATATCTTTTTCCCTTTCTCCTATGGTATACCATGCAGCAAATCAATTTACTTCTTGTAAATTCTCTAAGAATGTTTTGTTATATCTACAGCAAAAATAGATGGGTTTTTTTCCCTTCTGCTCTAAAAGTTTTGCGAAGCATTGAAAAATCATAACTTACTTTACTTAAGGTAGAATTTAAAACAGATTCAAGATTTTCAGCAGTTTTTAAGGCTTGTGCATGCATTGCTTAGTGAACAGCTGTGACAATTTGATGTTACGCTCATCCCCTATTTTGCTGCCGCTCCTGTGCTTAGAAAGGTAAGTGTCAGCACGTTGTAGTGGCAAAACAAAATATGCATGCATGTTTGCTGCTTCCTTGTAGAACTTGAGATGAAAAAATGAAAGACTGAAAGAGTGTGCCTGCATTTTCAATTTTACTAAAAAGGTTAACATATAGGACTTCTCTCAAAGTGATTGATAAACTTTCTGATGTTCAAAATCCTTTTCTGTGTTTTATGCTGAGTAGACTTGTTTTTCAGCCTGTTCATGCATTCAAGACACCTAGACCTTCTGAAAAGCCTTCTAAATACACTCTGAATTACTTGACTAGAATGGAAATTAGATATTTGTCATCTCTGCTTCTAGATTTACCTTTTCAGTGGAAACACCAATTGGGCTTTGTAGCAGGCATCCTAAAGAAATGAAACTTGTTTCCTCAGAGCATCACTGGGCTGTCTTAGGCAGTCCTCTCTGTATTTATTTAATCTGTTGGCCAATGTTAATCAGATTTGAAGGTGGTTGCCATTTGGCTGTTACAGGCTCTGTGAAAACTGATACGCTGTTATCAGTGAAAAAGACCCAAATTAGTGCCCTTACTGAGGGAAAAGGCTAACACAACACATGCTTTCTATAATTTTGCAGCAGCTTGCTGGCCAGTTAAGTACATAGCCCCACGCTAACCACAGCATTTCTGTCTCCTGACTGATAGTGATGTCAAAGGGAGAGAAAGAAGAAGGGCTCAAGCAACAAGGGCGCAAGTCTACACAAAACCAGTCTTCATTAGCTGCTGGTCAGAGAACAATTTATTATTTTTCAGCTTCAGTTTGAACAGTGCTTTACAGTTTGAAGTTGTAACTTGTTTCAGTAGGTCATTAATTCAATTTAATTTCATTTGATGTACTAGTATGTCAGTGATGTCATTACAGGCCTCTTAGTAGAGAGCTCTTCTCTTAGTTGTAGATGTGCAGAAAGAAATATTCTTTGTAAATTTTATGAATGCTTAAAAAAACTAAAACCCACTTTTATATTAGCCATAGGCTCAATAGCAAGAAGTAGTTTCAGAAAAATTACAAGAAGTGCAAGCTGCCAGGAAAACTGGAAAGGGGACGAGGGGAAGGTGTTGCAGTTGCCCAGGATATCATCCCTTGGCTGTACTTACAAACTTTGCGTTGTTATGTCTGTTTAGAGTTACTCTTGAGTATTCTCCATATTCTGGAACCAAGGACTCTGAGTCCACACCTCATTCAATTCAGGATTTAGAAAACTTTTTTTTGTTGTGTAAAGATTCTAACCTTTTGTATCTATGATCAGAGCAAACAAATTCCGTTCCCAATGGTGTGATTTGTTGCTTTTCAGTGAGAACTGTGGCAGTTAATGTACAATTTATTTTCTGCATTCTTTCTCACTCTTTTATTAACAAAATGGTTACTCCTCCTGTGAGAGAAGTTTTGCTAGTTCACCAATTAAAAAGTGTAGCTTAGAAAAGAAACTACCAGTCTTCACTGATACAAACTTGGTGTATCTGCTCAGGTGTCACCATAGTGAGGTGAAAAAAAGCAAAACTGAGGAATCTGTGCCTCTGTTGTAAGGGTGGTGCATTCCATCTAGGAGCAGCTAAGTAGAAATGGGAACAAGGAGGGGAAATGGAAGCGCGAATGAGGAATCCATCTTTCAGATCCATCTAATGGTCAGGACAATGTCTTACATGCTAGATAAGAAGCCGTGCCTTTCAGAAGACACCAACAATGACCATTGGCGCAGCAAAACGGTTTTAAGTTCTGTGGACAAATTTAAATGTAGACATTTGAATTGCTATTGCTGCAAAAGTGAAAAAGAATCGAAAACTGACATTGCAAGTTGTTCTGAGTCAGGGTCGTATCTGTCCAGGTGTCCCCATATAAACAGATAATGCATCTAATACATGCGTAGGTCTGTGCTTGCGTCCTCTTACCTGACTGAGAGCAGAGGTCACTGAAGTGACTGCCTGAATCAGAAGTTAAAACAAGAAAGGAACTGATAGACTTCCTGAGAAGTAGTTTGACTGGTAGACTCTGAAAACTAGCATTATGCAACTTGTAGTTGTGTGCTTTGGGATTTATCTTTAAAACAAAGACAATTCAGTTGTTATTCTGGGAAAGCTTTTTACAGTATGGAGCATCAAGATCAATGTATAATACCATCAGAGTGATATTAGGGGTGTAGTTTCTTATCTCTGGAATGAATTAGTATCTATTTGGGAGCACATACCACCGAAGAAGTGCTGACTCTTTATTCACAAGGTAACTTTAGAAACAAGTCTTAATGCAATCTCTCTTTTTGAAAAAGAAGAGTATACAGGGAAACTTTGAGATTGCCATCTTCATTTTGGGATGGATCAGCTTCCTATTAGGATGGTTTTTAAAGGATGAATTCATTGAACTGTCTTTGGCAAGCTCTTGATATACCTAGCTTGCAATATTCCACATCTATTTTTACCTGGCAAAATTAGTTAGTTGGTCTCCTTGGTTGTTTCATCTCAGTAGAGAGGCAAAGAGAAATGCTTCCAGAAAGCAATTCAAAACATGCAGGTTAGACTCCCCTGAATGGCTCTAGGATATTCCTGTCTTTCTCCATTTGTTGACTTCAGAGAGAGAGAAACTACTATGCTAAGTACATGCTTAGGTAATTTGCTGCTGCTCAGATAAGAAAGGTGGTACTCTTACATATGCTTAAAGTGTCTGTTTGGTTTTTGTTTGGGTTTTTTTTTATGCTAAGGGTCATCATAAGATGATGCAGGTTAGAAAGGACCTCAAGAAGTCATCTAGTCCAGCCTCTAAAATCATGGTCAGATTGAGGTCAGAACAGGTTGCTCAGGGCTTTGCTGAGACTAGTCTTGAAAATCTCCGGGGTTTGAGACTGCACAACCTGTCTGGGCAGCCTGCTCTGTGGTTTGACAGTCCCAACGGTAAAAATGTTTTGTCTTGCGTACAGTCTGAAGCTGTGGTGTTTCAGGCTGTCTGTTGTCTCTTGTCCTTCCCCAGTTAAACTTTTGTAGGTATTGGCAGGCTGTTGTAGGTATCTCCAAAGCCTTGTCTTCCGAATAAGCCCCATTCCCTTAGCCTCTTCTTAAAGAGCAAGTGCCCCAGGTCCTCAATCATCTTGATGGCCTTCTGCAGAATTAGTTCAACTTCAGACATCTGACTTGAGCCCAGAACTGAATGCCGTGCTCTAGAGGTGATCTAACAAGTGATGATGAGCAAGATCCCTTGATCTGCTGGCTGTGCTCCTGCTACAGAGCCCAGGGCACAGCTGGCCGTCTCTGCTGCCAGGGCACCCTGCTGGCTCACGTTTGGCTTGCTGTTTTCTGACAGCCCCAGGTCCTTTTTGGCACGGCCCCAGCCTGCAGAGTAGCCAGGGGTTATTCCTGCCCAGGTGCAAGACTTTGCTTTTGTAGTTGTTGAATTTCTTAAGGTTCCCGGTGACTCATTCCTCTAACTTGTCTGGGTCTTTCTGGATGGTGGCCCAGCCCTCCAGTTTGTGGTAGCGTGCAGGGTTGTCACGCAGGCTGTCTCGTATGAAGTCTGGCTGTATCACATCTTTGACTTGTGTTTCTGCTCTCCCTTTTTCTTTCTGACATCATTTTTGTTCCTCTGCTTAGATTTGGTTTTCTTGCACTCTGAATCACAGAATGGTTTGGGTGGGAAGGGACCATTAAGGGCCATCCAGTCCAACCCCCCTGCAAGGAGCAGGGACATCTCCAACCAGATCAGGTTGCTCAGAGCCCCGGCCAACCTGGCCTGGAATGTTTCCAGGGATGGGGCATCCACCACCTCTCTGGGCAACCTGGGCCAGTGTTTCACCACCCTCAGTGTAAAAAATGTTTCTTCTATCCAGTCTGAATCTACCTCCTTTCATTTTAAAACCATGAGCCCTTGTCCTATCACAACAGGCCCTGCTAAAAAGTTTCTCCCCATCTTTCTTCTAAGCCCCCTCTAAGTATTGAAAGTCCTGTGTGTGTAAATTGTTATCAAATGATCTCCATGTTGCGAGTGTTCTTGTTAGCATCAGGACATGCAGAAGTAGAAAGAGGTCAGTTTCCCAACCAGGATGGAGGGAGGAGGAGAAAGAATTTCTAATTGCATAACCCAGTCTTCAGGGAAAAGCTGAGCTTTGCTGATTTGAGAGGATTTTAAGTCATGCAGGGAACTTCTTGCCACTTCAGAAAGCTTTTCATTAGATCAGATGCAGCACAAGCTCATAAGATTAAATATTTTTAACCTTCAAAGGCTGAAACAAGATCCAAACATTTTGGATGTGATCTCTAATAGAAATTACTAGATAAAAGTGACAAAACCCAGGCAATTTGTTGTAGTATTCTTCATATCTTCAGCCTTTTCTCTTGCCGGTAAAAAAAATGTTCACTTTGTGTCACCTCGCAGTAACTGAATGTTCAAGGTCTCTTTTTTAATGGTTTGAAAATAAAACTCAACTGATTATCTGTCTGCAGCAGGCCCAACAGTAAATGCTGGTACTTGTGTTGATTTGCTTTTCAAGGCTTCACTTCCTGGAGACAGCGGGCAATGCGAGTTGTCCCGGAATTGGGGAGTTTTTCCCAAGTGTAGTTTAGATATTTTCTACAGTATCCTCATAATCCTGTAGAGTTACACATACGTGAGTCTACTCTCTTTCAATAAAGCATTTTTGCAGGTTTATTTTGTCAAAACCAAGACATTTTTGTCTTGTAGCTTCTGGGCTTGTCGTATTGCTCTCCGCCTCTCATTTTGACAAATACCTATGTAGAATTAATTTCCTTTTCCCCACGTAATCTCTTCAGAATGCATTAATACGTCGCTTGTGATTTTTGTCACTGCTCTGTCATGAAATGGAAGTAGTCCTTTTCCAACTAGCAAAGAAACTGTGCAGTTTTCAGATGTTGTGCTTCGTAACCCAATCACCTCCAAGTCTGTGATTCACCTCCATGTTTGCCTTTCTAAAATTGGTTTTCCATGTTGTTGCTTGTCTGAAGCTCTTCCGTAGAGGCTAAGAAAAAAAAAATAGCTTCTAGGAAGAAATCTCTTGTAATGAGAAGTTGGTAAGATATGATGCTGCTTTTGCTCTGAAGTGCTTTGCATGCAGCTAAAAGTAAGTTTGAACCACGGACAGATTTTCTGTAACTTTTGCTATTAAGTCTTGATTTTTCCCATACCTGACACTTCATAAGATTTCGCCTATGTTTTAATGCACACAATATTAGAAACATTATTTAAGATTGAGTACAAAATCTACAATCTGGAAAGTTCTAAAATGAACAGAAATCTTTCCTTCTTTAATATCAGGAAAGTACCTCTTATTTCTCCACTTCCATTTCTGACTTCTTTGTAGGTTATGACATTTTTAGTTTTGAGGGTGTTCTGACATCTGGACTGGATGTCTTTGAAACAGAAGAAAAGAAAATAAAATCCAAATGGCTGAAATGCCTCTAAATCTGTAAAATGTACTTTTAGAAGGTCTCACTTCAGGCATTAGGAATATGCTCCAGTGAGGTCTTTAGGCTGTTTGTTTAAAAACAGCTAAACTGGGGGCAATATATGTAGTAAGCCCTTAATATGTCTCACTTGAGCTAGGGTCTGAGTTGAATATTAGTGCTAGAGTGACGTGATGTCTTCTTAAATTATTATTTATTAAATATTACTGTCTTGGAGATCACATAAAACTAGTGATAGATTACTTACTCCTTTAATCCACTGAATTTTCAAGCAGAGATTGCAGAAACACTTAGGTACTGATGCAGGGTTTCTCCGGAGGATTCTGCAGAGAGCAGGTCTAACATGACACAGCCATGTTATGATTCAGCCACTTTAGAGATTTACAGCTGTTACATGTGCAAATAAAATGCTAGGTGTTGATAAAATTATTTAGATTACCAGTGAGAAGAAAATCTATTATTTCAGCTTGCAGATTGGGTGCAAAATTTTATCATCAATATTTGTGAATGTTTTTTTTACATACAAATGTGATCTATATTTAGTATTGTATATTCAGAATGCACACTAGTGAAAATGTAGGATTTACTGTCTGAAATAGAAATAATTACTGTGCCACTGACTGCACTAAACAGAACTGTTCTTAATTTGGGCTCATAAAATGTGGAGCTCATCTCTGGTACCAGGGATAGAGTGAACATCCTGACATTTGTAAAAAGTAGACATTAGGAGGAAATTAATAAAAATGGGAATCTGGGCAAAAATTCCATGGTGTAAATATGAAGAAGGCAATCTATGAAATTGCATCTTATGTGGATCAAATATGGGCAAGAAAGAAAATAGTTACATATGGTAGGCTCCGTATAAAATAAAAAGGGGTGTGGTACAAATTTTAAAGTTGCAAAATAGAATTAATGAAGTGTTAATCAGATTTTTGCCTAAACATTTCTGACAAGGCTGAATTGCAGTATTTTCTGTTAAAGTATGAGCCCTTTGTAGAATACAAGCATAAAGATTTTTCACATTTTCTTGTATCTTAAAAAATAGAACTGTTAAATAATAATAATGATGATCTCTCAAGTCTTGAATTGCTGAATTTTTCGAATAGGCAGTTTAAAATATGTAAAAAGGAAAAACTTAGCTGCCCCTATAGACATGGATGGAGTGCTCCAGAATTGTACCGAGGTTCTGGCAGAAATTTTAGAAATTCCTCAGGCATTCTCTGAAATTTAGGACATGTAGTTGGAGACCTCTTTCCTGCCCCTCTGAGTGTGCGCATTGTGCAGCACGGAGGGACGGTAACAGAAATTGCCTGCGGTTGAGTAGTTCTTCAGAGCCAGCGAGCAGTACCGCTCACCGCTTTTAATTTGTGATGGTCCATGATGACTGCTTGACCTGAGGTTTCTATACCCTGTGTAGGATCACACTGTGCATAAGAGCAATAATTCCTATAATCCTGTGCTGAGTTTATTTTCAGGAGGAGCCTATTGAGGAGAGTGTTGAGATGGAAGTCCAGGGTTTCCAGGACTGTCCAGTTCCCTTCCTTTCCCTATGTGGATGCCAGAAGGGATCAGGCCAAAGAACTGAGTCTGACACTTCTGGTACAGCACATCCACCTGCAGCTGCCAGTTGCTGAGCTGCTGGAGCATTGTCTGTAGGGACTTTGGACGTCATCCCACAAAGTTCTTCCAGCTCTTTCTTCTTACTACAAAGAGAGGTCTTCTGCTACAAAGTCCAGTGATTCTTATCCTGTCAAACCAATGGCTTGAGTCAGTGACCGATGAATCAATGGGAATTCATTCCTAACATCTTGAGTAGACTGTACCATAGACTCTTGATTTGTAGACAAATCAGTGGTCTGTATGGGCTCAGGTTGTAAACACGAGGGAAATTTTTAGCATACATTTTAGTGCGTGTTTCTTATCCATTTAAAGTAGTCGGTGAATGTGGGAGGTCACACGTCTATCATTGGATGGTGAAACATCAATTATTTTAGTACTGGAATAGTGAAACTCTTTTATCATGGAATTATCTTAAGAATTTCCTCTGTGTCTGCAAAAAGAGTAGCCAGCCTTATAACCGTGTTGATACTGAGACACTTGAAAGAGAAGGTAACTAAACTCACATTGTAGCAACGGGAGAAATCCATACGTTGTTTTTGTCGTTTTATGATATAAAAGAAATAAAAATAATTTCTTGCCTGAAGCTGTATGAGTATATTCTACTACAGATAATGAAGTATACAGGATTTGAAAACACTAATTACTGAGCTATGTAATCTTCAAATAATGATTTTTTTTTTTTTTAGACCAATTTCTGTAGAATCTTGAAAATAAGTTTCCTTAAGATACTCCTTCTCTGCATTTGTTTTTCAAATCCTCTGTTTTCTGTGTACATAGAGATCTTCCTGTTCCCAGTGGATCTCCCTCATCAGCTCTGATACCAGTTCACATTCAGAATATAAACTGTGTCAAAATACTTTATATATATAAAGGATGTCTCCACATTAGATAAAGCATTTTGCACTAGAGGAAATGTCCAACTAGAAAACAGTGAAATAATTAGCGTTGTTGGAGCTGATATTTAACCTGCAAATATTTACATAGAGGTGAGGTTTCACATATATATAAAAACAAACCATAGATGAAAACCATGAGTCATTGTTTAAAGTGAAGTCTTAAAAACAAAGTGGAGGGCCCAAAAATATTTAAATGCTAAATCTGGCAACATAAAATTTGTTGAATATATTTTCAATAAAGAGTTTAATTCTCTGCTGTGTAACTGAAGTGTCTTGGGCTACCCTGTTGTTTCATGCTGGCATGTGTGTTTGTTTGCGTAGGTACGTGCTCACCAGTTAGTTTTACCACCTTGTGACGTAGTGATCAAAGCCGTAGCCGACTACGTCCGTAATATTCAGGACACCACTGATTTGGATGCCATAGCAAAAGATGTTTTTCAGCATTCACAGGTAAAGTATAAAGCAAAATATTGGTCTGGAGGTTTTGTTTTTTGGGTTTTTTTTGAAACCAATTGTGTGACGCTGAAGAATTGCGTTCTGTAAAAATCAGTTGATGGGAATCTCTAGGTATACGCAGTGGCTTAGAAATCGTAATTTCACTTTCCACTTTTCATACTGCATTTACCCTCAGTGCTTTAAAGTTATTAATTCTTGATAATTTTGTAATTTGGCTTTATGCACTGTCACTGAGAATCAGTGATACACGAAGACAGCATTTTCCAGCTGTATCCTTACGTGGATTAACGTATTTCTTGTGCTGGAGCAGTGCTGTAGTCCTGAAGGGTCCGTAGGGTTCGTACTGTGTGTGGTATGGTGCACGTTAACCGCGCTGTGGTACAGTGCTGACCTGTAGATGACATGCCTGGATTTGCTCCTGACAGATCTTCTTATTTTTTATTTTAGTCTAGAACAGATGACAAAGTTACTCGATTTAAGAGAGCAGTTGCTTATTACTCAGCAACTAATAAACCTATGCCATTTCATCCACCACATTACCTAGGTAAGTAATTAAAGCAATAAGGCTTTTCATTTTAACTAAGACCTGGGATAGCCCTAAATCAGAAATAGTGTTATTAGCAGGATCTCATTAAAATGTTTATATCCTCTGGCAATTTTCATTGACCCTTGAATATGAGGTTTCAAAAGAAGATTTTTATGCAGAAATTGTGTTCTTTCCCCAAAAAGAGGAGAACAAGCTGGACTGCTTTACCTGTTAGCTGTTGCTGTGTCATTTCTAGCACTGGTGGACTTGAGAGTATGGTGCTGTAAACAACTGAAATCTGGTGACCTGTTCCAATTGTGAAGACAGTTTCTGTTTCTATTCCGTAAACATATTTCCTCTTTCTCACTGGACTTGTCACACATTTCAGAAATGCTTTTAGAGCCTTGGATTTTTTGATGTCGTAACATACCTGCTTCAGTTGCAGTCACAAATTGTTCTGGCATTGCAGATTATTCTCAAGGCTTACAAACAAACTGTATGATCACAGGATTTACTACACATACATCATTCTTAACAGTGAAACATAATTTGAGCTGGAATCTTCTAAAGATTTTCAGTTAGCCCGCTGATATACTAATACAGATCTTTCCTTCTCTTTTTTTTTTTGAGGGTGGTGTGTCTCTATTTACATTCAAAGACCTGCAATAAAGGACATTAAGGCTGTTGAGGTCAAATATTCAAATGATAGAAAATGCCAGCAGTGTGTCTGTGAGACGTGGTTTTTGCTGGCTTCTCTGTTATGACATCTCTTGGGCATTTTTTCCCTTTAACCTTCCTTTGATTCCCAGGTACAATAGAAATGTGCAGTAATGAGAGACACAAAGAACTGAGAGAAGGTGAGATAGGTAAAATAAACTTCAAAAGCTACAAAGCATTTTTATTAAAAGGCAAAAATGAATAAAACTCGCTTAAAGGCATACTAGAAAACAGTACTGCTAACAGAACAAGAATAAATAAACTATAGAAGTAGAAGGATAAAAAGAGTAACGTTTGTGTCAACTAGTGAGCATTTTCATGACTTTTTTTGTTTGTTTGTTTGGGTTTTTTTTTTTGTTTTTTTTCTCCTTTCTTTTTCCCCCCCTCCTTCATGTTTGCAATCCAGCAGCCAGACCAAATCAGTTTGGTATGCCTGGGATAGTGCCACCATATGTTCCTTCTCAGATGCTTAACATTCCACAGACCTCACTACAAGCAAAACCTGTGGTAAGTGTAGCCCTCTGCCCTTCTCTTTGGGAGAAACCTGCTGTGCTCATCAAATTAAAATCTAGGTGGGAAAGGTATATCTAATTTTTTTAGTGTGGGCGTTCACTGATTAAGTCTGGAACTACAGACTCTGGTAGAACAATTTTTGTGGATGTCCGGGATGGTTGAGATTTAATATTTGGAAAATGCCACATGATTAAATAATGTATTTTGTGTTAAAAGGCTTTTTGTTACCTTCACTTAAGAAAGATCACTTTCTTTTAGGCCCAGCAGATGTCCAATCAGGGTGGGGCCCAAGGTCAGGGTCCATACCCATATAATCTGTCTGAGCCAGCCATCACCTTGGAAACAGGTGGAAAAAGTCTTTCTGAGCAGAACAACTACAGTAACATTCCTCATGAAGGAAAACATACACCATTGTATGAACGATCTTCTCCAATAAATCCAGCTCAGAGTGGGAGCCCTAATCATGTGGATTCAACCTATTTTCCTGCCTCTTCTACATCGTCGTCCTCTGACAATGATGAAGGCAATGGAGGTGCAGTGAAGTAAGTTTTTCATCAGGATGTTTTCTTACTTGGCTTCTCTTAAAATAAGTGTATTTTCAAAGTTGTTCACCAGTATCCTGAAAGTAAGAAATCTGCATATTAGTGATATGATAGACCTTCAGAAAATAGTTTTTAAAGTCGCTATGACTGCAAACACATCCATGGTTCAGTCTAGTCACCTTGTTCCTTAACAAGCAGAAATCCAAAACCAAATAATGCTGGGTGTTTTTCCACTTTTGCCCTTATGTTTTATTAAAAGGAGTGTATGGGATTTTGGTAAATGTCATAAAGCCTTTGAGCTCTTTACTTTGTATAAATTCCTACTTCATAGTATAATTCATTAAAATTTCAAAGGCTAAAAACTATGAAACTTCACTGAATTTGTAGTGTTTACACTTCTTATGTTTTGGAATAACTTGGCTTTGCAAGGAAATCAGGTGTGAATGTCAGAAATTCACCGTTTAGGACAGTGACTTAGGAGCCCTCATTGACAGGCTGTGCGTGGAACAAAGCAGCAGCGAAATTGGTTTTGCTCTCCTACTAATGTGCCTTGTTTACTGCAGAAGTATTTCTGACTTCCACTAGATCATATGTCTGTCCTTGGCAATAAAGTTGGGCAGACTTTCATTTAATTACTGCTTGCTGACCTACAAAAAGGAAATTTGAACAGAGGCGGTTTGTGTTTACCTTTGTCTTGTTAGGTGTAGTGGCTTACTGTGTGAGAATCAAAGCCTGGGGCTTTGGCGGGTCCGTGATGGCCTCTAAAAGTCTGGGGTTGTGTAGAATAGTGTAAGCATGTTCCTACTTGGTACGAAATTCTGAATATGTCTGCAGTTATGCATGATGGCTTGGACTTTGTTTTTTGGATGCAGTCTGTCAACTGTAAATATTTTGCGTTTTGCTGAGTAAATCAGGTAAGTTTGCATGGCCTCCGTGCAATGTACCTGCTTTAGGAAAAAAACAATATTTTTCAGCATTTTTTAGTGTTGCTTTGTGCATTTTGTGCAATAACTTTTGAATTAAATTCAGAAACTGAAATGGAGACAGTGTCATTTATATCGCAATTTGTAGAAATACTCTTCTAATTGAGGGAAATACTTGGCATAGCGACAAATATTTGAAGTTCAATCCAGAATTATTCCTGCATGAACACTGTTTAGTCATTGTAATATACAGCTTTTAAATCCAATCTCAATGTTGACGTAGTGTAAATTAATAAAGACTCCTACTAATTGACACTTTGAATACATAGCATCCCGTGAAATCAGCATCTCTGGCCCATAGTTCCAGTATCAGTCACCAAGGATTCATCCCAAAATACCTTAAACAGCGCTTTAATACTGTGTTTTTCTTTATGTCGTCCTTCAGCCATGTCAGTGGGAACAAAATAGGCTGGGAAAAACCAGGAACTCAGTCAGAAAGTCAGACACGTGGAGAGCTGGGAGACCAAACAAAGGTAATTCCTTAAGTTCCAAACATCACAGTTTATTTCGTATTAAAGCTTTACAGCAAACTCTTGAGTAGAATTTTCAGTATTGATCTGTGGGGTTTAGTGTAAACGCTTACACATTTTTGTGAATTACAAAACAACACAGCTTTAAAGTATGCTAAGAACTTTTCCAAGGAGTATTGTAGTGTATACATAAAAATGAACGTTAAATAGGATGTGTTAGAAAATGTGAGACATAAAATAGAAAGAAACCAATAAAGTTGTTTGCTCCGTAGCTAACAGTCTCATCCTTGGCTACTGCTATCCGTGTTTACAGCAGCGCGTTATTTTGAGTTTTACTAAGGGGTGTAGCAGTCTAAGTGTCTGTGGGTTCAGGGTCCATGTTGTATAACCTGCAGTGTAGTGAGAGCAGCTCTGACACACATTTCAGCGTTAGCCATGGACCATTATAGATGTTTTAAAGCTCAGCTGAGGAGTAAAGGTCCTTTATAACCGCCTGGTATGAATTTCACGTAGTACATAATAAAGTAGCTCTCTGGGACCAGTTAGAATGTGTTGCTGCTTAACAAAGTAAGGATGAGATAATTAAGCCCTTGATAAAGACTTAACAATATCCTATTAAGTTTCTTCAAACCGTTGTAAAATTAAGAGTGTGGTGGTCTGTGTTCTGAGTTGGAACTGTGTTTAGAAAGAACATTCAAAGCATTTCCACATAATATCCCTGCATCTTTGTGATGGAACTGTACACCAACTGTTAATTTTGTGTTTAAAAAACAATCACGAGTGAGTTACGCTGCGAACAAACAGAACGTTTTCCCTGTACCTTTGGCACAGAAATTCCAGTAAACTTGGGCTTTGTGCTTAAAATATCAAGCTGATGATTTCATCCATCAGTGGTTATTATTTTTGCAGACTACGCCCCGTACGATAACTGTATCTGCCTGCAGATTAGTCACCATATGCAAATGCTGATCTGACCTACTACATTCCTTTCTCCTGTGTATCACGGGCCGTGTCCAAAGCCTGGTGCGGCCCAGCTGCAGCCCTGCATGTGTGCTGCACAGCCCCACGTCCTGCAGAGGAGGGAATTCAATGTGTAAATGCGTGTGAGTTTACTTGCCCCCTTTTTTTTTTTTCCATATCAAACTAATTCTTCAGCCTTCAGTAGCAGGAGGAGACAGTTGCATCTGTGGAGCGTGACAGGGAGGATTATGAGTACATTTTGTAGATGAAGTCGTTTCCTAGAGAGGCCTATATTAATGATTAAAACAAAGAAATATTTCCTGAAGATTTCAACTCAATGAGCTATGTGAATTTTTGAGGTAATTTAAAGTGCTGAAAATCTAGCATAGATCAAACAGGTGGCAGCTATCTTGATACTCCTTTCGCTTGACTTAAATGTCAAAATTCCTTGCTCGTAGTTGTCTCCCTGCGTGATTAAACACGACACAGGTATGCTCATCTCATTTGCGTGGATGTATATTGCTAAAGAAAAAAAACCAACCACTTTTAACTGTGGTAGTTCCTCAGCTTTAAATGTTTGAATAGCACTGGAGCAGATCCAGGAGGAACTTGGGCAGTGCAAATGAGGAAAGCATTGCTATCTTTTGAGGTTTTTTGTCTTCTTCCCTCCATGGCCCCAGTAATGGGCAGTTCTGCAAACTTTTCATTCTGGGAAGTAGGCAGTAGAAGACAGGAACAAAAAATTTAAACAGATAAAGAAATATATGTGATAATATAACACAGATTTAATAGGTCTGTGATAGCTCATGTTTTTATAAAAACATTCTGTACTAGTATGTTGTGATTTGCAGGTTTTAACCATTTCTTCTGTATATTTTCATTTTGATAAATAAAATGAAGTCTGGATTACCAACTCTAAAATACAATCTTTCAGTAGCGTCTCTTTGATTGTGTCCTTAAAATGTAATCTGAAAATAACGTTGCCCCTTTGATAACTTGCTAGAGCATGTTTTTACTAATATACACTTTCCTATATAAGTTTTTGGAGGTTGTGTGGGATTTTTTTTTTTTTTTTGTTTTACACATTGATTTATATTTTACATAAGAGCCTGAAGTGAACAAGCTGAGCTTGTCCAGGCCTTTTTTATGTTGCTCGTTCTGTGGGATTTCATGGCTTTGGCCATTTCTGTTTCAGCTTTGCTTTTAAAGTCTTACGAAGCATGTGGAATTCTCTACACAAATTGTGAAAGTAGTCATGCATGATGTATCATCAAGTGAACAAACTAAATTTCAGTCTCAAAGTTTCTTAATACTACTATAATGGTTTATAGACATGAAACCAGTGTGAACTCTTAAGCTAAAAAGAGCTTTCAGTTATGAAGACAAGGATTTTTAGGAATGAACTCTACGTGTTTTTGGGAGTGTCTGTGAGAGAAAACATAAATGGTTACAAAAGGCTTATTCACCAGGAGGTTTGCAGTGTATTTTTATGTGTCATGTTTTTCCTATGAATTGGTGAACTACATTTCTAGAAATGGAATAAAATGCTACTTCAATCTTGCAGTCAGAAAATGTTGCCATTTTCTCTCACAATCATCTTCTCAGATAAGAATTTTATGTTAAAAAAAAAAAGAAGAAAAGATTTACAAGACTCTTGAGTTCAGACACTATATGTGTTAAATGTCTTTAAACTGAACTATTGGGAAGGGATGTATTAATGAAGTGTAGGTAGATTATAGACCTTGTCAGTTAACCCATTTAGTTGCTAATATCTTGGAAATACTTCATTAAGAGGTCATTCACCTTTCATTAAGAGGTCATCAGTCACCCCGTATTGTGCAATTAAAAATTAAAGAAAATAATAATTACTGTTGGTGTTAATAAGTTTAAAGCTTTGCCATAGTATTTGGTTTTTTTCAGTAATTTGCTTCTGCTAGCGAACAATGGCTGAAAGTTTACATTTTCTGCAAAACTTTTAACTAGCTTTGGATAATACTTTCTACATACTGATACAACTTGATGTGAAGATTTACTATTTTTATTGTGGGTGAAGAAGGAAATGTGCTGTTTCTCTTGGCTGATCTCCTGGTTATGTTTCCGTACGCATTGAAAAGCGCTTGATTTTGTATGTCCTGTTACAGGCAGAAGGTTCCTCTAGTGCTTCTTCAGGAAGTCAGGCAGCTGATGTCAAAGGGAATCAAACCAGTAATCCACAAATCCCATGCCTGTTGTCAATGCCCACCAGAAACCACATGGATATTACTACCCCTCCATTACCTCCTGTAGCACCTGAAGTATTAAGAGTGGCAGAACACAGGCACAAGAAGGGGTTAATGTATCCCTACATCTTTCATGTCCTAACCAAGGTATGACATTTGAAACTTATGCGCTGTGAAATAATGGTTCTGTAAAGATAATTGCACTTCCATTTCTGGCTGAAGAGTGTCATAAATTTAAATCTTTTTTTAAGCGTTGAGTTTTGGTCCATTTTTAGTGCTTCTAACAATTTTTTCCCCATTTTTTAACCACTGATCTGGTACATTGTTCCAATAAATATGAGGTGACTGTAATTAGAATTGTTTAATTACAAAATGATTCATTTTTCCTGGATATATGTAGATATTTTTATATATCTATTTACATGTGTGTATATGTGTGTGTGTTTTTATGTAGAGTCCATTTCCATCTAGAACCTCCTGTGTATGTGCTTTGGTGTCAAAAAGATTGTTTTCCCTCACAATTTGATCGTCTTATTCCTGGTAGCTAGCACTGATAGAAACATAGCAGCTCTAAGAAATCCTTTTTGTATAATCCTAAAATGTAATTATAGATGAACTCAGTGTTCTGAATTTTAGTTCACTTTAGTTTGGCAGAACATTTCTGATAGCTTTGGGGTTTTTTTCCTTTGGTTTGGCTATTTTATGTGCTAGCCTTTGAACCCCAGGTAAGCTGCAAGCATTTTCACTCAGCCTAGGACTCTGTCTGCTCATTGTGTCCTGTAAAAAAAAAATGTACCTGAATGGCCACACGAGGATACCTTGAAAAGAAATAGGAGAGCTTCTTACAGAAACAGGCAGTGATAACCTGCTTCGGTGTGTCTGGGAGCTGCTGAAGGCTGCTTTGTGTTGAACAGGGAAGGAGCCAGGGCAGTGGTGTTCTGCACAACTGTGTTTGACTTAATCTAGTCTCAAAAGACTTGAGTTCATTGTTCCTTCTAAGTGCAAACAGATGAGTCCCAGAACGAGACAACTTTAATCATCTTCCTCGTTAGTGTTCAAGACGCTTAGTACTGGTTTTCAGACATCAAACCCGTTCCTTGTACATGTTTGTACAGCGTCTACTGAAATGGCACTGTCCTCATGCCTCTTAACTTGTATTCATCTTAAAAATCCACTTCAGGACAATAAGGACTGTAGGCGAGGATCTGAAATCCATAAAAAGAGAAAAATCCATAAAAAGAGAAGCTTCTGTATCAAGGTTGAGCTTTGGATTTGCTATTTCCCATGTGTTTGTTTTGCACCGTAGCTTGTATTGCTTGTCACGTTCTTTCACTTTCCTTCGTTATCGAACCAAAGTGGGGAAGAATCAAAAGGCGTACGAAGACCATTGGTGCCAGTCCTGTGTCATACTTTGCATAGCCAAGTACTGTTGGTACAGTTAAATACTGCTTGATGTTTAATGTCATCTCCCACAATGGGAGGAAATGAATTAAATGCCTGCGTTTGAGTAACCTCCTCCCAACAGAGGAGAAAAGTCAAACTGGAGGTGGCTGCATCAAAAATAAATCAGTACTACTCAAGACTGTTTTGTTTTCCCCACTATCTGAAGTGCTTTTGAACAAGTACCCTCAGGGAACGTAAAGTATACCGTGGGTATGCTGACTGATACTTTCTTGTGTAATTATGGGATTGTTTAGAAATTGGCACACAGAGGTGTCGCAGGTTATGCTGCTGATAGGTATAGAAACCTTTCAGACATGCCTTACACCTAAAGTAGCATTGTAGGAGTTAAACCTGACAGTATCCTAATGTAATCGCTCCAAGATGTCACCTACAGTATTCATTACTGGGACAGTTTAAATGGTTTTTAAGTGGAAGAAGCAAAATGGAGTGCTTGCTTGTCAGTGTTGAAAATAAAGGCTGATACTTGGGAGCAATACAGTGAGGTCAGTCATTTTCCAAGAAAACCTTAACATGGTTGGATGCACAGACACAGAAAGCATAGAATGTTGCTTCTGTTTTGAGAATGTTGGAAGGTTCTTCCATGCTCTTTTTCTGAAAAAAAATATAAAATGCTAAAGCTTGATTTATATACATTCAAAACCAACCTTACATGTGTAATTTCCAGTTATGATTTTTTGGCCTGATCTTCTCATAAAGTTGTTACACTACATGTTACTCTATCTTCATGTGTACTGTTTCACTGTTCAAAGTATCCATATTTGAAGATCAATATTTAGGTAATCCTCACCTGCAGATAGTCCAGACAACAACATCAGAAAAGGTGTATGATGGAGAAGAGAAAGAGGAGAGCAACAGGGTTAATCAGAGCCTGGAGACTTATTGGAGTAGAGCAAGTAGATCGTAGGGTAATCCTCCTCTGCCGTTACCTTCACATACACAAAATCCACACTGCTGCTGAATCCCATTTTTCTTGGTTCGATGAGATTTGTAGCAGAGCTGGATTGACTTACTATGCATATCTAAATACTTCGTTTGCTATAACGTGTCATATTTTTCTGCTTTCTTTCATGAACAAGGGTGAAATCAAAATTGCCGTTTCTATAGAAGATGAAGCCAACAAAGACCTGCCTCCTGCTGCTCTCCTTTATAGGCCAGTTCGTCAGTATGTTTACGGAGTCCTGTTTAGTTTGGCAGAAAGCAGAAAGAAAACTGAAAGACTTGCTTTTAGAAAGAACAGACTTCCACCAGAATGTATGTACTGCAGAATCCATTCTTTATTTCTCTTCACTTTGCTGTGTTTTCATATCCATTTGTACTGTGGTGTAATGAGAACAGTTACTGGTTTCAGCAGTGTAGCTAACGTTGGAGGAATTTATGGCTTATTTGATCCCTGGATAATAGAAAAAGATGTTGTTAATTTGAAAGTTTATTTCCTGTAGTAGTTTTAAGAACTATAAATGAAACCATTTCTAAACAAGCTCTGGAATTTGGTTTTTTTAAATGTGTGCTCGAGCTGCGATCAGGCTTTCAGCAAGTTATGTCAGTTTGTGGTGTAGTTTTCAAAGTATATGTCAGAACTTGATTATAGGAAACTTCTATTCTGTGCATATGCATACAAATTTGCTTTATGGTGCGTATGTTAACTTTCCCTCTCTTCCCAAATGTATAATTAAACGTACTTCAGTGAAATTTGCAAGTCTCTAGTACCTTTCAGATATTGGCATATAAAAACTTGATTTAAAATCCCCAGAAGTCAAGTGGAACGTACGTAAGCGTAGACCTGGGTGAAGACACACTGAACTTTTGCAAACAGACTTGTCAAAAGATGATTTTGCTAATTCAGAGGAATGAATTTTAATCTTCATATTAATCTGGAAGTCATCTTTTTAAGTCCTTTGCTTCCAGGAATTGCTGTCGTTTCAGAAGATTCAATCTCCTCATTCTAAAGTGGTTTTTTAATAATGAAATGCATACAAGGAAATGATTGAACTTTACAGTAGCGTCTTAGAAAGGTTAAAGGAATGCTAAAGCAGTAAGTGGATGGCAGCAGCAGCAGAAGTGTTTGCGTATAGGAGCCTGCTGTTGCCAGACTAAATTTAAGAATCAGCTATTTAGAATGTATGAAAGCATCAGTCACAGTCTGTGTGTGTAAAAGGATGAAAATAATTAGTTGTAAACTTTGTCAATTTCCTTTTCTCTTTCTGTTTTTAATTGTGAAATGCTTTTGTATGTTCTTTGTGAAGATTACGATCTTCCAACGATGTTGGAAAAACTGTTTATCTCAGCCAGTTACTCTGTGAGAATTAATATTTACTGTGCTTGAATTATCTCAGCACACGTATTGTCACAAACTTCTTAATTCTTTAAGCTCACAGAACTGAGTAGTACTTCAGGTTACAAGGTTATTTCAGGATTAAAACAGTGCTGTTATTTGCTGTATTCATTTATCCTCATGAGACTTCTGTCCCTAAAAGTGCACTAGGAAGTTTGTAGTGGTGAAGTAGCTGAGTGCTGAAGATTTGCTTCAGTTTTCAGAATGTTTGTATCTTGTAAGCCTAGAATGTTTTCTGTAGGTTTCTGAGGATACCTATATAATCTCTGTTTTCATGTATACTGCTTTTCAGAGGTTCATTCTCAGTGGAGGCTAAGAACACTACTGCTGACTTGGTTTAGTTGCAGGAGCTCCGGCAAATCTTGCTGCAGGACACATTCAGCTACTGACCTACTTCTATCTTAGGACTGACTGTGCTCTTAAAAAAAAGGAAAAAAAAAATTCAGACATCTACCCAAAAGTTAGTTCCTTCAGTGCAAAGCTGACAGTGCTAGTAAAGATGGATTTGAGCTGAGATACAAGCATGTGGTTGCAGGAAAGTGTTTATTTTGTTTGCCTCTCTTACAAAGTGGCGAGAGTTGGGCAGGCTGTGCAAGATGGAAAGAGAGAAGGGTGTCTTAAGTGGGAAAAGCAGATTTCTCAGATCAATTAGTCACACTCATTAGTTCTTGCTAACTTTTCTGGTGCTGACTCTCCTTCAGTGTCTTAATTTTTTTTTTTTGCTGCTCTCGAAAAGGAATAAGTTGTGAACAATTGAGAAAACTTAAGAATTAAGAGACATTAAAAGAATTAAGAAATTAATTTCTAAAGAAATGTATGTTGCCTTTAAGATTTATGTAGAGAGTTAATGAATATATTAATATCTAAAATCCTGTCATATAACACTGGCAATATAATAATTGTACATGAATAATTTGCAAGTATATTGCATGGGAGGGTTATAGGAGGCTATGAAAAATACATAATAAACTCACATGTCATTATTACTAAATATATAGACAGCAAGATAGTGGATCTTTCATACAATGGATGACTTCCTGTCTTTTAAATCGTTATTATTTTTATGTAGTTGAAAAGCCAGTAAAAACCAACAGATCTGTTGGAAGAGGTAGTCAGTGAGGTTCTTCAGTGATGATTGTCTGCTAAGGAATGCCTTTGCTGTACGTGTCCTCGTGTCCCTCCCAGAGGATATGACAAGCTGAATCCCGAAGTTCTGTGCCCTTGGCTTTTGCTGCCCTTCCTTCTGAGGAGATGGAAGCAGAGTGTCTGACTTGCTCTTCTTTTCAAGCTCTGAAATAGGTTATTTCCCATGTTCTGATAAATGCACACATGTAGATGAAACCATCTGCCCTTTCCACTCTGTGGAAAAACACACACTTGTACAAGAGGTCAGAACTCCTGGTTGGATCCAAAGGCTTGTTATTTTGAAGCTAGCCACCTTGTGATGTACTGTTCTCCATCAAGGAAATATTCAGCTGGTGCTGTTCCTGCCAAAAGGAAAGCTGTGCCTTGGGCAGTAGCCCCTTTGCAAAATCAAGCGTGCTTAGCTCAAGCTGTGCTGTCAGTAAAGATTAGAAGGTTAAAAATGAGGCTTGATTAATCTGCATTAGCCAGCTCATCTTCTAGTGGTATTAAGTACCTCACGCCTCATGTTCAGTTCATGAACAAAATGCGAAGAGAATACCAAAACCACCTGAGCTGTGGTTAGCAACAAGGGCTCTAACAGTTTGGGTGGGCGGGATGCTGTTGCTAACGTCTTCAGAGCCTGCCCAGCATTCAGGTGTTTATCAGGCAGGTTACCCTAATGCAGATTGCTGCTCACCCTTTTTGCAAGGATTGACCTTACATTGTCACCAGGGTAATGTTCAAAGCTGATGTCAATCTATTGGATGGTTGCTTGGGTTGCTCTGAGTATTCAAATCTGCTGATCAGCAGCAGGAGGAGGTTTAGTATGCAAAACAGTGTAATTAGCACTGCGGTGGTGTTGCTGAACGCCCTCTGATCGCAAGCGTTCATTGTAGTCATGTCGTCTTCAGGGTTGACGTTGCTTATCTCCAAGTGGAAGTCCTGGGAGGAAGGCACAGAGGGTTCCTCTGAGGACAGCAGATCCTCCACCGTTGAGGAAGACAGTGTTTTTGGCAGCAGTCCCAGTACAGAGTTGTCAAAGGTGTAAAAATACCCTGAAGAAATAAGTGGATCTGGACAAGTCCTAAATTCAGCTGTTACATTAAATGCTAAATTTGGGTGAAGAGTGCTACAGTTACTTGTCAACTGATATAGCTGTAGTTCCTCATTGCCATCCTTCGGGGCGGATACTGTTTGCTAGGTCCCTAGAGTGACCTTCATATTAAACTGCTCTGCAAGAGGCATGATTACCTTTCCCTTAATAACCATTACTGCGCAAAATGGTGCAGGCAGGGTGGATCTCCAGAGTGACCTCTACAGGTAGCATGTTAGTGAAGCCAGTATGTTTTGAGAGCAAACTGAGGTACTCTTCCTGTGACCTTAATCACATGGGGCCGTGGAAGCTGTCATCACCGGATGAAAAGCTTTGAACCAGATTTGAATGTTGAAAGGTAGGATTGCAGATAGAAAACATAGATATAAAATATCCACGCCCCCCCCCCAAGCTTGAGGTCTTTATATATGAAATATATATATATGAAAGAAACAATAGTGAAATCATAGACTCATGGAATGGTTTGGGTGGGAAGGGACTGTTAAAGGCCCTCCAGTCCAACCCCCCTGCAAGGAGCAGGGACATCTCCAACCAGACCAATGTTGTGTTCTGTACAGCTCTGTTTCTTTGCTGTTGTCTGCTGTTCCAGGCGTTGTGGAAGCTGAGGCCGCGGTCATCTGAGGGTGCTTAGATGTGCTCTACATAGAGTTTGCATCTGCTTGCCTTTGGAGGGGCATCCGAACCGAGAAACTGAGTGTAGCTAGGAGTATTGCCTCCATTCTCAAAAGGAGGCTGAAGGAAAGAAAAAAAGAACTCAAAGCCACAAACGGCTCTATGTCAGTTGTCAAGAGTTTGGAGGTTTTTACTGCTAGCAGAATAAACTGTTACACATAGTAGCCTCATTGTGTTTGCTATCTTTTTGCTGAGAGAGCTAAGAAGTTTGGGTCCAGAAGTATCTTTTGCTTCTGAGACTAAAACAATTAAACGAGTCTTTGAAAGCCTCCATAAAATATATCCTTTTATTTGTTCGTGTTTACTGTCCCAGGCCTAAACAAGGAGTGAAAACCGGTGCCATAAGCACAAATAACAGAGTAGCTCTGCTGGCTGTTAAAGCCCATCTTGTGCAGCTTGGTGGCATGCAAAAACTGGTAGCAACCAAAATAGAACATGATTTTGTAGTGAGGCTACCAACTAAATATATCAGAATATTTATTTTCATTGCTGCGTGTTATCTTTGTAAAATTTATCCCGAGCTCTATGAAATGTAGCTATACTGCTAGAGTAGTTCGATTCCAGAAAAGCATGAGAGTGTTTTGGGAAGTTCTGGAACTGGTTTTTTTTTTTTTTCAATCCCAGTCATCCCCTCTGCCATGGTTTGCCTGCCCTCAGCTATAAAATGACTGGTAAGGCTGATGTCTGATTGCTGAAGGAGACTTTGTGGCTGTAAGGGCTGTCCTGGCACCAGCGGTGCTCCCTTCTTGATGGGTAACAGAAAGCCTTCCAGCAGAAAGAGCGGGTCTGTGCTCCTGCGCGAGTCTCCCTGGGCTGTAACCTGAAGCTTCACTAACAAGCTCCTTGAATCTTTCCACGCTGCATAACTGGGCTCTGAGTTAAGAAGGGTGCAAACAAATTTTGAGCTGTGTCAAACTTGGGGTCATTCCAAGGCCAAAGGTATCATTTCTCACTCCTGACTTTTTTTTTTTTTTTTTGAACTTGTGTTCTGTTTTGATTGCCTTCAAACATAAAAAAAAAAAAGATGATTTAGCAGCAATACAGAGTTTATAGAGTTGAACAGGCTTTGTTTTGATGTGGATGGAAGGGAGCTTAGCAGACACAAAAATATTAACTTCTTAATACAAAGCAGTGCAGTACACTGAAAGACTTATGTAAAGTAATATTTTGCAAAATTTTTAGGCAAAAAAAAACCCCAAACCCACTCATATTTGAGATCTCATTCCATTGCAGTAGTTTAACAACCACAAACAAGTGTAATCTAAGTTTTAAATCTGATTTGAATAAAATCACTAGGATCATATAGTTCTTAAAAGACCACATCTGGAATATATTTGTATTTGTGTATTACTTTTATTTATCACTGTAGGTTTTTGGTCAATGTCACAGATATTTTAGGGGAAAATTGCATTTTTCAAATTAATGCTGTTTATTTTAGAGAAATATATGTAGTTCCTTTGTGTTGTATATTAATTTGAAAATATTCATGTGACATTCCTAGCGTACACTTGCATGTACTTAATTTCTCAGTGATCACAGCTGAAAGTTGGCCCATACAGAGTCTGAATTACCAATTTGGCAATGTCATCCGGAACATCAGTATCTGTCGCAGTTTCAAAGTGATGCTTTTTTGGATCAAAATCTCTTGCATACAAAGTTTTTGGTGTACACTGCTTTTTAACTCTGCGTGTTTTCTTTCAACTGTTGCCGTTTTGTAGTTTCACCAGTGATAATTAAAGAATGGGCTGCTTACAAAGGAAAATCTCCTCAGACCCCTGAGCTGGTGGAAGCACTCGCGTTCAGGGAATGGACCTGTCCTAATCTGAAGAAGCTGTGGCTGGGAAAAGCAGTAGAAGACAAGAACCGAAGAATGAGGGCGTTTTTGGCCTGTATGAGATCAGATACACCAGCAATGCTCAATCCAACTAATGTGCCCACTCATCTTATGGTGCTCTGTTGTGTACTAAGGTCAGTGGTACCTTCAGGGAAAAGAGAACGAAAGAAGGGTTTTACTGCGTGATCTCTCTGACATATTTAACTTTGTATTAAACCATGAGTACAGAAAGTGATAATTCATATTTGCAACATCACTAGAAGGGAGTCGTTCAGGTTTTTTTAGAATGTTGCTGCTGTGAGTCTTAAAAGCATGCTGTATATTCAACGTTTCTTTCATCAGTCCCTAGAGGACTGAAGGGAAGAGGAAAAAAATGTTGTGTTGCAAAGAGACCGCTGCAGCATTGGAATTATTTTACCCTTACTATACTCTAGACTTCACATTACTGAAAAACAACATTTAAGGTATCAGACACTGTGTTGGTGAAGTTGTAAAGCAAAAAAGAGTGTTCTTCAGAGAACAGCTGCGTAGCAGCTTCTCAGGATGCAACGTTCATGTCGGTTATATTCTACCTATGCTGTGTTAGATGCCCTGTGCTAGAATTGCTCATCTCGTTGAGATGATGATAACCAACAGTTGAAGTATTAATTCTGTACTTCAGCTCTTCAAAGAGACCCTCACAAGGTCCAAAATACCTGTTTAATTTTCAGATTCAAAACTGACTGAGGAATTGAAAGATGCTTACCTTTTTGGAAAGGGAGGATTATTTCCGTATGACTAGTTTATAAATCTGGCAGAATCCAAGGTTAGCATGTGGCACATGAAAAAATTTAAGCCATTTTCAAGAGTGATAAATGTAAATTTGTCTTTAGTTCTACTATACTGCGTCTTGGCTTTTGAGGAGTTTTAGTAAACTCCTTTCTTTTTCTCCTTATAGAATAGTAAAGTATACAAAAAAATAGTCCAAACGGTATCTTAAAGCAGACCTCGTTTCATTTGGACAGTGTGTTTCTCTGCTGTGACATGTGCCATATATAAATGTGATGAGCGTAAAATTCACCAACAAGATAATTGCTGAGTAATGTTCACAAAGTCCTTTTACCATTAGTCTTTTTTAATAAGGAAAATTAATCTTTATATTATTTTATTTTTAGATGTATCAGAATCCACTTATGTTTTAAATTTGGTTTTGGCAGCCTGTCCTCCCCTTCCTCACTGGAAGCAGAGTTTGCACAACTCATTCACAGCCAGTAGCTCTTCCATGTGAATTTAACAAATTCAAACTTCAAATGTATTTGGTGTTTTGGCCTTTTTAACTTTTCAAGTTTAGACAATGAAAAAGATTTTTTTTGATGTTGCATTCTTCTGATCACATAAAATACCACTTGATTTGTCTATTAAAGGAAGCTTCTGAATAATTATGGGATTTCTCTGTAGGTATATGGTACAGTGGCCGGGGGTTCGTATACTTCGTCGCCAGGAACTTGATGCTTTTCTTGCCCAAGCATTGTCTCCAAAGCTCTATGAACCTGACCAGCTTCAGGAACTGAAGGTAATTCTTAACTAGAACTTTCATAATTTAAGAGATTTATTCCTAGCTGGTCCATATTGTTAACTGTAGTGGGTGATGGGTATGTGCCTATCTCACTAAAAGCCTTGCATAATTATCTGTACTTCCCAAAATATTTATCTTAGTATTTTAAAGTGTTGCAAAGATTGATAATCAGTTCAGTTTCACTGGTTGGATAGGTAACTAAAATCTTAAACATATTCTATACTGCTGAAACTCTTCTCACAATTTAAGTAATTGTCTCTTGGAAGTTTGAAATAAATGTGCTTCCATTGAAAAGATTAAAAAAAAAAAAAAAGAAAAGAAAAAGACTTCTTCCTTGTGTGGCTGGTTCTGAATACTAACCTAGGTATTTTTTCATGATTCAGCATACAAAAGATTTTTGCAGCTAAATGTAGAAGTGGAGAGACTTGCATAATCTTGAATGGAAAAATGCAGGAGGTAAAAAGAGAAAACAGAATTGTGAAAATCATTATTTTGAGGATTTTAAAAGTTAAGATCTCAGTGTTTCAAATACAGCAGTATTATATGAAGTAAATACTGCTAGCTAATTGATAGAGTTGTTCCGTTTGGTATCCTTATCGTAAACACAGAATGCATATCAATCTGTGCAACGTCGCCTTACTCTGGGGGATTTCTCCATTCAACCTTTGTATGCTCACGGTGAAATTTCCTCTTCTAGCCTTTGAGCTAAAATATACAAGATTTGGCTTTTGGTGTTACCTTATTTGCTCCTCAAAACTTGTTCAGAACATACTGTGAAGTTCTCTGAATAGAATGGTGGAATTTAGTCTTTCCTTTTTTTTTTTAATGCAAACATTTTTCTGAATTGAAATAATTTTAGATGCTTTTTTTTCTACATAACGTATCTTAAGCCCAATTGTGTGTTTGATAACTGGAAGCACTGGAGGTATTAGGATGTACAGGGAATGCACAACTGGAAGTGATCCATCTTATCTCCCTTCTGCGTTTATGAACAGTGTAGCGAAGGAAGTGAGATGCTGATCACCTCTTCATCATACAGCCTCATCTTGAGGAAGTCATTTCAGACAGTCTTTCAGGCCCTGTGTGGCTCAAGTTGGGAAAGTCTCCTGACCAGTTCTGCTCCTAGCAGTGCCTGAATACATGCTGTCCTTCGTTAAATCAGCAAGGAGAAGGAGGTACTTGCTTCCCAAGTTTGTTCATATTCACAGGCACTGCAGAGGAGCACAGACAAAAGCAGCAGTCCTAGCACCACTCTTCTCAGAGGAAACAGTAATTAAACTCACACAGATTTCAGCTCCTAGGCTTTTCTGAGGGATGCTTTGCCACTAATGTCAAGTCTGCAAGGGCGTTCTCAAAGCCAGCAAGTGACTATTCTTCTTCTGTGGGTGTTGAGCAGAATCTGGGTTGCATTCCTGCATTTAGCACCCTGGCAAGAACTTCTCAGTCGCAATATATAAACTGAATCAGTCTGCTCGTGGAAACCCAGCACTTAGCGATAGAAGTGCTAATAAATGTAAGGAGAAGAAAACAACTGAATCCACTTCAGAATCTATTTGAACTTGCCACGCAGCCAGTAGAGAATTCATGTATTAGCAATTGCAACGGCAGTTAACAGAAAAACATAATTCTCTTCCTATACCAAAGAATAAATGCCAACAGCAAAAATAATAAATAAATGAATAAAATCCATCAGGAAGACATTTATTTGGCCTTTCTTTCATTGTTGAAAAAGATATGAAGAAACAGAGGATGAAGACAGCTGTAATGAACACTTGATGAGTTCATGCAAGACTGCTTGTTTGCTTCAGCTCTTAGAACTGAATTGCTGCTGACATGGATTGTGAGCATATTAGACTCCAGAGAAGAGCATTTTTGATTACTCCTTTTTGTGGCTAATTCCTTAAAAGCAGTCTAAATGTAGATCCTGTCTGTCAGGAGAATCATTCAGGTGTTTGCCGGAACGCCTTTCCAAGGTGTTTACTAGCTATTCGTGCTGGAATCCTTGTGTGCTCGCGGGACCTTTCAGAACCATGGAGATTCTGGTCCAAAGAAGATGACAGTTGTCTGCATCATACGAAGAGCAGTACTTTGTCTTTAGGGAAGCATGTGGCCAACCTCTGCCGAAGAAACTGATAGTGAGTTATCCTGTATGTTCAGAAGACATGTACGTAGGTCATCTGAGGTGACAAATGCTGGACTTGGCAGAGTATAGTGGAGAGCCTTTCAAAGTCTAGTGAGAACTATGAGAGTATGGTTGAAGACCAAGTTCTCATGAAGTTGAGTAATTGTACCTGTGGGTATCGGTGGAAATTCAACTGACAGTTTTGCAGATGAGGCTGGATGCATTAAGGAACAGCAGTGTATCAGCCACATAGTTTTCAGTGTCCATTTTCAAAACACCATGCAATAAAGAAATAACATCTAGGGGTAGAGATTTTTGCAAAGGTATCTGTAAGAGCTATCAAAGCCTTGCCTCCGTCTTAAAATTTGATGCAAAGAGGAGGAAACCTCACTGTGAAAATTGCTGGTCTTAGAGATGTAAGAAGGGAATTCCCAGAGAAAATATTTTTTTCATTCCAACACAGAAACAAAGGCAGAGACAAGGGAAGTGATAAACAGCATACAATATTTTTACTGGAAATCGTTCTCCAAGTTTTATTTTTAAATCCCACATGAAGAGTAATATGGATCATTTCCATGATGTATGTTCGTTAACCAAAAGATGCAATATTTCATGCGATGTTGTTGCTGTCTCCATGTGAAGCAACTGCTTCTCTTTTTGTTGAAGTCAGACAGACAGAGCAGCTGAGTTTGGACCCAGCTGCATTATCTGTAAAACGATCCGGAGAGTCTTTTGGATCTTAAAGGTTGCTTATGCATAAGGAAGGTAATGTAGTTTAATTTTAAAGTTTAATATCAAGGTCTTGAAAATGTTCCCAAGAAAGGGCTGATATTTTCAGAAGTATTGTGGAGAACACTATAGTGATATTTTCTTATGCCAGAGCTAAAAATACATTTGCTGCAAGCAGATTGGTTTTGCTTCTACCACCAGCTATTATTCACTATTTAATTCCACCTTTGTGGATCTGTTCTGCATCCTAAATAAAGCTGCTGTATGCATAAACATTACTTTGTTAATAAGAGATGCATTCTAACAGCAAAACCTTGAATCAAGCAATAGAAAATCCATGATAACAGAGTTGGAAGGGAAATGTGGTACGTGGGAAGTAAATTGAATGCTAACACTGAGCTCATGCCTGAAACTTCCTACAAAATATCTCAGAAGCACAAGATTATTGAAATCATTTTTTTCAATGAAATTTTCTACTGCTGATTTCTTAGAAGTGTCCTTAAAGCTTTTCCTTGCTGTAACATGCTTTAGCATTGTTTGAAAAACTCTGAGCTGCGTATTTATCAATGATCTTGGTGCAGCTAAAGTATGCCTCTTGCATGATTTATACACCACGTGCCGCAAATTGAAGACGAGTATTTTATTTAAAAGTTCTTATTCACTTCTTGATAATAAATAGAGTTAAAACATTAAAATACTAGAAACAATTTTCTGTGCTTTGTTGTTGAGAAAATAGAGGGGTTTGCTTTTCTCTCTCACCTTTAGAATGGATGGATGGTGAGCACAAGCTTCCTGAGTATTGCAGTTTTGCAAATACAGGCGATAGATTCTGGTGCTTTCTTCTGTCAAACTGGCAATTACGTGTGAAAAGTCTGGGCAACCTTTTAAAATCGCTCTGTTTTAAAGGGTTGTAAAAGAATGTAACTATTGGAGTAACTTTGACTAACATCTCATTATTATCTTACTAAATACACGATGTTTTTAAACAGATTGAGAATCTCGATCCCCGAGGAATTCAGCTGTCTGCTTTATTTATGAGTGGTGTCGATATGGCGCTCTTCGCGAACGATGCTTGCGGACAGCCAATTCCATGGGAGCACTGCTGTCCGTGGATGTATTTTGATGGGAAATTATTCCAGACCAAGCTCATCAAAGCAAGCCGGGAGAAAGTTCCGCTCATTGACCTCTGTGATGGTCAGGTGTGTAGTTGCAAGTCTGTCACAAAGGACTAACCTGCAGTGGTTTTACAGTGAAAGAAAATTTGAGATTTCTAACTTATTCTACAGACTGTGAAGTCATTCTTATGGTCCTTAAGCTCAAAATCTTTTTACATTTCTTATGACCATCTTAAAATACAAATGAATTGGCTTTTTGTTTTATCCAAATCATGCAAAGTTATTACCTAACTATAAAAACAGGAAAATGATAAAAACCAGCTGTTTACTGAATGACCAGGGTTTTTTGTTTTTTTTTAACTTCCTGGGAGGTATGAGATCGTAACAAAACAGCTTAACTCTTCTTATTTCTGACTTAAGGGAGACTGATGATAGATTAAATATTGATGATGGCTGTGGTACCTCTCAGGTTCATCAGCCTCCAGGCGTGTTTTGGCCTGGACTTTGTTTTGCAGTCCAGGTTTATGATGATGATTCTGTTTAAATAAAGGGCTGCATTAAGTGTTCAGGAGACTACAGGTGGAAGTTTCTCGGTTCCTTTCTGGAAAACTCTTTTTAATTTGTAAACAGTTTCTGTGTCACCGACTTCTAAACTGTTGTAGTATTTAGACTCCTATCACTCTTACCGATATGTTGATATTTTCTTGTGAACAATTGGAATATCATTGAAGTAGATATGCAAGACAGATTATTGTTATTTTCTAGCTAGCTTTATGGAAGTCGTTTGCAGTAGTTATTTACTATTCTGCTTTCTTTGGATTTGTTGTGTAAATGCAGCTTTATACAATTGAAATCAGAATTTTAACATCTCTCTAACTTTCTCTTTATTCATAGGCTGAGCAGGCAGCCAAGGTTGAAAAGATGCGTCAGAGCATCCTAGAAGGATTAAATTTCTCCAGGCAGAACCATCCTCTCCCTTTCCCACCTCCACCTGCCATGCCTTTCTATCCAGCTTCTATGTATCCTCGACACTTTGGGCCAGTCCCACCACCTCAGGGCAGGGGGAGAGGCTTTGCTGGTAAGTGGTGGGGTGGCGGTGCGAAACGTGTTGGTGTGAGGCGTTACCTTGCCTTTCACATTCCCAAAACAATGAACTGGTTTTCTTGTTCAGTTTCAGAGGAAAAATACATAAAAGCAAGTGGTTGGCAGTGCCAATCACTGTGTTTTGTTGTTACTTTTATTAGCCACAGCCTGGCAATACGGAATGTGCTGCACTGCTGTGTTTTAGTAACTGTGCCAGATCAAAATTTTTTTTACTGCTATTGTATGAAAAAAGAAAAGAGGAATGGCTCAACATTGGATGATATGAAAAGGCTCTTATTTGCACTGTACATTGCTTCAAAATGGTTGTATTTATAAATATTAAGAATGCCTAAATGCACGGACACAGTTTAACTGTCAGGGTTGAAGACAACCTTTCCTCCTCCCCACCCCCCTGTGTTTTGCTACAGTCATTTAACCATTGGCACCCTTGGGTGTAAATGTAACCATTCCAAGCTGTTTCTAGAATTATTCCCTTTCTCAAAATCTCTCTGGTACCAAGGCCCATAGGTGTATTGATACTGGGAGTAAGATATTCTTGGGGTGCCACAACTGTAGCCATCACAGCTCATTGCCAAAAAATTGTCGCAAGCCTTTACAATGCTCATTATGCCATAGAAGTCGGGATGCCCGTTCCGAACCCAGGGTAGAGGCCTGCTGTTTGGGTAAGAGACCCCGTGCTCACTAAGGCAGCAGGACATCTTTGGCCAGGGTTTCCTCTGCAGTGGTGGCTTGGTCCCGGGCAGCATCGCCTGCAGGAGCGCGGCCCTCCCTGCTGACTCCAGAAGGATGGAAGGAGGCAGCAGCCTCTCTGCTAGGGGCCTTCCCGGATACCTGCCCCCCTCACAGCTTTTCCCCTGTCTTTCTTTACCCTGGGTCTAACAGGAGTCTATGGCTTCGGAGGCCCTTATGGGGAAACAGTAGCCACAGGCGCTTACCGGGCCTTCCGGGTGGCGGCAGCGGCAGGACACTCCGGAGCCTTCTCTGGCAATGACAGCAACAGGACTAGCAAGTTTCAGGGCGGTAATTATACCCAAAACCCTTTTCTTAGAGCTTCTGGCAACGGCTTGCTTCACTTTACGGTTTGGTCTGAGGCTTTCCTACTGACTGCCTACTGACTCCCTTTCTCCCTAACTGTCTCAGCTCTCCCTCTCTAGAGCCTGCCCAAGCTGCTGTCTCCTCTGCTCTCCCCAGGTCCCTGCCACGAGCCCCCTCGTTGCCAGCCTCTCTCACGCCTAGAAAGCCCCTCTAAACGCAGGATAGCCATAAAACCTCACGAGACGGTCCGTCTCCCGCACTTCGACATGCAAGGGTGGAATCTGTAATCAGCTGAACTTTGCTTGAATGTATTAACAGTTATTTTCTAAAATTTGGGGGCAGTCCAGCTTTTTGCAAAAACAACCCAACGTAGGAATGACTGACTGCAGCGTTACTGCTGACCCGTTCCTCGCTGGCATCGGTGTCGGCGTGGACACAGGCGTGAGATTTACTGACCTACCTGTATGCCCGTTGCTCGTCTCCTGTACAAGGTGGAACGATAGAAACCCTATTAATTCCAATTCCCCATTTAGGGAAAAATTTTTCCATATATTTAGCTGTTCTTTCTGGCCTCTGAGCTTTTATCCTAAGAGCAAACATACCTCTAATGCTTCCTTCTGTGAATAACTTTGCCCCTGTAAACAATGTGCACTTGAAGCTGAAAGACTTGTACAGGGAGGTATGAACCTTTTTGAATTTAATCAGTAATTTAGTTCCTAGCATATTAACATTTGAAGACTAATTGTGGCTGCAGAAATGCTGTGTTTTGTAACCCTTTCAGCGCTGATGGTCTTACTAGTAACATCTGGCTCAGTTGCACTTAATCTAGATTTCTTGAAATACGTTCTCCCCAGAGCTGATTTTTAAGGGCAAAACACAGATATAAAGATACGAGCAACCTGAGCAGAAGAAACATTTGTATTTTGGACAATTGCAATTTTAGCTGCTTTCTTGGTAGGGGAAGGATAAACCTACCTTTTACACCTAGATCAGGTTAAATGCTGTAATTTTATAACAAGTTAGTACAGATAATTCTGCCTAATAAGTTGTTTATAGCAATTATAATCTGTGCGTCTATGCTAATATTTGATATTCACTAGAAAGTGCCTTTAAATCTGCAAAAATTACTTTTTCATTAAGAATGCAGGAAAAAAAATAATCTTCAGGTACCCTATCAAGTTTCACTTCAGTTTCTTAATGCTTATCTAAAGTATATTTTTAATTACTGAAACTGACGTGCTTATGTAAGATAATTTTTTCAGACTTCTTATCTATTTTTTAAAAAGGGAGGAGAAAGACTCTTGGAGTTAAATATTTCTGAAAGACCACAAAATGGGAAATAATCTCCCAGTATCAAAAGAGGAAACTGTAGATGGGATAAAATCTGGGCAAATCAGTTCTCCGCTCATTCGTAACTTTAATGTGATGATTGTGAAGATCAAGGTTTTGTTTTGCTTTTATGTGCAGGAGTCCAACCTATTCCTTCTCAGGGAGGGAAACTTGAAATTGCCGGCACTGTAGTCGGCCATTGGGCTGGAAGCAGACGCGGACGAGGGGGTAGAGGGCCATTTCCTCTGCAGGTCGTTTCTGTGGGAGGACCAGCGAGAGGGTAAGTGCAATCCTGTGGAACGTACTTTTCGTATGAGGTTTAATGACTGGGAGGGAAAGTAAACTGGTGAAATGGTGGAGGCATTAGAAATTGCATACGACACATTTTAAGACTCGTTAGGTAAATTATACGCACTGAGTGTGGAAGGAAAGCATTTACATTCATTTTAACATGTTTTTAATCAGTTATTCAGATCAGTATAAGTATTTTTATATGCAAATAAAATTTGTACTCTGAATCTGATATATATAGATATATATATAGATACACACATGCACACTGGCTTGTTCTGCATGAGGAAATGACTTGGGGTCTTTCTCTTACATGAAATCAATAAATGCATTATATCCAATCAAAACTATCACCCCACTCATTTACTTTCTTTGTCATGGCAGAGCATTTATTAAGAAGTATGATAAAATTTTTAATAACTTCATTATGTAATTCTTCTGTGAAGCAGAAAACACCTGAAGGACATTTCCACGTTTAATTGTTCTCTGCTACAGTCATGATGGGAGACGTGCTTAAAAGAATATTAATTTCATCAGCTCTTCCACTTCATTTCACTACATCTGAAATGACAGGTTCCCAACATTTCTGAAAAAGAAATACTTTGTAACAAAAATATCTACTCCTTTACTTTTAAGGTTATATTTTTCCACAGGCTTAATTGTTCTGTGCATTACAGAACTGTCTATCATCTTTAATTAAGATCATACTGTTGCAGGAGACAATCCCAAAGCAATGCGGTTTACATTTTATGCACATCTTTAACTATATTAAAGGGATGGAGTAAAGTAGGTGTATTTATGCCATCTTGAGCTAGGAGGCAGCAGTCTGAAAGAATAAGTCTGGACTGCATGAATTCCTCTCTGTCCATTAATTTAATCAAATGTGCATTGTAAAGCATAGTGCCAAAGTCAGCTAGCGCTGTTGGGGTGCCGTCTTGTTGGACTGAGTGAGGAACTGCTTGGTTCTGAAGCCCTGGGAGAATGGGACCAGGGGGAGAAGCAAGAGCTGCTGGAGTGGGGACAGGGAGAGGCAGGAACAGCAGAAACGAAGATTGAAAACTTCAGCAGCAGCAAACGGCACTGATTTAAGAGCAGAGCTGACACTTGAAGGGGAGCAAATTTAGGTAGGAACATTTTATTCTCTAGGATAGTGGGGTCCATGGGACACCTGTACTCTTCCAGAGCAGCAGCTGGAGACCAGGGGAACAAGCTAAGGTGTGTGATGAGGGACTAGGCTCCTTTGGGTATTTTGATCTTACTCATTGGTTTCCGTGGACAAAATAACACTTCTCATCATTTCAGTGAGGGTAGCCTGTGGTTGTAAGTCCTGTTTGTGGCTCCTCATGAAAACCAGACACTTGCTTACTACAGAGCTTGTTACTTTTCTCCAGGTACATACCCTGCCAGCAGTACTGCTTGTAGAAATCGTCCAGGTGATTTATAGTGTTGTACTCAGACTGCTGTCTGACTGAGGCACCCTGAGTGATGATCTGGAGACACCTTCAGGCTCAAATCTGGCTTACATTTATACATAACCATTGACTTCCTTCACAGAACAGCAGTTCCTCCATTTTCTGAAAAGCAAATACATGAATTTAGGCAAAACATCAGTAGCCAGGGACTAACACTAGCAAGTCCTAAATTGAGAGCCCTCCTCACCTGGTTAGGTCATTGAAGGGGTGGTATTGCTCCTGTGAGTACCTTTACAACAGAGAAATACTACTCTCCAATAGTAGCTTTTGAGTTAGGAGATAAAAAGGTGCCATTTTCTTCCTGTCAGAGGTACTGTCTTTGGGCACTTAAGTTTGGGTGCAAGTTGTCACCTCAAAAAGAGAGGAAAACTCTCAACACCAGATCTTTTGTCTCCATCAAACCATAAATGACGTTAAATTCTTTACATGTGGAGTTACTCAAATTAGAGGCAAAAACTACCACAAGCAGATTATCTGTTTGTTGTGTCAGTTAATAGTAAAAATAAAACCTGGTAGGAAAACACCAGTGTTCTGTCTAAAGACAGGTATTTTAAATATTAAGGTCTGGGTTGGCAGATGCTGTTTCATACTAAAGAACATGACTAGGAAACTGCGCAGTACGTTGTCTGCAATTTATCACCTAGTGCTGCACGCTTCTATTTCATCTTTTCTCTGTTTCAGCAGAGGGGATCATGTCAGGCTTGTTTACACCGTTGTCTCGTGTCTCTGTGCAGCACTGAACTTGGAAGTTTTTGTGGTGTAAAATTATACCAGCTGCTTTTTATTGGCTTCAATCCATCAGTCTATTTAGTGTGATTTTTCTGAGTGGGAAAAGTCTTACTCAGCTTCCCGAAGGGTATGCTTTCACCTTGTAAAAATTAGCAAATGGGATAGGTAAGCCCTGTTAAAATCTTTGGGAGGAATGCTGTGAGAGTTACTCAGATATAAAATACAGCCCTTTCCTCTTTATTCTTTGCTGTTGCTTTTAATTCCCTGTATTTCATTTCTTACCGCTCAGTGTGGGAATTTGCAGTGTGTGTGAAAAGACCTCACACAGAGTCAGTTCAGCGTAACTTAATTTTTGCAGCACAGCAGCAGAGGAAGTAGGAGCACGACGGAAAAGCTGACCTCCTTTTCAGGCGTTTTTTGGAGGTGTATGGAAAATGAGATACGGTTGAATTGCAGCTGACATTTGTTGCTGGAATGACAAACTGGGCAATTGCAGCCTACACAGCTTAGAAACTGGGCTGGATGCAGGCCTGGACCTGAGCAGCACCTGGCTGCTCTGTGCCAGATTTAGAGGGGTCTGTCTTCATGCCAGGACCTCCCAGTATCGGGCAGCGGGTTTGGAGAAGTAGAGTAATCACGTGCTTCTAGTAGAGAAAAATAATTTTTAGGTGAGTAGTAGTACTGGACATAATAAGGAAATTGAGTTTCTGCAACTGATGGCATTAAAATAGTTTTAGCTGAGTCAAAGTTTGTTTTGATCTGATCTGATCTGATCTTTAAAGAATCAACCAAAAAGCCACCACCTGATGTGTCCTTCTTGGAAGCCTCCATGTGAAAGCATCCAAACTTGATAAACTGCTACCTGCGAGATACAGCTGAAGCCTCCATTTTTGACTCAGTTTCTTCAATCATTTTGTATTCTCCCATCAAAACTGAAGCAATTTTGTATTTTGCCATCCTTTGTTTTATCTGATGTCTTCTGTCTAGCACCTTTACTCTGTGGGAAGTGTTATTAAATGGGAGAAGTGGTCCAAATTGCTTGCGTATTTTTTTAAGGTATTTTGAGCTCTGTTTTTAAAGGATAATTTGACACTTTGAAAATGTTTCTGCAAAGTTGAAAGTACTAAAGTATTGTTCTCTGGAAGTGAAATATGGAAATAAGTAATTTTACTGCTACGAAAACAAAAGATTTGTTAGGTTTCATACGCTTGCAAGCAGTAGAATCCTGTAATTCTGAATTAGTTCCTCATGTTGCTTCTTTAAAGAACTGTAAATGTTGGTCACTAGACAGTAAAGCTAGAAAAAAATCTTCCAGCAAAATAAAGTTTAAAGAGGGTTTTAAACAAAGCTGATGTGTATTTTTCTTTCTTCCTTCTCCCCAAAACTTGCAGGCGTCCCAGAGGAGTTATTTCCACTCCGGTGATAAGAACTTTTGGAAGAGGCGGAAGGTACTATGGGAGAGGTTATAAAAGCCAGGGAGCAATTCAGGTAATAAAGCCATGTGCCTGACTTCCCAACGCTCTAGTTTACAGGCTAGGATGGTGTGGACTTCCAGACCAGCTAATACTGACAAGCACAACTTTAAAAGATAACGGTGTTTCTTACAGCGATCTTGCCTGCCTGTTGAAGCTGTAAGCTGCACAGCCAGTGGTGGGTGACAGGCTAGTGTGGCATCTCAGTTCTAAGCAAACTTTGGTTATAAAGACAGACATGGAAAAATGTATTTGGATGTAAAGGCTGTGCCTGCACGGCTCTAACCGGCTGTGGGAGTAGAAGAAAATTTAGAAAAATGGGAGAAATACAAAGCTGAAAAAAATGAGCCATTTCTGTTCCCACCGCCACTCTTTCCCAGTTTCTTTTCTGGGACTGTGGTCCAACCTCATGAAGAAAAATCAGTAGCAGTAGAAGATTCTCTGCTACTGCGTGGCTCCAAGTACACGAACTTACTCTAAACTTCTAGGAAATAACAGACCGGTCTTTGCCCCCATGAGCACCCAGTTTCATTTTCAGAGACAATGTATGAAGTGTCTGTGGATCATGGGTTTTGTCTTTCCATGGATCCTTTAAATATAGCTGGAGCAAACTGCTGTTTCGTATTAAATGCCAGTTGCTTCAGAGTTGTGTTTTCCTCCCTTTTCCATTGTTCTTGCTGCTATGCAGCTTTGAAAGTTGATGCAAGTCCTGATGGTAATGGATGAGTGGGAAGTAAATAGGTGGAGAACTTTCACAATAAATAGATCATATGGATCTGCAATTTGTCACAGAGACATGAGCATGTAAGAGTAGGGGGTGTTTGCAGGTATCGGGGATGTTCTGCAGTGGATAACGAAGCAGCTATTAACTTCACATAAAAAGTGCTGTGTTCTAGGTGTAAAAATTCAAATACTTCTCTTCCTTGTTACATTTCTGTGTATACAGATTTTATATGTCTAAAATGTACCTGTGTATTTAAAGCTTTACATCTTTGTACTTTGAATAGAAGAGAAATGGCTATCTTAATTAGATAATATCTAATTTCCAAGTACTTAAACCTATGAATAAAGGAAGGCCTGAGAAGGAGTTCCCAAATATTCTGGGCTTAGGACAGGTTTATAAATGTAAATATAGTTCAGCTAGTTCCTGTAGATGGTCTTGACAGACAGGAAGTTTGGGTATTCATATTTTCATTAATGATCTGTAACTTGGATGGTAAATACGTGTGTTCGCAAGGATCTTGTTCTAAAATAATTAAAACGCATGTGGCAGGGAGAACTTGGGAAACTTAATGAGTAACAAGTAGATTGTGATACCCAGTTAAGATGAACTGGCGACGGTTTACTTCCCTCTCCCTCAAACCTGGGCGGTTAAGGCAGGAGTGCAGGGCCAGACTCAGATGTGTGTGTTTACACCAGTAAGATCCTCCCTGCAGCGGCTTTATTGATGCTTGTTATGAGGCGTTACGATCACAGGTTGGAGAACCTGCCTGGAATGAGCAATTTGTATTTATCAGATGTAAGACATTTCTATTTTTTCACAAGATGAGACCTTTCACTCTTGATCTGGAAAGAAAGAAAAGCATGTATTTAATCTAAAACTGAACACCTGCTAAAGCCTCTAACCAAGTACGTTTACAGACGTGATAAACAGTTGTTGTCCTCATGTGCTGGTCATACACCTGCCGGTCTGCAATGTTATTGCAGAATTTTTTTGTGTTTTTTCTGGATAAGTAAGTTTCTAATTCCGATGCTAGAGAACAAGAGTTCTTACCTGCAAAATCTTTCAGCTCTTTAGAAGAGCACTAACCACGCAGTTTCTAGTACACCAAAATTAAGATTACGACACGATGAAACCGTTTGCTATCATTTGAGGCGTATTAGGTGTCAATATCTTAAGTAATTGACTTTGTTAACAGCGTGACAGATGAGAACGTTGCTTCTTAGCGACCCAGCCTCCTTCTTTTGTTTTGTTGTTTAAGGCCTATTATGCTTCTGGAACACTAAGATTCATCACTGCAGATACTTAAAAACTAACTACACGTTCTAATGGTGCATAAATCTGGTTTTTATTGCTATACTCAGTCTTGTAAGGTTCTGCTACGTGCTTTTGGTATGAAATCACTTTGCTAATCTCAGAAGCGTATAGACTAGTACAGATAATGCTGCATGGTACCTTGCACTTCTTTAAAGATTGTCTGGAAGAAGTTTTGGTTTGTATTTGGACAACATGTAAGCGTATCATTAAATTACTACGTATATGAACCAAGAAGCAGAGTTAAGCTGTATATTGATTCTCAGTTGTGGGGTTTCCAGGCGTTTATGTAGCTCTTACGTTGTGAAATAACTGAGGCACCCAAATTAGAAAGGGCGTTTTGCCACAGGAGCATCAGAAGCACTGAAAACTCTCTCTCATCTGTGCTGTGCTGTTTATTTTGTATGCCACTTCTATTTCAGCAGTAGATAATGTCTGGTATTGGCTCGCGATGCTTCTGCACCCTGCATGCTGCCTATTAATAGCATCTTTGTAACAGGTTGTACAGCTACAGCAGTGGTCCTTCAGTAATTTTCTTCTTTTTTTAAAAAATAGGGCAAACCTCCTTACGCTGCTTCAGCAGAAGAAGTAGCCAAAGAACTTAAGTCAAAATCAGAGGAATCTAAATCCTCAATTGTGTCTTCAGATGGATCCCTGGCTGAAAATGGAGTTGTGAATGAGGAAAAACCAGCTTCCCAGATGAATGGGAATACAGGAGACATCAGGGCTTCCAATCAGTCTGAAAGTGCCTTGAGTAATGACTCTAAAATGTGCAATACAAATCCTCACTTAAATGCACTAAATGCAGACAGTGTTTGCCATAAAGATGATGCTCTTGAGGCCACTGTCTTAAAAAAAGAAGAGTAAACTTATTTTTTATAGAGGGTGAAGGATGTTGGGAAGGGTCAGGATTAGGAATATCTGGAAAGAAAGAGAGCCTACAGTTACGTACATTTTTTCCTTTCCGTAAGAGAAAAATGAGGACTTTGGAAATTCGGATCCCTCTTTGATGTCAGAGATTTAAACAACACATTTTTAGTTTTAACCAGTTGTAGTCAAAATGCTACAATAAAACAAAAAAGAAAGAGAATGAAGAGCATTTGACTCCCGCACTTAAAATGAAGTATACATAAAGTTTAAACTGGTTATGACAAAAGCTTGTAGTTTTGTTTTTTGAACTATAAAGAAAACAAATTTTGGCAGTCTTTAAGTATATATAGCTTAAAATATAATTTTTAGTACTTGGCACCATATGTATGCCATTATATTTGATTTTTGCATTACTGTGTCACAATAAAGCTTTCTTTAAGGCTTTGATTTCATGATTATGGGGGGAAAAAGGCACAACCACAGTTTTTTCTTTCTTAAATTTCATCACCGTTGACATGGTTCTTTTGTGTTAAAATGTGCAAACTATCGAAACGAAAAAATTATAGAGTAATATTGCAGTTCTGCTGATTTTAAATATACATCATACATACTTTACAAGCAAGTTAAATGGAGATAAACTTGAAATCTTAGAAGATGCAAATGACCTTTCAAAACAAACACAATGTGTTCTGAAACTTTTTGTGACTAATACCATGCATCCGTGATCAATGAACTATGTGGTTTTGAATCAGACGTAGACCATTAGTACTACTATTTGAGCTAAACTTCTGCATGGTTCATAATTTTTAAAGTGTGTAGTTAATATTATGCATGTTATTGTCCTCTTTCTTCCATTCTTACAAGTACTGTGCCCATTTGCAAAACAAAAAAGCTAATAATCAGTAATAGTCCTATAAAAGATGTTAACTATGTTTAGTCATTGACTGATCTTGCTCTAACCTTAAAATTTTGTGATTATTGACCTCTGTTGCATTTATTCTAAAACTTTAAAAAAAAAAAATTATCTAGCCGTTTTGAATATCAACGTTACCCTGGTGTACTCATTGCTGTATGCATTATTGTTCTCTGTTGCTGTTTTATGCCTTCATATTAGCAAATATGAAATTCTGTGAAAAACAAAAAAAAAAAAGCTTTGATCTTCAAAAAAAAAAAGTACCCCCCTTCTGTAGCAGGAAACAAATGGCTTGTTCTTGAGAACTTTCCCATCAAGAATTTAGTATAAGCAAATATACCTGTATCATTTTGATGTTTTTGTTAGTGTTTCCAAACTTAATGTACTTCAAAATCAGAATCATTTCTTTATATTCGTTTTCATATAATTCTCCTGATGCTCTTCATCACACATTAGTGATCAGAAATGAGGTGTAATTCCCCATTCCCTGCCCGCAAGAGCTAAGTAGGTATCTTAATGTAAGTTGAAGGGAGTTCTGCCCCAACTCATGGATTGTGCAAGAATGAACTACTGTTGGGTTTGATTGGTTGTAGATGGATTGTGGTGTGGTGTATTTGAAGGCTATTGAATGCAACTTACAGTGCTTAATAAAAATCTTTATTCTTTTAGTATAAAATACTGTATGCCTTTTTTGTCAAGTATTTTTTTAATTAACACGTTGTAAATAAAAGTTTTCCTGTGCCCAAAGCAAGCGAGTGAGTCGGCAGACTACGTGACGTCCTCCCAAAGGACGGAGAAGACAACCTCGACGGGCTGCCGCTGGTGGGGGTTTGATGGGAGGAACGCTTTGTCCTTTTTATTTTATGTCCAGGTTTACAGGCGAGACACTTAATAAGATGCAAGTAAGGCAGAAATAACAGGGGCAGTTGTTTCGAGAAGAGAAAGACCACCCCCAGGTGCTCACAGGGACTGAAGTACAAGATGACGACAATGCCTGTGTCAGCTCCTCGTAGCTGAGAGTAAATTACTCCGTTATGCGGGAGTTTTCTCTACATCGTGGATCACACTGACGTAACATGAGGAGTTACAAACGTATACCTTGGTTGGTATCGGGAGATTTTTTATCTGGGCACACCTGTATTGTCTGCTGGCTCTATCTGAACGTTCATCTGTTCACTGCGGTGCCTGACACAGTTAAACCAGGCTCCCCCGAGCGGTTTTGATCTCCCGTCGTGTCTACACAAGCAGTGTTATCAGCTCTGCGCTCCCGGTGTGATGCGGTTTAGAGCCCCGCAGCTCAGTCTTCCTCTCTCCTTCCGAAGTCTCCGAGGCGGAGAGGAGCGGTTGTGCTGGCGTCAGGGCAGCTGTCCAGGGGATCCCGCTCTTCGACTCCGGCAGGACTGTCTGCTGCATTTACTTTTTCCAGAAATTACTTGCGTGATGTCTGTGTACTTCCCTGGAGCGCGTGTTTTCTTTGTGGCCCGTTTAAACCCTGCCGTTGCCCCACAGAGGCTGAAACCCGGCTCCTTGGGCAGAAGCTACGCTGGGGCGGGAGGAGGACGCGCCTTCAGCTGCTGGTAGATGCTGGTGGAAGTAACAGCGGAGATGTCTTACAGGTACCAGAGCTCCCTGGTTCCCTGACTGGGAACATCGGTGTCAAACCCAGAACCAGCACTGGGTTTATTTTTTGTCCTCTGCTATAGGTGTGTGCAGTTCGGCAACCGAGGAGTTGGGTGGTTGTGGTCGTGGGTGCTCTGGGGCTGAGCAGGGACGGGTGGGCTGTGGGGAACCAAACGAAATTCTGTGAATCTGCACTTCTCAGGGAGAAGCACAGGGTCTGTCTTCCCTCCTAGTCTGAGCAACTTCCTGCAGGAAATAAGATGTATTTTTAATTAATTTAGTCCTCTTCCAAAGAGCTACACCAACTCTGGAATCAGTGATCCCATGGAATGACCTGGGCTTGCTCCTGAAGAACGCCTTGCACACGTGAGTCTATACATTAGCAAGTACGTTCTGTTCCATGCTGGGTTACATGGACCTTTTTAACGTGCTAATTAAAATAGTGAACCATTTTTAATAATCCCCGGTGTCGAGAGGCTGCCTGCATCTCCTGTAACAATGCCGCAGGCTGCCACTTGACAGTAGCTCAGCCCCGAGCGTGGAGGTGCTGATGCCGCTGACTTGTATTCTGCTGGCGCTCCCCTCGCTGTGTCCATCTCCGCACCCAGTCTGCGCCGGGACGGGGAAGCGCGGGGGCTGCTGGGGTGGGGACTGTGGTCTCGGCTTTTCGCGTGGTGCCTGAAAGTCTCCTGTTAGCAAAGCAGAAAAAGGTCTCCGGCACTGAGCGTGGAGGTCAAGGACGGAGGGGCTTATTGTTATTTAAAAATAGGGCTCTAGGAGAAGTGAGCCTTTCTGTTTCTAAAGTGAAGACTGATGCAAATGAAGATGATGATGGCTCTCAGACCTCTTGGCTTGAATAGAGTCATAGAATCCCAGACTGGTTTGGGTGGGAGGGGACCTTTAAAGCCTCTCCAGTCCAACCCCCCTGCAAGGAGCAGGGACATCTCCAACCAGATCAGGTTGCTCAGAGCCCCGGCCAACCTGGCCTGGAATGTTTCCAGGGATGGGGCATCCACCACCTCTATCTTGAATAGAATAGAGTAGAACTTAATTGGCTAGTTGGAAGGGACCTACAATGATCATCTAGTCCTGAACTGTCTGACGAGTTCAGGGCTGACCAAAAGTTAAAGCCTTGTCCAAATGCCTCTCAAACACTGAGAGGCTTGGGGCATTGACCACCCCTTGCGAAGCCTGTTCCAGGATTTGGTCACCCTCTCAGTAAAGAAATGCATCCTGTGTGACCAATATCTTATTATCCATCTCCAAGACAAGAGTTAAACTGGGAGAACTGGCCGTTTGGGTGCGGACGTGTGGCCACCCAGATCCCACACCAGTGGGCTTGGAGGTCAGCTGAGGGCAGAGCCCTGCTCGCCGCTCGCTCATCTACAGCACCTACAGCAGCCACGCTCCTCCCTGGGCCGGCCTCACTAATTGTTTAACTGCATTGTTAACAACTGATGATGATCTACGTGTGCCGCAGTCAATCACTTTTACTGCGTTTTTTTACCTCCGATCTTCAGTGAGTCCGTAAACGCAGGCGGGTGGGTAATTACTGACAGCGGAGGAGATTTAGGGGCCGGGGGCGTCAGCGCAGCGCCGGCATCCCGGAGTGTTTCTCCTTCCCGACTCCAGCGCGTTAAGTGCAGCGCGGTGTTAGGGAGAGAGGAAAACACGATGGAAGGCATGTGCCAGATGGGAAGCGGCCAGACAGCCCCCCTCCCAGCTGGGACGGTGAGCGGCGGGGGCGAGGAAGAGCCGCAACCATTTTATTTCCTGCGCTGGCGGTTGTGCTATTTAAGGCGGTGGTTGCGTCTCTGGATGGCTGCGTCATGGGCCCGGGGGGCGTAGGCCTGCCTGAGAGCGCAGCGGCCGCCACGCTACGTTAAAAAAGTCTCAAAGGGGTGAGTTTTTCAGGGGTTGTGGAAAACCCTGCGAGCAGGAGAGGCCTGCAGCGGCTGAGGGCTCGGGGGGCTGTGCCTGCGCCCCTCAGTGAAAGGTTCTGATGGCCCCTCGTCAGCGGGGTCCCGCAGGACGGCGCGCAGGACGGAGCCCCGGCGCCTGGTCGCAGCGAGGACAGGCAATGGGATGGCGCAGCCATCGCTCTGGTGCTGTGGAGAGATGAAAAGTGAGATCGCGGGCACGTTTTTCCGTGCAGTCGGTGCCTGAGAGTGTAGTTGTCCAGATCCCAGCTCCCTCAGCAAAGGTCTGTATAATCTTTTTTTATTGCCCTGAAAGCCCACGAAACAGCCGAGTCCGGTCACAGCAAACCACCGGGTAGGAGCGCGCAGGCAGGCGCGCAGCCCTGGGGTGAGGTGACATCTCCAGCATCTGCTGCCCCCTCGCCTGGGAAGCCCGGTCCCCATCCGGTACCGCTCTCCCCTGGGAGCTGGCACATGATGCAGCAGGTTGGAGCGGGATGGTTCCCCGTGGCCGTACCCCACTGGTGTCCCCCGTCCCCATCCAACCCACCCGTGGGCAATTGCCTCAGCAGCAGCAGCTCCCCGCGGGCGATGTGAACGGCCGGGGCCATGCCAGCCACAGGGATGCACCCCTGCGGCCACCTGAACCCTCAGGGTGGCTTTTGCAGGGGCAAGTAACCCCCATCTCTGGTGACTACAACAAATCGATGAAAAGGAAGACGTTTTGCTATCGCTCCTCCAGACCTGGAGGGGCAGTGGGTCTCTCCCCCACCGGCACAGCAGCAGGTAAGAGCTACGTACCGTTTATTTGTTTTTAATCCCCAAGAAGAGGATGCTCATGCCATGAGGAATTCAGGGATTTTGGCAGGAAAAGGGGTGTTGGCAAGGTACTACAGAGGAGCAGGAATGTCATAAAGCAGCGACAACGCTCCACTCATAGTGGTTCTGTTACAAAATTTGTCATAAAATTTAATGTTTAGTGACCTGCTGTCAGGCAAATTAAGTATGTGCTGGGTGCAGCTGGTGAGCGCAAAGGGCAAAGGATGCGGGCGAAGAGCTAAACTTCAGGAGAGGAGAGGAATGAGGACCTGCGCGGCTGCTGCTGCGTGGACGGGCGGGATGGGATGCGATGGGATCCCTGCTCCAGGCCAGGCAGTGCCCTCCCTGCAAAGCTCCAAGAATCATGTCCCCGGGTGTCATTTCTAGTAAACCTCATCAGCACAAACGTCCTTTTGCTTTGAGTCTCCCTGTCAGAGTCATGTTTGTTAACATTTAATTCTGCTTTATAAATACTCCATCTTCTGTTTCATAGCAGGCTCTCAGCAAATTGAAAGAGAAAAGTTATAAATGTTTTGAAACTCTCTTTTGCTTGGTAAAACTTGTGGCTTTTTTAGCTTCCTAAAAAATGAGCTTCCCAATCCCTAAAAAAACACAGCGGGGAGAGGGGGAATAAATGTGACGACAGCGATGGGCTCGTGCGCATCTTCCTCCTTTACAAAATCTCAGGCTGGAAAATGCTTCCGGTCCCGCGTGGACGACGCCGTGTGAGAGACGGAGGCAGAAGGCAGCTCCCAGCACGGCAGTGTGCTCCAGGGGAAAAAGAACCCAAATCCAGTCCTGCTGCCAAGTTACGAAACCTTGTTTACAAATGGTTTAAATGTTTATAACAAACATTTTGCATGAGGCTCCGTGGTGGCCACATAGCTTGAGTAACCCTGGCCAAAATCCTTTTTTAAACAGCGTTTTTGGAAAGCTGGTGCCGGGGTTGGCAGCCTGCGCAGGCTGGGGGGAGCCGCGGCGGCCGAGCCAGCGATGATGCTTCTGTGCCCGGAGCAGCCTGGTATTTCCACACCCCCAGAACATGGCTTTTTCCCCCAAAATGTGGCAACCAAGTACTGATTTCCAGAGATTGCAATTGAAACTCTTCTAATAGTTTTTCTACTTGCTGATGTCAGCCCTCGTACCCGGTCAGTGACGCCCGGTCTTACCACGGCAGGAATGAGGGTCTTGCTCCAAGACCCAACCGTAAGAGAAAGGATTATTAAAACACATTTTAATAAATATTAACATATATTTTCCCTTCTTTCTGCCTTTTGATTCTTTTTATCTGCAGCACTCGCTGCCTGGGGACTTTGCTCTGGTTTTAACTTCGCATGGGTACTGGTGTAATCAGGCCGTTGTTCTGGGGGGCTCAGGGGTGGTTCGGGGGGCTCAGAGGTGGTTTGGGGGGCTGGAATGTCCCTGATGAAGCAGGGCCTTTGCAGGGAAGGAGCAGAGGCGATGGCTGCTGCTCTCCCCCAGCAGATTTCTTTTGAGGGAGGTCTCCTTGTTGGTGCTGTGGCCACCTCGGTGTAGGCCTGCGAGCGGGATCACAGCAGTGCCAGAGGTGATTGTGATTAATTGTATTTTATCAGCTCATCTGGATTTACAGCTGCCGTGCGCTGCCTAAATTGGCCATTGCTGTAGAAAATGAGTTTAACCAGGTCTTAAGAAAGAGGCGATGACTGGGGGTGGCATGAGAGGATGTGCTGGAATATCTCGTCTTGGGGTTTTTAATTTTTTTTCCTGTCAATAGCGGTGCTTCAGATGTTACATTTGCTCGCAGAGCCTGAAGAGGGCTGCCAAGCCTAACCCGATGGTGCTGGATGGGGAGGAGCTGGTGGCGATGGGCAGCACTTGGGATGCAGTCAGGAGAGTGGAACAGGTACACATCTTCCTTTTTTTTTTCTTTTTTTTTTCTTTTTTTTTAAATTTATTTATTTATTTCCTAAGCACCAGGGATCTTCTAGTGTGTGTGAAACTCAAGATGCTGAGCAAATGATGAGGACAATGTAATATCCGTGCTGGGAAACAGCGGAACTCTCAGAGCAGGTGCACAAACTCCAGCCCAGGAGCACCTTGTGCGGAGCAGAGCTGAGTCGGTAACGTCCTTGCACCGAGGGGCTCCGAGCGCTACAGCCATGGGTGCCACAGGGGTGCTGCTTTCTGTGATTACGAGTGATTTTCAGGGTGTGAGTTGGTCCCCCCTTGATGCCACCCAACGCAGGTGGTCAGGGCTGACACAGGTTGAGGAGAGCGGGGAGTTGGCCCCGCAACGGGCCTGGGGGTCTCCACGCCAGCCAGCACGGTGATGGTCACACAGGGATCACCCATCACACTGCTCAGCGCTCCCCAACCATGGGCTGTGATGTAAACTGGGATCTATCCCAGACAAGCCATGGGGCACCGGCTGCGGGTGGCCATGGTCTCACCATGCTGCCGGCTCCCAGGTGTGCCCCATCTCCCCATCTGTGCCAACCTTCTGCTCCCTGCTGCTTGCTTTTCACCAGTGTGGATCCTCCTGCCATCCTCCTGCTTTATTTTTCCTCTTTCAAATGAGGCTCCACCACCCTTTTAACTTCCTGGGTGCAGCCGAGAGGCGTACGGAGGTTTTGCTTTTTTCCCTGGCCCCCAGCACAGGGGGCACAAGGTGCTCCTTGGGTCTATTTTCTTTTTTTTTTTTTTTTGAAGTTACTTGCCTGAAGGTTACATTCAGCGAAGAACTACACACAAATTTTAATGCCAGTATGACAGTGACACCCAATGAAGCAAGTTCTCCATGTCGAAGTGGCGTGCCGAAACACAAGGTAAGAGAGAAGTGTTTGAGTGAGAAGGTGCACGGATGGACTGACAACTGCAAACTGCATTAAGAGTTATGGAAACAAAATAAATTTTTTAACTAGGTCTTTAGATGAATTTGCTACATGAAAGGCCCTTTTAAACCTTGGGAAACCTGGTGTCAGAAGGGAAACTGGAAGGGATCATGGAATCATTAAGGTTGGAAGAGACCTCCAAGATCATCAAGGCCAACCATCGA
>WHYT01017183.1:213999-265187 GCA_009806455.1 Tetrax tetrax | reverse complement strand
ACACACACACTCCTCTTTTCGGCTCGTTTCTCCCCAAACCGTTCTCCCGGAGCGGCGGTGCGGCAGACAATGGGAGGAGGGGTGGCCGCGCTGGAGTTCAGGCGGCCGGGAGCAACTTCAGCGGCGTGTTAGGATGATTTTCTTCCCCTGTGAGAAACGAGGAAGTTGGTTGACTGGGAAAGCGAGGACATTAAAACCCACCGATTTACCCGGGAGAGGGGCTGTCAGCCCGGAGGGGTCGGAAGAGTTTGGTGCAGGAGGTGGAGGCAGGAGGCACTGCCACCGTTGGGGCCCTGGGTCCAAACCGCCTGTCCCCCCCAAACTACCCCTGCGCGGAAAAACCTGCCAAAGAAACTTCGCTGCGGCGTTAGGGATGCCACAGTTTATTTAAAAAAAAAAAAAAAAGCTGTGTGGAGAACACGAAGGAAGATACTGAAATAAATCGCCCTCGTGCTGGTGTCGGCGGCGGGATGGTTCTGGGTGCGAGGCGCAAAGGGACGCGCGCTGGCCCGTGTTCGTTGGGACCTAGGCGCGGATGACAAGGGGAGGCTGATGGAGAGGCTGGGGAGAAGCTTCAAGTGCTGTGCGCTTGACACTCGGAAAACTGAAGAACGTGAAAAAATTAAGATTTTCATGCAAAGTGGTGATAGAGTGGATCTGTGAAAAGATAAACAGCGAGGGGAGTTAAGCTGCCAGTGTACGGTGGTGAATTTGGATTAAAACTGATGAAAAGCTTGTATCTGATCAAGAAAACTGTCATTTCAGTGGGCAGCTCAGGGCGCTGTCTCGGACGTGCACAGAGAAAGGCGTTTTGTTTTGTGGTAGAAAGAGAAGCGAATTGTAGCTCTGTGGCAGGGGTGCTGTACCCTTTTTGCTTAGCTCACGATAGCGTCCAGAGATGGATTTTAGAGTAAAGGCAACTGAGAAGGAGGAGACTTCTCACCACATCGAAACCTAAGATAATTGTATTGGGGAAGTACATTGAGTGATTTAGTAGAAACCAGCTTCTCTATGCCTGTTTGCTTTTCTGTGAGCAACTAAATATTCAATAAAGGAAAATCAAGTTTCAGTTGTGTAAAATTGTCCTCTCTCTCTCCTAGAAACTAAAAGTGCTCACACTGTTGACTGTACTGCAACCAAAACCAAGCCAGTGTGCAGAGCTGTATGCCGTTAAGGAGGCTTGCCCAGTTTTTTAATCGTTTTATCACACTGATGTCTCTTTTTAATATGTCATGCAGTGTGCATTTCAGGGAAAAAAAAGTGTTGTTTCTATTTTGGTTTTGTAGAAGCAGATCAGGTGTTTTCATGCTCCCTTTCTGATGGTAGTTTCCAAATATTTAAGGAAATGTTTTTCATGGTTTTATTCACATAGCAGTCATAATCTTCCTCATATCTGAGGCTGGGCAACATCTCTGCGGCAACTTCAGCAGTTCTGTTGGTAAATCCATATGATAAAAATATCAAACGCACGCTAAACTTATTTTGCACGGTTTAGAAGTTGGAAACGGGGAGATGGAGCCATCGGCACATGTCGGACGAGCACTCTCCACGCAGTTTGCTGACGTACCGTTGACTACAGTTCGGAAACCACTGCTTCGTGTCACTTCTCAATACAAGTGCCAGAGGGATGGATCTGGACTTCTCTGGGGCTTTTAGAGTTCACGGATAGTTTTTATTATCTCTTTCAGGGAGGATTTCTCTTGTAAAGCACGTTAGGTCTTTCTGTAGAAATCATTACCTAATCCTGAGAACTGTCTGGGTGGTCCCGCACTGCTGGATCTGAGCTCCTGCGTGGTGGGGAAGGCGGCATCTCGGAGCTCTCGCTGCTCTTGCCTGGGTGCCTGTCGTCGTTCCGGTCTTAGGCCTGCACACGGTTGCTGTGTATGGCTGAACTGATCCACGTGCCTGACAGGTTTCTTTTGACAGACAAAGATTAGGCACCCGCATCGATTTTGTAGGTTGGTAGCCTTTGGTGGTCTTGCCCGTGTGGTGTTACTGGTCTGTAGGAAGAAAGAGTAAAGAATTTGTCATCGTTGGCTCTGTTCCTTTGTTTCTGAAGGCTTTCTGAGCCCCTGTGTGACGACTCTGTGTGGTACCCATCATCAGAAACCCTTGGACACTGTTTATGACATGTGTTGAGCTATGGAGCAACCAGTATGTTCACAGAACACTGTGACTTCTCGTTAGACTGAGTTTCAGTCATTTTCTGTGTTTTCCATTTGCCTGAGCCACTTGAGGGAAGCAGCCTGAAGCTCTGTCTGGAGAGGCTGGAGATGTTCTTACGGGCCAAAGGAAAATAACCTAAAGCAGACAGTGGGGTTGTTGGACTCCTCTGTTTATGAAGACCGAACGTTCTTTGGTGCGGATGGTTGCTCTAATGAAGTCCCCCCCACGCCTCAGTTGCTTTCCTGTAAAAAGCCAGCCTCGGTGCTCCTTGCTCTCCTGGCTTCTCCGTCCTTTTGCCATAGTACGTCTGTGTTATGTCCTCACCTCTGGGGTCCCCTGCCCGACGAGGAGCTCCTGGCGTCGTTTGGCGTGTTACCCAGCAGCGGGACTGCCAGCAGTAGCGGTAGCTGGGGCCGTAGGCTCTTTGGACTTGGGGAGATGGCTCTTTGGACTTGGGAAAGGCAAGGAGAGGAGGGAGTTTCGTCTTGTGCTGACGGATGAAGAAGCTGCGAATCAGCAGGTGCCCAGGTGGTCGCTCTGCTGCGTCAGCTGGAGGCCTGGCCTAAAATTGGCTTTGTGCAGGCGGTGCTGCAGGCTGGAGGAGATGGTTTGTGCGGTGTAGGCTTGCTCAGAGGTTGTGGGACAAGATGGTTCACCAGCTTGGCAGAGCGGTTGGGCCAAAGCCATGTTACACCTGCGCTGCGTGAAGAGCACTGCCGTCTCCTCTGCTGCTGGGTGGTGGTGTCGGTCGTGGTCTCTGAAGCCGTGTGCGGTTTCGGAGCGGCCGGTGCCAGGGACACCCGCTGCTCCTGAGCGCCTCTGCTGCAGCTAGGGTGGGTTTGCTGACGGGCTGTAAATGTAAACCGCTGAGGGCTGGAAGAAGTCGTATTTAACAAGTCTCTGCATCTCTCATCTCTTACGGGAGCGTTGCAGAACCTAATATTCAAAGCAAGGCAGATCCTTTTGTACAAGTTTGTTCAACTAGAAATCTGCACTGGGTTATTTATTACAGCTGTAGGTGAAGGAAGGTGAATTATTTATTTTCTCTGCAGTGGATATTTCGTTACCACTTCTTACAACATGCACCTGGCGTTGTAGGATGGGATGGTACAATCACTTGCTAAATAAAATAACAAGTGGTTTTGTGTTTATTTTTCTACCCCATGTGTGTTTAAACTTTGAAACTTCTTGCCCCAGGCATAGCTGAAGTGAGTAACTTAGTAACATTACAAAAGGTTTAGTTATCGCAAAGTACTTCATGCAGTTACCATAGCAGCATAAAATTATGGTGGGTGTTAATCAAGGCGCCTGGAGGCACCGAATGAGCTCCGGCCAGGTTAAGAAACGCGCTTCTGTGTTACACTGCAAAACTGAAAACCCTGGGTATGGGGAGATTTTATTCTCCTACTGGAACGTTCAGCACTGTCCGTTTTAAAAATAGGTTCAGTTTTGCATGGCAGCGTCTAGTTCCTCTCTTTTGCACAAGCTTATCACTAGCTGTGGCCAAATTTAGAAATTTGGGTAAAATTTAAAGATGAGAATAATCCTAAAAATACGGAGCTGTTTGCCTTAGTGTTATCCCAGCGGAGGGAGTGACTGAGGTTAATTGCACCGTGCACAGAATGATTTCCTTCAGTGTGAGGAGTTCAGATAGGAACGAGGTCCCTGCTAACACCTGTACCAGAATGCTTTTCCTTACAGATGCTCCGTTCCAGCAAAAAAAGAAAACCCGGTTATTTAGAAATCATTTTCTAGAGCCTGTAAAGCATGCTAGTTATTCTGGAGAAAGCATCCACATGGACACTTCAGTGGGTATTGTTTGCCTTAGGAAGAAACCAACCCAAACAAACCAAAATACCTACGTTTTAAAAAAGTACCAGTTGTTAGTACGGACCGTGAAGAAGTTTTGAACGCTGTTAAAATTCTTCTTGTCTTCAGGCTGAAATCGCTGTCGTTTTAGTCTTCCTTCCAGTAACATAGCGTTACTTGTTCTGTAAGTTGAAAGCTGTTCTGTAAGTTGAAGCTTTTTTCATTTCAAATCCATTTTCTATCTTTTAATTTTATTTTTTTTTTTTAAATATCTGGGATTGCATAGAGGGACAAACACATGGCACACTCGTCCCAGAACTGATGCCGGGTTTCTTGCCTTGTGCTACTGTGTGGTCCCGCAGTGACGATGGACACCAACTTCCAGAGCATCCCGCGTCTGGCCAGATGGTAAAGCAAGTCGCTTTTTCCTCTTGCCAGTCCGTGTTGTGTTCTTGGTCCTTTGGCATGGCTAAATAAACTTCTCATTTTACCATTTCACATCCATTTGTGCTCTGAGAAAGGGCCTGAGATTCAGAACGGAAAATATGTCGGAATTTTAAAACTTTCAGTTGACCTCAGAGAGTCTCGTGGGCCGTTGCAGTATCAATCACAGCTGCAAGAATACTTTGCAACTATTTGTTAAAAGTGTAGTCTCAACTTGTGAAGCAGATTTCCAAATATAATTTTCTTTTTATCTGCAGTTTTATCTTGCAGAGAAAATATGCTGGAGGGTTAAAAACTTGTATTTGGTGTAAATTAAAAGGGTTGAATTCTTAATTAAAAAAAAATAAGTTTATGTGGAAATTCAGGTTCACTCTTGGCTTTACCATGGTGGTCTTGTAAGGCTGACAGCCGCAGGAAAAGCCCTTGGCACATCACGCTCTTGCTGAACGGTAGGATAGGCTCCATGTTTAGATAGGCATGCAAAAAGTGCGTCAGCGTCCCCATTTCTGAATCTTCCGTCCTCTTCTGGACCACAGCCTAAGTAGCGAACCAGTTTTCCGTGGATGTCCATGCAACATCTAGGGCTGCAAAGCTGGCTTGGAAGCAGAAGGGATGTTTCTCTTCATTGGTTCTTGGCTGTAGGGCTGAGCATCGCTATTAGACACCCCTGGGTTTACAGAGCTGGGTGTCTTGTAGTTAAACGTGGTCGTTAGAAAATCCAGAGGTTTCTGTTCGAAGAAGATTTCAACTGAGACATTAAGTCTACTTGTGAAAAGAACTAATTACTCTAGTTTATGCAAACAGGAATTTAGGTATCATGAGTGTTTAGCTGGCCTGAACATTGAGGTTTTGATGCATCAGCTCAGAAATCATGGAATTATTCTCCCAATTAAAATGTGCTTCAGGAAATCCAAGTCTAAGCGATGCTAAGTGTGGACAGGAACGTGGGAAGAGCTGGCCTACAGGTATGTTGTCTGGTACCTGGCAGTTAAGTAGAGATCGCAGAAGGGTGTTTCTAATTTCAGAGGGTAAAAACCCAGTAGTAATGGGACTGCGTCCTTACCACGTGCTGGCTTTTAGTCAGAAAAGTTAAAGCAATCTCAGAACAAAAAAAAAAATCAGTTCTGCAAGCAAAGTGGGACTTGGTTACTCACTTTTCCTTTTTCCTTGCTGCTGAATAGCTCTGTAATGAAGGAAATGGATAAAAATGTCTTGAAAAAAATAATTAAAGCAGCGTAACTATACATGGGGAGAAGCTGGTGAAGACAAGAAGTGTTCTCGAGTCACTATAAGGCTTTGTGAAAACCATCATCATTAACACTGTCTTAATATATTTTCTTTTTTCTGATTGATGCATGGCTCGGACAGCCGTCTCCTGTACGGCAGCCGGTAATAATGCGAGCGCGGGCTTCAGCCGAGGGACAGTTTGTACAACTGCACAAGGACGCTCCGTGAATCCTCGGTGCCTGGAGCCGTGTAACCGCCTCGAGTTTAAAGTCAGCTTTGGTCTGCCGTCGTGAATTTGGGTTCCGCTCTGGGATTGCAGTGTGGGCACGTGCAGAGGCTGTGCTGAGCCACGCTCTGTGCGACAGTGGTCTGCTGAGGCTGTCAGCCTTTTGTCCGGCGCGGACAGAACATCCTTTCACTGTCAAAAGCAAATTATCTTTCTTCGCTCACAGCTTTATTAGCAAAATTTTATTACACTTCAAAAATACGTTCGAAATATAAAATCCCACTACTAGTCTTATTTCGTATTGCAGTATTATTCCGTTGAACAAAACTCCATCAGGTGAATGGCAGTAACTCTCAGTTGTAATGACTTATTTTCCTGCTCGTCAGAAATGTGTATATCTAAAATACTTTACAGTTCCCAAAAACATTTTATTAAACCTCGTTTGTGACCTTAAAAGTACCACATGAAGGTGGACTGTAGCAGCACTCAAGGCTTTTTTGTGATACAGGTGAGCTCACCCCTTGAAATCAACTGTATTTTTCATAGCAACCAGTTTGTGCATCTTATCTGTGGCTGGGAACACCGTAATGTGCTTGTATATTAGAAACTCTTACACTTGCTGAGTGATAGGAGTAGTAATTCCTTTCTAGATTTTTATTTGAAAACAATAACGCTGTGGACAGTCTGTTTTAGGGCATTACGCACAATCTATTTCAGGATGTTACCTAGCTGTTCGTTGTATCTAAATACCTTCCATGTAGAACATATTGGCAATAACAAGTTTTTTGGCAAATTTCAGTCTCTCACCTGGACTCATTCCTGAGGAGTTTGTTCCCCCCATGGCTGAGAAGCTCAGCCCCTTCTGAAGAACATGCTCCAAGGGATGGTAGTGTCCCCATGACCATGCTTGCTGGTAGCGTGGTGTGATCAGACTGCAACATCTGCTTGACTCCAACACTTGGCGCTCTCCAGAGCGGGGATCCCAGCCCGGGGTGTGTCCAGGGTGCCCAGGGATGGTTTTCTCCTGGTCTCGAAGAGTAGAAACCCCTCCTTGTTGAGCTCTCCTGGCCCTTGGGTAGAGCTGGTGGGAGAGGCTGAGAACGTGTGAAGGGTACCTGGCCAGCAGTCCATGGAGTTCCTCGCTCCGCCTGCTTCGGTGCATCCCTGAAAATCGATGGGTGCTACTTCTCCAGATGAGGCCATGGCTTAGTAACGTACTTGCAGACCTCAGCAGATGAGAGGACACCGAGTTTCGCTGCGGTGGTTGTGTGCTTAAAGTTGCCCAGCTAAATGGTGTAGGCCTCTAACGGGACATCCAGCATTTTTCAGTATTTTATGCATTGGTCTTAGCAAGTAGTTGAGACAAGCAGGAAGTTAAGCAATAGTGTATTTTGATGGGAAAAAATAAGGCAGAATTGTAAAAACAAAGATATTTTAGAATTCCCTATTTGCAGTTGTTGATCTGATAATCTAGAACTATGTGAGAGCAGTTGGAGTTACGGATGCAAAACGAAAACAAAAGTTTTTCTTGAATTGCTTATAGATTTAATTGCGTTTTCCTCTTTTAGCAAAAAAATACGGTACATTTACTCTCAGGAATAGCATTTTTCCTTGAAGTTTTTGTCTGGCAGACTGAAAGGATGTAACAAATGAAAAAAAAAAGTGAGATATTTTTGCTGGGAGTCATTAGCTGTGTTTTTTTTGTTAAACCTCCTTTTTTGCTTTTAACATCTCAATGGAAGGTGATGGAAATGTGAAAATTGGCAGGAACATTGTTCCTATGGCATATGTGCCATTCATTGGTCTGGAAAAGCTGGGTTTGATATGGCCAAATTACAATAATTTTTTTTTTAAATGTAGGTAATATACCCATTATTTAAAAAAATAATCTTCCCGTGCTCCTTTGGCACAGGGGCACCATGTCTACACTCCGCGTGGACGGCAGTGATCTCGGTTGACCAGATACCATCTTTGGTTTTCGTGGGATTTGCACACGGAGTACGAACGATGGTAGTACGCGTTTGCAATTGTTCGTGTGTACAAAAATACACTCATTAAACATGAGCCATGTGGTTGTGATTTACCCTTCAGCTCGGACCTGTACTGTTACTGCTGCGGTGCAGAACAGTGGCTCATTGTCCGTGTCTCGCGCTGGGCACTGTGCGGCCCTTGGCCTTCTGATGCCAGATACAACAAAGGCTGCAAATGGTTTTCATTATGTTTTTGGATGAGTGCAGAAGAATGTGGGAGCACGTGAAGCAGCCAGTGATCGTTATTCATGAGTACAATCTCCGTAGCCAGATATAAGCAATATTTAATCTCTTCTGTTGAACATCTCCCCAAAATCTGTGGACTTGGGCAGGAAGGGGAAGTGGGAGGGCTTAGACTTCTGTTGCTGGCTGGCCTTTGAACAAGGAGAGTATCTCCTGGATCACCGTGCTTTCCGTTTGTGATTTTCTTTCTCTCCATTCAAGATCACTAAATACCCTTAAATACAATTGCAGCAGTTGCTAAGGAATGTAAAATTAGAGTGTATCTAGTGTACTTTTAATTTTTTTAGCTGAAACGTGCAGTTTATTGGCTGGAATTAATTGGGAGCAGGACCACTTGAACCTCGAGCTCTTTACAGACTACGAACTCCTATCCAAGAAATATTTCTTGAGGAATTAAGGAATGCTGTTGTGGTGAGGAATCCTGCTGGATACCTGAATGAATACTGATTGAGCAAAGAAGAGTAAGCTTGTAGGGCTATTAAGTATTTTTTCCATGGCCACTTCAGAAATGAAAGTCTCAGAAGTACCATCAAAAGCAGCAAGACCCACAGGATGACCAAGTAGCCTAAGGCTGCTTTCCCACTGTGCGTAATCTAGCTAGAAAAAAAATCCGTAGGCAACCTCTCGGCAGTCTCGACTCACTCATCCCTGCCTGTTGTACATGAAACGCTAAAGCTTGTACTCTACACTTAGTCGCTGACTAGGGATTAATCATTCTAAAGACTTGACTAATTCCTGGTCTGGAGACAAGGTCTCTTTGTTAAGTTTTACTACTGAAAGCTGTAAAGATACTAGAGAGCATTAGAGAAGATCTGAGAAAGATGTGGATGCCATTTCCTCACAGCCAAACACGGGACTTCTGTTTTAGACTGAGTGGGCTTGCTTTCGCTGAGGATATCTCAAAACATTCAGGCTTGTGCTGAGAAGATCCTATGAATGCACAGATCTTAATGCCAAAATGGTGCTTGGCAGTATTCTGAACTTGTATGTAGATCATCAACCAACTTTTTTTTGCACCAGAACAAACACATCAGATGAAGAAAGCACATCTACTTTTGAGGAAAAGTCAATAAATTCACTAGTGAGTTGTCCCAGTGGTTTATTGTTTCATTATTGGAAAAATCAGGTGTATTTCCAATCTTAAGTTTGCTTATTTTCAGTTTCTGGGTGTTGTGTCTTATTGTTTTAGTAGTTGAGTAGAAGAGCTTGCTCTCTCTCAGTCAAATTTTTCCATCAACATTTTGATGTCCTCTACTAAGAGAGTGATCATCTTTAATTGTGAGATGATGTAATTGTTTATTTAAGTTCTGCTGAGAAGGTAGTTGAATATTTCTCCTATAGTCCAAGAAATACGCTTAATTTCCTAGTTCTGTACAGAGACCTTTTAATTTTTTACCGTATTTCAGTGAATGTCTTTTCACGTATCTTCCACTCAGCAGTAATGTTTCCCCTTTAGCTTTGTCTGTATTTGCAGTAACTTATCAGGCATAACCAGCAAACGTTTGTTATTTGCATTAATCGTATAAAGAAGCCAAATCAAGGTTTAGCAGTTATTTTTTAAGTAACTCGTTTCTGAAATTGTTTTTTTTTCCCTTTTGAATTAGCTCATGAGCAATAGCAGAAGATTGTGTTCCGCGTTCGTAGGATGAAAATCCCTCTCCAGTATGGTGAACGCGCACTGCTAAGTCCAAGTATGAGTATTTGAAGAACAGCGAAATCACTTGGCAGTGTGGCCTCGCGTTGGATTTCGTCAGAACCGTGGCATTGTCGTAGCGGAGCTACAACCCGGTAGCTCTTAGCGTTGGCCGGCGGTGGGAACGGCGCATCACCAGTTCTGTGGGAAAGCTGGGTGTTTCGCAGTCAGGCGGAGCAGGTATCGCTCCTCTAAAGCCATACCCCGCCGTCAGCGTTTTTCAGGTGTAAAATCTCGTGGTGGCTGGAGAAGGTTATTTACTGTTACTGCTGCAAGGGTTCACGTGCTCCAGTCAGTCTGGTCTGATGTTTGGGAGAGGGTGAAGCTTTGTGATAGATCTTCAGAATGCAGCAGGGCGTTAAACGGTGCTAGGGGAGAATAATCCTTCCCGAGCCCTGCAAAAGGCACGCTGGGACAGCGAAGGTGAAATGTCTCTGAAATACTTGCTTAACTTGTAAGAGTCCTGTTCAAGCAATTCTCTAGGTTTCAAAAGAATTATGAGAAATAAATATTTAACTTCTTTAAAGCCTTCTGTATTCATTCAGAAAAGAGTTTCTGTCCTGACATACCATGCCTTCTCCACTGACTTTGTCTTCCAGTTTACACTTTGTGAACAGGATCAGAAATAGTAACATTTCTTCATCCACAGCTGCGTTTCACCCTGCGGTATTATTCATAGTCCCCGGCGGTTTTACTCCCACTTCTTCGAGCAATCCTAGATTGCTAATGACTTCGCTGTATCCATCGAAACGTACCCCTGCCTTCCACGGCACCTATAGCTGTCGTCTTCAGAGATCCTGGGGACGAGGTAAGGAAAGCTGAGCCGTACTGGGGTGGGAGCCCACAGTGTTGGTAAAACCAGTAACGAGGATTCAGTAAATAGCATGCTGCCTTTGGAGTGAGCGTTGAACCAGTTACCCAGCCTTGTCGTGCTGGAAGGAGCTGTACTGCGGAGCAGGTACGCTCCGCGACGTGGCCCCAGCAGTCATTAGAGTGCTTGGTGGTGGCTTGTCTGGGTTGGATTTTGTCACACTATATCTTTTATTTCTGTTTTCCTTGGTTCTTCAGCATTTTCCCGTGTTGTTGCAGTGAGCCTCGTGCTCCAGTTGAAATGCATGGTACGGTGCAGCCCTACGCTGATGTGCTTCAGCTGTCTGCGTGCTTCACAGAATTGCAGAGCGCAAGGATACTCTGGATTTACAGTTGCTGTGTAAATTGTTATAGTCAGAACTCTGTGTTAAATACTGGACATTTATATTTTCAGACATACTGGTTAAACACAGAGACTAACGCAGAGGACAGAGAAATGGGACTGTGAGGTTTCGTTACTGGCTTTGCTCTTCCTTTCCTCCCAAGTTCTTGTCAAATCAGTTAACCTCTCTGTGGTTGGGTTTGGTTTAACTCGCTCTCATGCATGCACATTAATTAATACATTGATATTTTCAAAGCAATAGGAAACATAATGAGGAAAATCAATAGTTTGTCTCTGGAAGAGGAAGGGGAGTGAAAGCTGTTCTGGCAGACAGAGTCGGGGAGGACCGGGAAGGCCTGGTAGCAGCGCCGCGGTCTGTATTCGCTGGATTTCCCATCCTGACAGCAGGCTGACCGCTTGAGTTGCCTCTGCATCCCAATTAGCTAATTCAGGCATCCCCCTAGCTCCCCTTCTGCTGATTTACACCACGCAGCAAGTCTGCATCAACAACCTCTGCAGTATTTCTGTTTGGTGGAAGCCCAGCAAGCTTCTAATTGCATGGAGTCTTCCTCTGTTATTTGGTATCTTAAGAAAATTATTTTTTTAAGGCAGGATGTGTGTCTCAAACAGCTTGGCAGTGATAAGGCGTAGCAGATAAGTGACAATCCTCTGTGAGTTTTCAGAGTGTGTGTCAGAATATTTAGCTCTCGTTATACATGCTATTTGAATCAACAAATCTGTGTACAAGTTGCGGTTCCTGGAATGCTGCTCGCTCTTCTGGAGGTTTTTTTTTTTTTTGTTTCATTTTGGGTTTCATTTTTTCTCAGCAAAAGTTCCCTGATTTTACTTCTTACTTAAGGCGAAGGTTTTGGTTTTAATCAGCTGTGTTTTTCCTCCTGCATGTCCACTGCTCACTGTAACGGAAAAAAATATATGAGCTGGTTCTCAGGTGATGAGATTTTATTCTTTTGATTTTTCAAGCTGAATGCGGTCCACGGCAAGCGTGCTCCGGTCTCACTTACAAACTGGGGCTGCTCTTAACTCACATCAGCTGCCCACAGCGGTGAAGGACAGCCGGAGCGGTGGGGCGTGGTGGCTCTGCGTGCTGCGCTGGAGGTGCCCTGGAGTGGTCCTGGGGCTGAGATGCTCTCACCGCCCGGCCAGAGCCCACCGTGCTGAGCACTGCGCTGAGCGGGGGGGGGAGAATTTATATCACTTTTTATATTACTACTAGATTTTTCCATTTTAAAAACGCCAGAATTAAGTCATCGCTGAAATGAAATTATTTCAATACTATCTGAAAAATACTCAAAGGGCTGAAATAAGCAATAGCTGGGGTTGTTCTTTTATGCTTCCAAAATAAAAACCAGCAGGAAATGATCAATTCAACGCAGCAATTGTAATCAGAGATGCCTTTCCCCATCATGTTAAAGAAATGACAAGCCAAGGCTTGAAGTTTTTAATTTGTCAAGCCTATGCTTTTTCCTGGGAGGCTTTCCTCAGGGAAGGACTGACAATTTTTTTATTTGGTTGGTTTTTTTGATTGCTTGGTTGTTTGGTTTTGGTTTTTATTAGGAGGCAGAACAAGGAGAGCCGTCATTTTATGCTTTGGTAAAAGGAAGTTTTTCACAGATACTAAGTGCTTGCTACAAATGCTATTCAGAATATTTTTGTCTGCATTTTCATGGTGAGAAAGCTGGCGAATGGTGTTAGGAAGAAAAGTAGGCTGCAAGGAGGCGTTTCTGAACAGCGCTTAAACTGAATTTTGTGGCGAGCGGGACCCTATTGTGTTTTCAGAGCCCACCTGACTGCTGGTGGTCACAGGCTAAACCTGCTGGCTGCTGCTACTTTTTCTTTGTTCTTTCTGAATTTTGTGTTTCTTTCCATCCTCGGAGCTCTGAAATTCTGTTCAAAGCAGAACTCTTTGCTTAAAATGCAAGCCACGGCTGGCAGGGCTCGCTGCAGGGGAGGTTCAGCCGCACTGGCCCGCTGCTTTCCCACCACAGTCCGTGGCAAAATGCCTCCAAGAGCAGCACATAAGACCTTGCTCATGCCACAGGTCTTCAAGGGGACGGAAGTTTCACAGGAAATGTCACAGGCGTTTAAGGAACGATGGAGTATCTTAGGGGAAAGCCAGCCTGCGCGGACTGGAAGCCTTCACTCCTTAGGTAAGGGTTTCCCTTCGAGGAGAGCAAGGCTGAACTCTTTAATTCCACAAGGAGGGAAACGGTATTAACGCTTTTTGTCGTGTTTTTGTCATGTAAAAAGGCATAAAAACTGTCTGGAGAAAATGAGAATATTAATCACTTCCCATATACTGAAAGTTACTGAAGTAGCTTTGGAAGTAAAGGCCGTGGGTAAAGGTTTGCATCTTCCTGCCCTTTTTATATATGAGTTTCAGCAAATGTATGTCTTGATATATGCAACATAATTTTTAAATTATCACTTCAAAGCATTTAAACAGAACTATAATGTCAGTTGTGCTTAGGAATATGTATCCGAATGAAAACAGCACTTCATCTGAGAGTTTGCAGAAGCGTAGCCGTGTCGCAGTACCACGTGCGGAGTGTTGTAGGCTGGAAGACCCAGAGGCTCCGGGTGTAGGAACGATCAAAGCCATTCACTGTGTTTACGGAGACATTTCATCCACGTCGCAAAATGTAACGTGATAACAGTTTTTTTTACAGTTCTTTGGTAAATGGAAATCTGCTTTGTAAATTGTGTGCAGTAAGCGTTTGTCGATTTGCAGAGGTCTGAATCAGCTGCAGCAAATAGGAATTTCCACCAGCATGCCGTTACACCCGTAACAGCGTGCAATCCGGAGAGCACGTTCGGTTAGTGATGACACTGGATGTTACTGTGTGGTTTAAGCTCTGTTACTGCTCCTCTGCAGTTCAAAATAAGGTGTTAGTAAGAAATATTTAGGGGTTCCCGTGTCAGTTTGGACCAGATTAGTTGCAAAAATGTGAAGATGGCACTTCGTAACACATTTGGAGTCATTTGAAAATAGATTAAAAATTATGGGGAACTGCGACATGTGTTGGACACAAATTAATGTCTCTAATTATTCACTAGTGATGGCATCATATGAAACCTAAGGAAGTCAGTTTTATACAGGTTACTTTGAACGTCACTGCTTACATTTGATTTCAGATTTACTTTTAAATCTTTTAAACGTTTTGTGCTTTTAAATGACGAACACCCACATGAGAGATTTGATAAGGAGAGAGAAGAAAAGGATCATCTTAGCTGTGTCTGGTCTGACTGCCAGAATAGACCATTATGGCCCTCGAATGCAACCTGATAGACACTTCTGAAACTTGCCTTCTTCTTTCCATTTAAAATGCCCAGTTAAATAAAACACTGATACTTACCTGAGTTTATGAATTCTTTCTTTGATCCTTTCAGAGGGGGCATGAGTTTGTCAGGTGTCTTGCCCAGAACCTTGAACAGCCTTCTCAGCTTCCTGCTCTTTCTTTGGTTCAGCTTACATTTCAGTTCAGGCAAGCTCTCCTGACAGAGTATTTGTGTGTTGCTCTGGAAGCGTGTTCGAACTTTAGCTTTACGTGGCATGCGTGATTTCCACAAGTCTTCGGTATCTCCCTCCTTCCATACGAGCAGCTGCGAGACCAGCAATTCCTTCTGGCTTTTGGATAGACCGTGACATGCTGAACAGTTTTGTAAACCCCACCACGTGTCTTCCTAGGTTAAAATGAGCACAGACCTCTCTTCCCTCCTGGGGAAATGGAAATCCCAGTCGCTGCAGGCACGTCTGCGGTCAAGCCGTGTTTCTCCCATGAGTAAGCTCCAGTTCGCCTCCGTGTCATGAGAGTAACGCTGTGTGTTTGCTGGGTCAAGGTCTAAGACTTCATCCCAAAATAGAGCTTAAAATAAGAGGTTTTTTAAAATGCCATGTTAATTTATAGCTAATTCATTTTCTAGGAATCGCTTATCGAATCCCTGAGAGCTTGCACCGCTGCGGTGCGTAATGGGCTACTGGTTTCTGCAAGGCGCGGTGTCCGTGGGTGAGATGCTCGTGGTGCAAGCTGTAACGAACAACATACTGCAACACGTGTTGGTCCGGTGTGCAGGCATGTGCTCTAAAATCCCTGGTGAACAACAGTAAACCCCAAACGATGCAGTACACAGAAGGAATCCGTGCAGCATCGGTGCCTTGGGACGTGTTTCCCTAAATAGAGGTTCTGCTGAAGTCAAGAGGGAGAAATGATTGGTCCGAATGGGTGATCCTGGGAAACAAATTTGGCTTATGCCTCTGGATAGTACAAATAATATTACCATGTTTTTCTTTCTAAGCGTGCAGGTTTGCTTTTTTTTCCCTCTATGACGTATATCAACCATCCGTCTGAGGCGTGTATCTTACCTGCTGTATCAGAGGAGGTGAGCCATCTCCCTGATGGCTGTTTTCAGCAATGAGACAATGCGGAGCGTTGTGTGGGCTGAAGGCTCCTGTATGTTCACACTGGTTAATTAGTGTTGAGGTGAGTTGGGCACAGTTACAGAGAACTGCACAGGCAGGGCATTCAGAGCTCAGCACGGATGTACACATGCATATAAAACTGATTTACCATCTTAAAATACTAATAAAATGTGATAAAGCTGTCATTAGACAATTTGAAATTTGGTGTTAATTTTTTGAAAAAGGTACTTGAAGTACTGAAAGCTAATGAAGTAAAGATACAAGAGCAGGTTATGCAACTCAACAACAGAAATAGGCAAGAATGGTTTGGGGGGTTCTGTTAATAATTTATCATTCTTAAATTGTATTGTTGGTTTTAATACAGTGAAAATAATTCCGTTTTTCCCTCCTCGTTATACCATCCATTCATTTTGGGAGCTTCCCCTGCGAGCATTGCAGTTGACTCAGATTGTTTGCCATGCAAAATAGAGCGTAAAAAAGGTAATGTCAATGTACTATCAGGCCTGCTGTGTGGTTGTTGTTTTTTTTTTAAATATATATATAATAATACATAAAAGTGGTACTGTGAATAAAAACGAGAACCAACTAAATGTTGGTGTGTATTTTTAGTGAGATCTTAGCATAACAATGGCTACGTAAATTACAATTGCAAGTTACCTCAGATTTAAAAATAAATTATATAAATGGACGTCACAATTAAAGCAAATCAAAGAAATACAGTGCTCAGAATTGTATTTAGTTATATTTTGGTACAAGTGGTTATTGTTGTACAGAGTTAATGATGTTGCCTAGGGCTTTGTTGCTGTTTGGTTTATTTGTGAGGTGTTTATTTGCTTTTATCTGTAGCTGGGTTGTATGCCTATATCGCTCATCTCCCGTGTGCTCTTGCAGTGTGTGTGTGGTTTTGTACGTGATACGCAGGACGACCAGATCCTTGATGTGGTGGATGGGTGGTTAGAAGGAATACGGTGAACTCTACAGTGCGTGGGGGCTGCTGGAGACGTGAGCATTTGTCTGCTGGTTTAAGGAGCGGCTGGCTTGGCGGTGCGGTAGGCAAAGCAAAGCGGTCCCTTTTCTGGGGTCACATTTGTGCCCACATGCCTGTGAAGACAGCCCTCTGGTCTCGGCGAGGAAGAAGTGTTTTCTGAGCCTTTCAGATGGTTTCTTCAGAGGGCAGAGCAGCTATGACAGTCATCAGTTGTTTTATTTTGAAGTATTTATGTAACTGAAGCACTAAAACTTGGACTTGATGGACCTCCCATGGAGATGTTTAACCCAGGAGATGGTATAGCAGTGTAACTTCAGCAGTAAAATTGCCTACGCATTGCTGTGTAAATGAGCCCTCAGACCCGTGTACAGGAAGGCAAAGATCTCATTTAATTTCAGTAAGCTTAGAAACACCTCATTCAAACACATCTCCCCTGTTCAGAGCTTGATTATTTGCAAACCCACCGTTAGCAATGTCAATGTAAGTGCAGATTTGTCTGTCCAGGCTGAAATCCAAACCCCTGCTGTTACCTGTGCTCAGGAAAATTATCTGAACTCTTTTTTAGCAGTAGGAGAAAGCCCTGTTTCTTCTCTGATTCGTGATTCAAAACGGCATGGAGGTTTTCTCTTAAACTACCCACAGAAACTGAAAATTATTCCCCTAAAGAAAACAAGAATGAAAAAGATCAGCCTGAGCTGAAGGGGTGGTCCATGTGTCTTTGAAAGGAGACAAGTGCTTAGAGAAGAGAGCACGCACGTTTTTCACTGCAAGCAGTTGGATTTGTTTGTCTAAACTTTCTGTTAAGTCCTCTTGGTCTTCAGGCTGCAGAATGACGTGCTCTCAACTGGTTGTATCAGAGGGCTGACAGGGCAGGCGCACGCGAGGGAGGGGACCAAGCAATTTAAGCGCAGGTCTGCTTGCTGCTGGAAAGACAGGAGTGTAAAATAGCTTTACACCAGGTAATGATCTTATTATTAATTCTAGCATACTTGGTTTGCATAAGGTACGTTGACAGTGCGTGCGATATCCCCGTTGTTCTCACGCAGCTGAGCTGTGTCCTGGTCAGGTTTGGTGCCGGTACGGTCGCAGTGCGAGGGAATGGTGTTGCTCCGAGTCCCGTGGCTTTTGTAGAAATTACAAAATGAAAAATCACTGAGGAATCTACTGGAGTGCAGATGTGGGTGTGTAATAGGCCAGCGTTACAGATATTTTAGTAAGTTGTGGGTAGTGTGGGGCTGGCTTTACTGTGGGAACAGGGCACGGTTGCAGTAGTGGTTGCAGTAATGTTCCTGCTTATTTTTAAAAGTTAATTCCTAGAATCGTAGAGGGCGAGAAATAAGGAGTATGTTTTACAAGGTGTTATTTAAACTGTTTTACATTGCAGTGCTGCATTACAGGGGAAATTAATTAGTTTGGCTGGCTCAGCTGAACCCGGTTCTCACTCTTTGGTTCTTGGTTTTAGGGCAGCTTTTGGTGTCTCTTCTGCCTCGTGTCCTTGGGGGCAACCTCAGGGCTCTCCCAGGCCTACCTACTTACCAACTTGAGAGGTGGCATCCCTGGTAGAGATGCTATTTGTCTTCAAATCCTTGGGACAGCAAAGAAAGCCTGAGGGTGAAATCAAGTGTTCCCAATGCTGTCTTCTGTCATAGTGGGCTGGTGGCTTCCAGGTCTCACTCAGACCAGTCATCCACTGGAGTCTGCCGTGGTAGTCTGTGGGGTCTTGCATACATCGTAGCTAGATAGCTGCCAGTGTCTACCCTCGTCATCCATCGTGGATTAAACCTTGAGACGGTGACCTCTCGGTCTGTGGGGTCTCAAGGAACCAAACAAGTGTGGTATGGCAGATTTTTGGGTTTCTGACTTCCAGCTTTGGAAAATACATTTGTCGCTGGCGTGCACCGGTTCTAGGTAGGCCACTTAGCAGTGTGATGCTGGCAGAGATTTTGATTGTGCGGTAACTTTAAATTGCTGTGATCTAGAAACTATTTATTTCTGTTTGACTGATTTCCATTTTTCTGAGATATGTAGTATTTCATTGTACAACATCACCAGTTTGTTTTTGCTGAGGAGCAAAAGGCACTTGCTAATAATAGACACTTTTCTAAAGCAGTTTTGACCTGTACTCATGCAGAAGGTGTCCTATTAATGAAAACAAATGAGGGCTAAATCGCCGTGCTTTGTGGAGAACAGTTTATGCTGGTTTTGTTACGTGGCTGTAATACAAGATTATTTTGACAGTAACTTGCATACGGGCTGCATCCTGAAGCTTTTTATGGAGCAGTGGGAAATAGCAGAGGTGACACTTTGAGTGAGGAAGGAGTGCTGAGATGCTAATATCACAGAATTTTGTTGATCATACAATGAAGCACAGATGCATTTTTTTTTTCCCCAAGACAATTCCCTTTCCTACACTCTTTTGCACTGGGCAGAATTTAACCTATGGTTTCCAACATGTACAGGAAAAGAAGGACATTGCTATTATTTTTTTCTTTACTGCTGCACTTGACTCTCAGGATCTATTAGAGAACACACTTCATCCCCCCTGAATATTTGCAGCTGATAAACCCAGCGCTTAATTTGTAGCTATCTGGAGAGTTGCATAAGTAGTGTGGTAGTGAGCTGGGAGCTGGAGCGAGGAAGGGTAAAGGACAATTTTACGTGCGAGTTCAATTCCAGGCTGAGCCTCGGGACCTATGGAAAGCTCTCAGTGACTTTGGTGGGAGAACTTTAGTATTCACCCTTTGTAATCTGTGCTTTTTAGATCTTGGCCATCAAGAAACTTAGTGTGAAGAGTTGTTCTGCTAACAAGAGGCTTTTATTAGCAGTGTCCTGTGAGGATACCAAGTTTGAAGGCATCATGCCTGTAAGGTGAACGTGAGCCTAGTCTGTGCAGTGAACTGGTAACAACCGCCAAAGCTCCATACTTCGTTAAAGAGCGTGAAGCTGCTGCTTTCCTTAGGACAGAGCAGAAGAGCTTGACGGTCATTTGAAATGGCTGCCCTTGCATGAAATGACCTGTCCTTGAAAGAGGCCCAGTCTCTCCTTCTCCATACACAACAGAAATGTTCTTCAGATTCCAGAGCAAAATGCTCTGGTTCAAGCGTGTTTACTCTCTCAAAAATATTTTCTTGAGTGACTTCCCGTGCTCCTTTCTGCTCTGTTGTTCTTGGGAGCTGAATTGATTCTGCTCAACCTCAACGTGCATAGGAGGATGTAGTTTAAAGTTGTGCATTTCAAAGATCCATGGTTTCTGCTGAGTGCAGGTCACAGATGAGGAATCTGTACTGAAATGTAAGCAGGGCTTTATGAGACCCTACAAATATGTGTAGTATTTACTTCCTGCAGTCTTTCATCTAGTCTTCACCTGAGGTTGAGGTCTGCTGTGCTGAGTGTTGTTTGAGACTAGAAGGAAGTCTCTCCTCAACAGTGCTTATCATTTGTAAGATAGAACCAAAATAGGAGATTTTAATGTCATTTTATGAAAATTACTTATGCACATTAAAGCAAAACTCCAGAGTACCTGGCCATTTTGTTGTGGATGAGACCGCTTTTCTCTTCCATAGTGTTCTTTTCCTCTTTCTGTGTTTCCTGGAAGAGTATATGCATCACCGTTGCCAACAAGAACCACTTGGTCCATGTGTAGGAGACAAAGGCAAAAATATTTTAGTTTTCTATATGTAGAGCAGACGAAACCTAGATTCAAACAGTGTGTGCCATCACGTGTGTAAACAAGTAGTATGAAGAAAAAAAATTATGTGTTGACACAGGAGACAGACTGCTGCCTGCAGAAATAAACAGAAATAAAAAGAAATGCTTTCAGATGTTCCAGACTGGGAGAATGCTTCCTTCCGGGGTGCTCCTGGGCAAGCATTAAGCTCTTTTACCTAAGCAAGGTGAAATATGCTGCAGAGACAGACATGGGAATTGAGTTTCGTACTGCTTTAATCCTAGGTCTCATGGTGCTTGGTGGCCTCTTCTCTAAGACCTTGATCAAGACTGGAAGGGACAAATATAAGTGGAGTTTTATGCTGTGGTTTTGGAAGCTGATTTAGTGCTTGTCAATGCAAGTTTGATTAATGAAGATCATATTTCACTACTCTTTTTGTCTTTAACACTCAGAGAAGCTCACCGAGAGAACAAATATATTTGCAGAGTTTTCAGCCTTTTTTCACTATGAGAAGTACAAGAATGTGCGGGGATTTCGTGCTCTGTTCCTCTGTGTTCCTTAACATAAGTTTTAAAAGACGTGAAAAGTTGAGTCTGAGAACATTCATGAAGAGCGCTCATGTCAGGTGTTCATTCTGTTGCTGATCTGTGGGTCCACTGTCTAAAACTTCAGGTAATGCTGACTTATTTATTTTAGTGGAAAAGTCCTACTGAGCTTGGATCAGGCCAGTTTTGCTTAAGATGTAGTTCAGATTTTACTGACTGGTTCCTTTTGCGTTACTGGTTTTGAGGTTATTGCCTCTGTCTCTTGACTAGCAAGTCAAAAGACTCCTTGCGTGGAGGGAACGCTGTGTTGGTCACAGAGCCGAGGGCCACCAGGATGGAGAGCTGAGTTTTCTGGAAGGGACCTTGTGCAGACCTGAGGATTGCTGGAGCGTGTGTGCAGAGGGAGGCAGGAGGTGTGCAGCCTGCTTGTGTGGATTTACTTTTGAGCTCTTCTGCAGAGTGCCCAAAAAGGTCTGTTCAGGTGTATCTCCTTCGCGTTTTGTAGCAGAGGAGCTTAGATGCTGTCACGCTGAGTCAGACGGGTGGCTTGGCTGTTTTGCAGTCATTAGCTCACACCTGGCACATCAGTTGAAGATGGAATGGAAACCTCTGTGTAAAGAACAGAAGTTAACTGGCAAAAGGAGAGGAGGAGGAAAACAAGCAGCAGAGAAAAAAGGCGTGCAAACCAATTCTTTTCTCGCACCTGCAGGCTATCAGCTTACACCTTAAAGCAGGGAGCTTCCTTGCCCTCATCACCATTTTTTGTTGCGGGGCCTGGATGCGATGCGATGCTTTTGAACGCTTGCGTAGTGATGTGGTTTGCCAGCCAGCGCCATGGGCTTTGAACCTTCCCCAGCTGCCAGTCGTGATGAGCACCTCTAGGCTCCCTGCAATCGCCTTGTGTCCATGTAGCCTGGAAAAAAAAATGCAGGTTTATTACTCTGTGTGGCCAGATTATTCTGTGGCCTGGTGCCACTTCTTTCAGCTGAGCTACACAAAGAATAAATTGAAAAATAAGAGGGTGAGTTTGAGAGGAGGGTTACTTTTGTGTTATTTGTTTAATGTACTTCTTGACCTTTTGGTTTTGATTCGCTGTAGCTTTGCATTTTTTTTTTCCTTGAGTTTTGTTTTGTTCCTGCTTTTTACCACCGCCTCTTTCTCTAGTTCCTTCCCACTTGGCTGCTTTCCCATTTGCTTTTGGGAAATCCAGTAAGGAGAAGGGGCAGAACAAGAACGGGAACAGCTGTAATCACACAGGGCCGAGCAGCCTCTGCGCCAAACGGGCGGCGTTTGGCAGAGCCCCGTTTCCAGCAGTGAGCCCTTGGCAGGGTAACAGGTGATCTCCCCAGATGTCCTGCGCCGAGTGCAATGCTGCGTGTGGCAGAGGGCGGAGGGTTCGGCCCAGGCGGGCACTGCCAGAAGATAAGGCGAGAGGGCAACGGTCGAGCAAAGAAACTCAAGGACAAACTGCGTAACAAGGGCATGGACTGGGGAAAGAAACTGTGAAATGGTAAAATCTAAATTCTGATCCCAGCTGTATGTGGATGAGTCCCTTGATTTCCATTAGCGTGGTCCTACATGGCAGCCTGGTGTGGCTGAGAGCAAAATCAGGCTCTGATTGTCCATTTGTCATGGTAAGGTGATGAATTTTGGATATAGGTGGGAATATGTTGCTGTGCAAATAAATGGCATGAGCCGTTCTCCCCATGTTGTCTCTGGTAAAGGTGATCTCTTTAAGGTGTTACCTTGGATGTCACCCAGATGAGAGACATGCAATCAGCTGGAATTGTGTCACTAAGCATCAGGGTCAATCTCTAAGCCTTAAATTATTTTAAATTATATGACAGTGAGGTGAAATAGAATTTTGATTTGGTATAAAGTAACAAGAAGGAAAAGAGTCTCATCTGGCACTTTTCACTTGCTTCCTCTTTAGAAACTTTCTTTTCAGCCTAAATTTGTTTGCGGTTGGTCTATTCTTATAAAAGCGTTTTCATTCAGCAGTAGGAATTGGAGAGCTGGACTTGCTTCTTAAGTCTGCCACGGATTTTCTGCATGACTCAACTTCTCTATTCAAAGACTAAAACTTGACTAATCTGCAGCTGCAGATGGTCTGGCCTAAAGTGGCAAACACCAACAGCCTGGTGCTCTGCTGAGGTGTCTCCACGGGACAACCCAAGGGATGCTCTAGGAATGAACAGGCTCTTGACTTGCAGTTGTGGCGTCTGTGGTGTACTTACATCTACATTAACTTATATGTCCTGAAGGGCGGTGTGTCTGACTAATGTGTCCTCAATGAGCTGCTCTTCCTAGTGAAATAAAATGAACTGCAAGTGCTGTAACCTGGGCAACTGCTCATCAAAATGGTGACGTTAGGTTTTTCATCCCCAAATCACAACTGTGTTGGTTGTATGCAGCCTAATATTTTCTGTTTCTTTGTTTTCCTTTCTTTCTTTACTGCTATCAGTGGCAAAAAATTGCACAGTAAACTCAATATTCTTATAATAGGTAATGAAAGATACCATACCCCAGAGCGTATTAAAAAATGTCAACTGGAAAGAGCCAGTGGTGTTTTTCCTTGGTCTGCACGTTGCCTTAGTGAGAAGACCTTGTTGGAAAATACCATTCATTTAACAGTAAACCTCCTTCAAATTATATCTTAATAAAAAAAGAGAACATCTTGGATAGTCTTTGATTTAGACACGCTGCATTTTAAATGTGTCCTAATTATAGTGCTCATCGCTTAACATTAATTTAATGAACATCCTCATTTATATGGACAAGGTTGGCAAATACGAATTAATGCCATTAAAACCCACAAGCCTCCCAAAGGAAAAAAATCAAAAGATCTATGAAGAAAACATAACCTTATTATTTATAACAAGGCAAAGCACAAAATCACCAGCCATACATTTTTGTAGTAGGCTCAGAGGCCCTTAGCAGACGCAGTTTGTGAAGGACGGGATCCTGCCGCAAGCAGCCGTTGCCTGCTCAGCAGGTGGCTGGCAGGGACCTGCTGAAGCACAGCTTGCTTTGAGGGGCTTTCAGTCTAAGGTTTCACTCTTGTAGGTGGACCCTCGGCTTTGTTTTGGTCTCAGTTGTCTGGCTCAAGACCAGACCTCCTCTCGACAGCTCCAGAAATGACCACAGTGATTCATCAAGGCCCAAAAATAATGAGTGAAGGAAGACGTCATTGTTTTCTTGGTGGATCTGGAAAAGTGTTGATGGTGCACATCTCTGCTTTTATCATTTAATTGCATGTTGATGTCAGAACTGCTTGATTTTAAGAAACAATAGCTGTCAGATTTTATCCCTAAGCATTGATTTCAGCACACATGGAAGATGGATGGTCCACTCACTCCTTAAAAACCTTTGTTATCCTGATCTGTGTTTCAGGAATGCAAGTGATGGCAATGACCATTATTTACAGGCCAAAGAGACCTAAGGGTATATATGTTAACGAAGGGGTAGTGCAGACCTATACGGATCCCTGTGACCCTCACAAATCGTCCTCTTACAGGAGGCTTAGGGTGTGGTAGTCATCCCAGCCCACTCATTGTATGGGCTTTAATGGTGTGTGGCTGACACCACGGTGGCAAAGCTTTCCATCTGGCCCAGCTAGGTTGAATTGCTGTACTGCAGTCTCATTTTTCTCCTATAATATGATGGTGATCTGCATTATTAAGCCCCTTCTTACTGAGTGCAGTGAGAACTTTCATCCTCCTTATCCAAATCCCACCGTACAGTTATTTCGGGCTGGAGGAGCGCAGCTGTAAGCATTGCTACTGGGAGAGTTATGCCCCATACAAGTGCTACTCAGCAGAAAAATGCCGTAATTGAAGGCCCAGGTTGTGCAGAATTTTGTTACAGAACTGCGTTTCACCTTCTGTTTGAAATCGATGATGAGAGCGTGCTGAAGGGCTGCTTGGCTCGGGGACCGAGTTTATCAATAACTGATGGATCTGCTGCTTTGTTCTCAAGATCTGCTCCGTCTGCCGCTTCTGCTGTGTCACTCTCTATCCCCAGACCACAGCCAGCATTAATGCTGAGCTACGAGCGCTATGTGTTGCTAATATTTACAATCTTACTGCCTAAAAATGAGCGGCTAATGCATTGATCCTGTATCTTCTGCCTCCCAGTCTCGGGAACGGTGCCACTCAGTACATGCTGGGGTGAAGGTGAGTAGTCCTGTCCCTAGATGGCTCACGGCGAACAGTTTAGTGTCTGTCCTCTGCATGTATCCTCTTAGACTTTTGGTTCCTCTCAAGTACAGCAGCCTCTGAGCATCTCCCAGGTAAAATCAGTAGGAATTCTCTGGTGGGCTTCATGGCGTCTACTTAGGGTCAAGACTGTGGTTACATGAAAATGTTCTTTGGGTCTGTCTGTGTAAGTTTATACATATGTGGACATATCTGTGTCTCTAGTGGTGGGGAGACAGAGAAGTGATTTATTTATTTATTTGTTTTAAATTCTGAGAGGATAGGTGATAAATTTGACAAGTTCCACTATTGACATCAGAGGATCCAATTTTGTAGAGTTTTATTTTGGAAACTAAAGTTCCTTGTAGTGAATTAAAAAAAAAAAAAAGTTACAACTTAGTCAGAAGCTAAACTGAAGGGAAAAGTTGGTTTGAATACTGCTATGCCAAAAGGGACTGTGAGATAGAACTTCCCCTGAAACCCAGGAAAAGGTGTTCAACACGGAATAAAACATCAGTCATGAGAAGAAGTGTGTGTATGTTTAAAACAGTCTCAGGATTAGTGGTGTGCCTTTACCTTGTCTCCATACAGGTGTTTTTCCCTTTTTTATTTCATTATTCATGTTTAGGTTTTTATTAATAAGACACAAGCAGATCCCAATTCAGCTCCCACATGCATAGAAGAGGATGGACTCTAAGAGCAGAAATTGGCTCAGATGATTGCAATTTTTGTGTGAATTTACATATTGCAAGGCACTGTAACTTCACACCTCTTTGGTACCTGGCAGTGTGTTGTTTCTGTGGTGCCGTGACACTGGTGTCAGCCTCCAGAGACAGTGCACCATCGGAAATGCACATCTCAGATTCTTCATGTGAATCGCCCTTTGGGTTCCCGGATCAGGAAATGTGCAGTAAAGCTGTTTTCACAGTTTATTGATGTTAATATTTTGTCTCCTACATGGGCTTCCTGTCTCTTTGGTACTCTTTCAATTTTGTAAATTTACGGGTTTTAGTTAAAGCAAGAGGGAGAGTGAGATTACATCTCTGTTTGTCGCATGACCTATTTATTGTTGCTTCAGAAAAACAGAATTGTGTCTCTCTGCCTCTTCGCTTCTCATGGAGTGCAAACCTGAGGAGCTGCTCAGGTGTTCAGTGACAGGGGACGAGAGCCAAGCTTGTCCCTGGGTATATGCGCAGGATCCTGGATTGGTTTGGTACCCACTCAGAATGGAGTCACAACCTCTGTTACGGCCAGAGCTGCAAAAGCTGAGCTTAACCTGTTCAATGAATGTCTAGTGGCTCTTTGAGCTCCTTACTTTCCAGAATAACTTCAAGGACTGGTGGATTTTGAACAGTTACACCAAACAGGTTCAATATTCAAAGTTATAGGTCATAGAATCACAGAATCCCAGACTGGCTTGGGTGGGAGGGGGCCTTCAAAGCCCACCCAGTCCAACCCCCTGCCAGGAGCAGGGACATCTCCAACCAGATCAGGTTGCTCAGAGCCCCGGCCAACCTGGCCTGGAACGTTTCCAGGGATGGGGCATCCACCACCTCTCTGGGCAGCCTGGGCCAGTGCTCCACCACCCTCAGGGTAAAAAAAATTTTCCTGATGTCTAATCTAAATCTACCTCCCTCTATTTTTAAACCATTACCCCTTGTCCTTTCACAGCAGGCCTTGCTGAAGAGTCTCTCCCTGTCTTTCCTAGTAAACCTATCCTGGTTGGTTTGACAGATGAGATTTAAATCTGCATTGGTTTATTAATAACTGCTTTTCATAATTGTATGAATAAGTGAGAAGTTTTCAGAACTTTCCAATGGCTGTACTAATTTAGCTTCACAGAAGGCTGTGGAAGAGTAACCCTGAACACGCTGGCATGCCCCGATGTACCCTTGAAAAATAAGAGGCGAGCTGTTTGCTCAAAGGATCCTTCTCTTCTCTTCGCTGAGGACTTAAAGGTCAAAAGAACTTTCAACCCTTTGAAACACCTTCTTAAGGGTGGAACAGGTGGCTTTCAAGTTATGGAGGGAGAAAGCTTCTTGGAGACTACGGTAGGAACAGTTAGGAGGAAGATAGGCGTGCAGTCGGTTTGGAGGGAGGATTATTTTAAATAAACAGTGCTTGCTTTCGGGAGGTTATTTGGCCACTGCTTACAGTTTGTCATTGGTCCTGGAGGGAACAGAATTGCAGGTCTGAGCGTGCATGAGGCTGGCTGAGCTAATTATGGCTCACAGGGCAGCGCTGCCAGAGCGCCGGGGCTGAGCGCCGTGCCAGGCTCTCGCGCTGGCTCGGGTACGGCGAGCAGTGCAGCTGCAGAAGTGCCAGGTGCAGCTTTACCAAAGAGATAAGCAGGCTGCGGTTTCCCCCCTTCTTCCACCCTTCCTTCACGGTGCAGTGACAACGATCTGGAGGCTCCACCGCCCCAAGAGCGCGGACGTTCGAATGCAGCGCTCTCCGGTGTGATGGGTCCGGTGGAGGAGGTTGGATGAGCCTGGGCAGAGCCTTGGCTAACGGAGCTGTGTTGTTCTAGCACGTGAACAAGCTGTGTGGCGCACTGTGAACAGACCCAAGGGAGTCGCTTGATTCCAGCCTCGGTGGAGAAGCAATAGTTGAAGCTCTTGTGTTGAAATCCAGTGTCCACAGAGGAGGTCAGGAGGACCTCTGGGTAACTTCATCTGGTAACGGCAGCAGGAAGGACATTCTGCGGGTCATAAAGTCTCTGTGTTTGTGTGTACATCTTGATTGCACGAGTGTAGGCAAACGCCTTGGATTCAGGTCGTGCAAATCCTCTAATTTACAAGTTTAAAATGCCTTTTCTGGAGAGTCCCAGACATGAATTTAGAATCTGCTTTTTCTGTGACTTCCCTTGACACTAAACACCTCGTGTAAAGATCTGTGGTTCCTAAGCACGGCAGAGGGTTAAATACCAGGAAAATTGGATTGTTATGCAAGTTGATGTTTGTAAAATACTCTCTGAGCTTTTCCTGGAGGCGCTCTCGATAACTGGGTGAGAACAGTGACGTTGGCTGGCTCTTGCAACAAGGAGGAATTTGGCATGCAAAGGAGAAATAGTAAGGCCAGAAGGAAGGTGTGGACTGCATGTTGACTTGCGTTCAAATCCCAGACAGCTGCTGCAATAAAGGAGCAGTCTTGGGTGCACCAGGAAAACACTTTGCAATAAAATTCATACAGGAAAGTTATTAACTTCAAATCCGGGTAGTTTGTTGAGGGAGAAAATGGTATTACCATGTTGAGTTGTAATGCTGTCAGGTTGTTGAGAACCATCAAGGTGTTGTCAAGTAAATGGGATGGATTGTTGATGATTGCTAACTGTCCATTTGGACAGGTAGATTTCATGTTAGCAGCGCTGTGAGTATCCCGATTGCGGAGTTGAGGGCACGTTGACACTGTTGTGTAGCTGTATTTGTGCCTTAAATAATGTCCCGTTGTGGTTGTTCCTCTAATTTAAAACAGCTTTTGAGTTGCTTCTGCTTTTTATAAGATTGGCTGGCCAAAACCTAGACTGTTTCATATATTTTTGAGTTTCCCAGGTGTCAGAAAAGAGAGTCTTCTATTTCAGCATGTTCCAGGGACCCCTTGAAATCACAGTTTGTTTTTAACAGACTCTTGATCTAAGAAAAATAGGCCTGATGTCAGTAGGCTTGAATTTGCTCTGCAGAGAACGAGAGGAAAACACACAGGACTCCACAGACCAGCAAAGTTTGGGAAAACACTTTTAAGTAATTACATTAGCTAAACATGATATTGAAAGAGATAAAGAGATGTTTTTGTAACAGCTCACCGGGCTCCAGTCCTCTTTCTGTGTGTTAAATAGGTGAAGATACTGTCTGCATTACTCCAACTGGGAAAACTGTGTTTTTTTAAGAAAGGAAAATTAAATTAGTCTTGTGTTTGATACCTTATTGAGCACTTTTGTTACCTGGTAGGAAATCAGGTGATGCAGGCTGGTGCTGTGGCACCCATGCATTCCCCCTGTGCTGGAGAAATTCCCAGCCCAGCAATTAGGGCAATTTTTTTGGTAATTGTGCCCCAGGAGCAGCTCAGAAAGACTAGAAACAGCATCCAGAATCTGGTTCATAGTTGAAATACAGCTGTGCAACTGAAGGAGAGGAAAATGTAGGCAAACCTGTGCTGCTTTATAAGGATTCATCTTCTTACCATCAACTGAGAAGAATCTCCCTTACGGTATTTGGAATGTAAGGAAGAGGCTGAAAATGGGGTTTACGCATCGAAGCCACTGGAGTAGTTTAGCATGTCATGCCTATGAATAGCAGGAATGCAACCATGTAAAAATAGTAACTCTCTGCAGTGATCTAAACTTTTGTTTCCTTTGTAATGTCTTGAGATTACAGAAATCGCTGGGGACTTCAGCGAGTGGATCAGATATAAGAAATTTAAAAAACAGGATGTCTTTTTCCACAACAACTAACCTGCTCACAAAAATAGCTACGGAGGAGGGATTATCATTAATAGCGTTCCGTGTGATAGACACAAAACTATTATACCTTAGGGAAACCCATCCTGTAATAATAGCCGCAGTTGCTGAATATGAGTTGTTTCTGGTGTTTGAAAACTTGTTTTATGACTCAGGCTTGAACAATCTGGGTATTTGTTGATTACATAAAATCTGTAATTCTCTGAATGTCATTTAAGTTCTCAACGTCTGCGTTTTGTTTCAATGCTTACTTTTATTTTAGCTTTTTTTTTTTGCAATTTGGGGTACACTTTACGAAGAACGTTCAATCTGTGTTTTCAAAACTCTGCCTGTGATTTTTGCTCTCCGGAGAGCTCGGTGTGGGTTGCCACTTTCAGCAGGAGCCACAAGCCCCGATCCCAAGCAGCCGGGCATTTCACATTGGAGTTTGAGAAACTGATGTTGAGACCTTTGCAGATATGGCTGTGATGAACACGTGGGTGGAACATACACTTGAATGCCTATATTCTGTGGAGATGGGGTCTCCACGCCAGCAATAGGGCAGATTATTACCTCTTGATCGAGGAGGTGCCAAGCACCTGTGCTGGCCAGTAACATCCCTGAAGTCTCTCAGCCATTTGCAATTAAAAAAATATTGTACAGCTGGCTTAGTTGGCTGTAACATTTGTTTTTCAGGGAGGTCCCAATTTCACTCACTTTTACAAATAGTTTTATAGAGGTCAAGCAATTCATGCTTTTTCCCAACGGGCTAATTCTCTGCTGCATGCCACAACTGCAAAGAAGTTTGAAAAAAAAAAAAAAATCACAAAACGTGGTTCAGTCAACAAAAGAGCAAAACTTATCCAAGACAGCAAAACTCCTGCGACTGGCTGAAGCACAGGGGTGAAGAAGCAGAGAGCAGCTCCTTGCTGTAATTCAATCCTGTTTGCATTTCTCAACTGGGCTGTAACAAACAGATTTACTCTGTTCCTCTTTCTAAAAGAAGGGGCGCCTGCTTCGTAAGCAAGCAATTAGCTTCCAGTACAATTGCAAACGTCAAAAAGAGTGGGCAACATCCTCATGGCCCGAAGAATTCCCAGACAATAAATGAGGTAGAAATGGCGATCCATCCCGCCCTGTGTCCCTGAGACAGCACGCCCCTGCGGGTGCTGGAAGGGGTGGTGGGACCAGGTTTGTCTTGTCCGAGGAGAAGTGTGTTGGAGGAGTAAGGAGAGCATCACTTGTAGTTCTTCCTGATTTCAGCGGCGGTCCCATTCATGCCCTTTTCCTCATCGGAGTTGGATCTGGGTCTTGGAAAAGGCTGGCTCGGGGCTGTTCTGGGGTGCTGGTGCTGCCTGGCATGCTGCCTGTGCCCACAGAAAAGAAGCTCCTTCAAGATTTTTATAAGCTGGAGGAGGCTAATTCTTCCTGTTTCAAATACACAGCATGTTCTCTTTAAAGAAGCCCCGGTGTTGGGCCCAGAATTGCGGAAACCAAAATGCAAATTTTAGTTTAAAAAAGTAACCATGCAAGTGTGTGGAGCTGTGAAGCCCAGGAAGGGCCAGTGTCACAAGGAAAACTTTGGTTTGTAAATTCCCACAGGCAGTAGGGACAAACCTCCGAAGGAAAAGCTCTGCATGTAGGGAGCACAGCCCGGCACTTCCACAGAGATTGTCATCCTCAAAGCATCGAGCAAACGTTTGTTAATGATACATCAGCAGCCTTGGAGGCCTTCAGGTAGGTGTTAATATTTTACAGGTGGAGAAACTGAGTCAAAGAAGGTACGTGATTGTCTTGGGATTCAAGACAGTTGTATCCACCCGATGAACAGCGCAGATTTTCCTTGCCTTTACGTTTGCCTGTTGCAAAAGCTGCTGTGCTCCCAACGGAGACCACACAGATCCAGTTGGGTGTCACCCTCTAACAGACACCAGAAAAACAGTACACGAGACACAAACCCAAGGAACAGCTCGTTTCACTGCTCTTAGAATGGCTTCTTTCCCTGTTGGCCGTTGCTTTTCTGGATGCTGTGATGTGGACACACAAACTGCTGTCACTTCACATTGGCCCAGCATCAAAATGGGAAGCGTGAGTCTGCTGCTGGGAAATCCTGATTTTCCTGCAGTACCTATATTTCGTTTCAGATGGTGGAGGCTTCTCAAACTGGATGGGTGTCTTCCTTACAAACCACTCCTTATTGTTAAGGAAGAGCATTGTTGTGCAATGCATGATAAATGACACATCCAGAAATTATACCAGTTTGAAGGGATAGAGATGAGCTCAGCTTTAATGACTAATTATGACCTTTATTACCTATAAAAATGCCATGAATACCTCGTATGCACTGTGACAGCTGCCCCACCCGGGGCTTTGATGCTTTATCCTCACGTGCTGGGGTGGAGCAGGTGCTTGAGACGCAGCTGCCATACCCCGAGCGCGCTGGAAGACGGCCCCATCAGCACAACCCTCTGCTCTCCTGGCGTACGGACCGTCGACAGTGCCTCCGGCTTCTGAGAGGAGATGGAGAATTATGAAATCGGAGAGTTAATGCAATGCTGATGTCCTAGGTTTGTGGCTGGGAATAAAAGTTACTTGGCTTTGGACTGATGCAGGGAGAGAAGGAGAAGCAGATACGTGGTTGTATGAAATAAGAGCTGAAGTGTCATTTTTTTACGAGTGTTAAAATTCCCTCAGCTTTCAGCGTGCTTCCGGTACAGTCGTGAAGTTTGCAAACAGAATTTAAGTTAAGTACACAGGCCGTAGCAGCTGGTCCAGGGATTTATTTGTACTGGGCAGTGAGCTCTGAGGACCTGTGCCATGCGTTGGGCTGTGCTGGTAACCTGAGCAACCCCCCCCAATCCCACCCGTGACAAATTCCTCATCTGCAGAAAGGTACCGTTGTGCGGACCTGCTTGGTAAAGGGTACAGCGTGGGGAGAGTGGGCTTTTTCCCACTCCAGAATTCAGGACCTGTGGTTACAGAGGTGAGGCTTTGGTTTGTTTTCAGAAGTTAAGATGTTGGCTTATTTTTCCTTCTGCTCCATTTATGTATTGCTGGATTTTATTTTCTTTCCCATCAAACAGCCTTTTGTTTGATTGCTTTATTTTTTGATATTTTTCTGTACTTGTCTTCTGGTGGACATCACATGATTTTAATAGAACAGATACTATGTGGGTTAATTTTTCTCCTAAAATTACGTAAAATGTCATCTCACTAAAGGTGACAAATCAAGGTCCTCATAAGCATTCATGCTGTAAATCCAGTGCTGATTTATGCCCCTTTTATTATTGTTGCCTGCATGAAAAAATGGTCATTAACTTTGTCAGAATACTGAAATTTGAACACCTCTTCGTTGTGAGCACTGAAGCAATTTCATTTTAAAGTGGCAAAGGGCAGAGTTTCTAATAAAAATGTAATTTGTAGCCTCTGACTGCACATGCTTCTGTTTGTGCCAATTCGCATTTCAGGCACTGTAAAATGGGTGATATATCAGCTAAAACAGCTGCAATATCAAAGGCTTTACTTTTCATTAGTGTTATTTTTTTCCTATAACAGTTTAGTAAAATTCAGAATCATCAGTAGTAATGTTTCACTTTTATCTCATTATCAAATTAGTTTTACACTGCCTCAACCTGAGTTAAATCACTTCAATTCCATTTAAAAAACAACCATTAAGTTGTTTTAAATAATTCCAACAAGATATTCTTGGATACACAGCAGTTCATCTTTTATGCCATCTTTACTGCATTTGTGCAAAAAGGTGGGACAACTTTTCTACAGGTGGAGCGCGACGGTGGAGTGGTGAGTGCTGGCTGCCGCCACGGGGCTGCTCGTTCTGCATCCTTACCCTCCGCACCGGCTGCATCCCTGGTTCCCAGCTGGCGTGCTGCGCTCGCAGCCTCTCACACGTTAACGCTGACGGGCCAGCGAGCGCGAGGCTTTGCAGGATGTTTGGGGAGAGTTTTCTTTCCTTGCTTCCTTGTCTTTCACCAAAAGTTTCTCCTAATTTACTTTGGAAACCTGATGTTTTCCCGAAGAAGAACTGCCAAACGCCTTAATTTTCACACAGTTAAAAAGCAGCAGCTGGAAATAATTCACAAATGGTCAAGGACATCCCTAAAAGCTTCACTGGAGGACACCTGCTTTGTACCTGCACACACCTCTGGGAACGGAATCGGCAGCAGCTGTGAGTTCTCCTTGCTGTGGAAGCAGGAGGATGTGTTTAGCCGCCTCTTTCTGCACTACTGGATTTGTGAGTTCTTGCAGCGGAGTGGGATCTTGCTGGGATGGCAACGCACTGTTTTGGGGTGTCTGTGGGCTTTGTGAAATGGATTCTTGGACTGCTGGTACAAATGAAGCAAGTAAATCTGCTCTTGTTCACAAGGCTGCTTCCAGCTCTGCTCCGTGCCATCCTTTTGCAAGTTCTGCCTTGCTGAACCTCTTACGTCCGTTTTCATCTCATCGGTGGATCTGAATAATCGCACAAAAGCGCTACTGAGAGCTTTTCCCCGTTCTTCTTCATTGACGGTAACGCATCCGGGGCTCGTATTGACAGATTAATGTGGGGCTGGCTGCAGCAGGGCCGGTTGCTGGAGGCTGCTCCCGAGCGCGCTGCCTGTGATCCCACGCGGTCTGACTCCGAACCCGTTTGATCCTCGTAGGGGGTCAAACGCTTGGCTTGAGCCTTTTTTATGTTTGTGTTTCTCTCAGGCGAATGGGGCTGAAAAAAGAAACCGGAGGGACCAAAGTGGAGTGTTCTCATGAAAAACAAAAAAATTAGATGCAAAACACAAAGCACAGTTTGTGCTCGAATTCAGCTGCTACAGATGACTTGGTTTTCTTCAGCTGCAGAAATGCTTTAATTCTATTCTATTGTTAATTAACCGCTCTTGAGAAAAAAATACGTTTGTAAATTAGGCAGGAGACCACTTCAGGACTCTGTGCTGACTTCTGCCAAGGCTGGTAGCGTCCTTCTGCTTCTCATTCACAGGTGCAAGTGCTCTGGAGACCAACCCAAGGGTGGGTCAGTGCTGTGGAGCTGATGGCCCCCCTCGCTATGAAACCCAGTACACCCAGCAAGAAATCCTGGTTCTTTGAGGGACTGTCTCTGTCAGTCTGTCTTTAACGATGGAAATTCAACGTTTTATGCCTATATTCACGTGGAAGCCCCCAGACAGTTCTGTTGGTGGAAATACCTGATGAGTCAAGCTCTACCCATTGAGAAAAGGGGCACGGACTGGAACTGGTTTGTATTTTGGTTGGAGATCACTGGAGACATTTCAATAGAGCGATCTCTTGGAGAGTTGGTCCTCACAATTTCACGGACGATGAGGGTAGCAGCTTCTTCCTACGAGTAGCTGTAAACGGCCAAACCTTATTCAAAAGCTGTGTTGTAGTTGGAAAAGTTGACTGCATCTTTTAGAGGACTGTTTGAGTTTGAGGTCAGTTATTTTTACTTTTCCGTTTTGTTCTAGTTAAATATTTCTGCTTGCTCTCGGAACAATAGCTCCCACCACACTGAAGCCTTCGCCCAGTGCAGCAGCGTTTCATACCTCCTCCCATAGCAATCCACGCAGCGCCCAAGGGTCTCATCTCCTTAGTTTGGCTAAATATAGACTTTTCAAGCCCTTGTATAGAGCCTAATCCATACCTTTAGTAAGCTTAACAAGCTGAATCCAGTGGCATAAGCAGCTGATGCAGCTTTATGGGTAGAGGAATCCTCTACATTCTCTCATGCTTGCTCTAATCTGCCAGGGTTTGTTTAAATTTTCTGCTGCTTAATCTGGTATTTTACTGCCTGTATGTACTTGACTCTGAGGACTAGATTGTTGTGATGATTTTTCCTGCCTGCAGACTTACTCTTCAGTTTTCCATGCTGTCTGCCCAGGGAGTCCCAATAATTTTGTATTTTTTCAAGTAACTGTTTAATAAAAAAAAACACATCAGGCAAATCTGCAGTTGGTTTTACGTGATTCAGAACTAACGTCCTGTTTACCAGCCTGTTCACAGGCTGAACGTACAAAAAGGAGAGTTTCTCCAGGCCTGGTTTGGAGGGAGCTGGGTCCCATACTCACACTGGTGGCTGCAACAGGATGAAAACATCCACAAAGGTTTCTGGCAGAATCTGACTCTGACAAAACACTTACAATGGTTATAAAAAAGGTTTGTTTCCGTATCTTAGCTAGCCTGACTTTCTCCAGCTTGGTTGCAGACTCAGTACGGGTTTGGTTTGATGCTCAATTCTAAGAGCAGGTAGATCTGTGGTTTGTAATTACGGTGCGTGCACTTACACATCGCTGCGTGCCTCGGGTTCAAAGGTGGTTTCAAACCCACCTTTGTAAACAGAGAGGGTCACAGTGCATGTTAACAGGTACTCCTCCTGCCCCAAGTGTGCTCATGTACACCATGCGCGTGCACACCCCCAGCCAAAGTCATCGGAAGAGCTCCGAGCTCCGTGGAGCCGGGCAGCTGGCTCACAACAGCGGTGACTCGCAAGGCGTAGAAAAGCATGGAAGAGGTGGGCATGCATGAGCATGCGTTATCCTGCCTTTATCCGTGCACCTTCCTCTCCGCCAGCAGCCTTCCTGCATCTAGACCATCATGTTTAGTAAGAACTGGTGTATCCAGCTGAATTTCTCTAGTTATTTAATTTGTTTTTCATTTTGGACACTGCGGTATTGTCCTAAAGAGCTTGAACACAGTGAGAATGGTTTGAGAGATTCTGTAAGGCGCTTGGCAGAACTGACCCACCCTGTTGCCTTGCCTGTGGGAGAGGAGCAAACATCCTCTCCTCTGCTTCCTACGGGTCAGAACCAGCAGCTAAAAACTCTGAATTCATCTTCCTGCACTAACCACTGCTTTGCCCTGCCAGCGGGATGCAAGGAGGCTGAACGCTACCGCGTGCACGGAGGTGGCGTTGCCGTGACACGTGCCCAAGCCCTTTCTCTGGCAAAAGAGATGTGTCTATGTTTTCTCCTAATGGAAGAGCACTGAGAAGGCCTTCAGGTGGTGAACTCCAAGAGTGCTCTTATCGCTGTGTGATCCGGCCTTGTTTGTGCAGGTGGCTCAGGTGACGCTGCCTTTGTTGCCTCTCCTGCCTAGTTGAGCTCTCATGGAGCCACGACACGAGGGCTGTATCTCAAAGAATCCGGCCGAAACTCTTTTTTCTGTGCTGCAGATGTGCCTTGCAGCCTGGGCCACTTCAAACTGAGCAAGCAGGAGCAGAATCCTGTTTGCTTTCCTTCCGTCAGAAGGAACAGTGCCATTCTAGAGTTTGATTATTTGGCCGCTTGCTCACAGCAACAACTTGACTGCGCAACGACTTCTTATCTTGGGTACTTCATTCCTCTGCAGTTCGGTTGTGTTTTTCCCCAGCGCTGTGTTCTGCCCTCGGATTGCGTTCACGCAGCGTGCCCGCAGGCCGCACTGTATTGTTGCGTCTGTTGTGCCATCCAAACTAATCTCGGTGGGTGTTCGAAGCAGCTGCCATGATACAACCCATCTTCTTGGCAGCCAGAAACGCTGTGAGCTATGTCTCTTCTTCTTTTCCTCCTTGTCTTCATATATTGTAATAGATATGGAACCTGCAGAAGTCTTGCAGATGAGATACCTTGCCAAGATGGTACTAGCAGCTGTCCATACATGCTTGGTAAAGAAGATGTGTTTTGTTAATTAGATTTATGTGGGATGATGCTTGGAGATCTCTATGCAGATACAAAATGTCTCCCTGGGAAAAAAACCCCGTTCTTTGGGACTCTCTGCCACGTTTTAACGGAGGTCCACAGTGGGCTGGTACTGGGCTTTTGGCTGACACCTACTTTAGCACCACATCAGGAATGTAGGCTGCAAAAAATCCCATCTGGCTGCAAAAAATCCCATCTGACTGTACCAGTGTAAAAACACCTAAGCTTTGCGTCAATATAGCAGTTAGCAGTCAGCGTAGCTGCATAGTGAATGCACAGCTTACTGGGGTTTGGGGTTTTTCATTATTAATTGCGTGCTTGCATGTTTGGAGATGGACTCAAGCTAACGTAGTATTTGCCTTCGTGTATTCCAGCTGTGTGGGTGTTGAAGAAGAAGAGGCACCAGATATCGACATCTATCATTGTCCAAATTGTGAGAAAACCCACGGAAAGTCTACTTGTAAGTATACTTGCGCAGCTGGTCCTCGGATACACAGCAGATTCTGTATGTTCAAACAAAAGGAGCTTTTTTTTGTTTTCCATTACACAAAGACACACCTAAATATCACGTGTCATAAAATTGGAATTCAAGCTACGAGGTAAAAAAAAAAGATGTTGGAGTGGAAAACCATGGATTGGGCTGTGGAGCTTTGGCTGCAGCTCCCTGGCTGGCCTCAGGCAGTGTGTATATGAGCTAATGCAAGGCACCTTACCTGGGCAGCTTCAGTCCCAGGGATGAAAATGATGCTTCCTACCTCGCACGGAGTTAAGAATGGTGAAGACACAGTACTGTGGGCTAGAAAAATCCTACAGAGACAGCTAGTTCTAATATAGTGAATTTTGGAAACTACATAGTGTTTTTTTGTCTTTGGATGAGAAGAGTAAGAAACAGTATGTTGTACTTGGCCTGGATATAAAACTCTAGCGATTTCAGCGGCAGTCAGAATTGTAGGATGCACTGAGGGTGCCAATTCTTGCAGTTCTTACACAGGAAAAAGTTCTCCTGAGTAAAAGTGACAGTTGATCTCAGTGGGAGTTTTGTCTGGGAAAGAACTGTAGGATGTGTTTGCTTTGGTCAGATTAATTCACAAAGTCCTTCTATTATACAATGGGGGAAAAAAAAAAAAGAAAAGAAACTAATCCTTGTAAAAGATGAAATGCTTTACTTGAAAGCCATTTATTGTAAATAAGCAACAGTGATGTGGAGGTTCTCACTGCTTTGCAACCTTACAGCAACACACAGCGGAAGAGCACTGTGCTCATCTCCCAGGAGCCAAATGAGTCGTAATGTTCCTTTTTTAGTGCAAAATAAGGGATGGCAGGAAACTGACTTCTGTTGTGTTAAAATTCAGTAGTTTTAAAAACCAATTATTTCTCCACTGCCTTAAAAGTTAAAGTTCAGAAAATTTCTTGAGGGAAAGAGGAGTCTGAAATGTTCGTTTTGGGGACAAAAATGGGAATCATTTTTCCACTTCGACTTTTTTCAAAATCAAGTGTGAACTGGAAACCAGAATGACCTGCAGCTGCTCCTGTCTCCCAGATGGTTTGCTAACAACTTTGGCCTAAGCAGGGCACCCACAAATTGGGCAAGCTAGCAAAAAAAAACCCTTGGCAGGCTTGTTCTGAAAGACTAAACAAAATCAATATGTCCCCACAAAATGTTTTGATTTAAGAGTCAGCCTTTCTAATGTTTTCTTGGAAGATTTCTGACAAACACAGTGGAAATTAGTCAAACAAATAACCACAAATCATCTTCAGGTGAACAATTTGAAGTTAGAATGGGTTCTGTTCAAAAGGGGAACATGCCTGCAGATTTCCCAGGCTGCTGTTGACCCAGTAAAGAAGCAGCCGCACAGGATTTCTGGCCTCTGCCAGTTTTTGTATGACACGGAGATGTGTCTGATGCTTTGATTTCTTTCACTTTGCTTTGAATTATGAATGATGAGAGGTACCTACTTTTCCGTGTGAGAGGGAAAAGATCAGATAGAAGCAGAAAAAAATCTGTAATCAGGAATTAAATATCAATTCTATAAAAACAGTGGTACATAATCTTAGAATTCCAGAAATGGGAGTTTCAATAAAAAGATTACAAGTTTAATATACCAGTTAAGACAGGAGAGTTGAATCGGCAAAAGTCTGATGCCTTTTTGGCTATCTCTTTCTTTTTGTCCAAATAAAAATCCGACTTGGCAGTGCGTCCCTCGCTCTGCATCGTGCAGCACAGCAGAAAGGGCTTCTGGAGCGCTGTCACTGCTTCTGGTCTTATCAATGGGTGAGGTTATTCATGAGGTGGGAATACAGAACATGATCTAGTTCTGCAGCGAAGCAAGACAACTTTATTTTCTGCCTCAAATGCATTGCAGTAAGTTTAGTGACGTACAAGATCAATCATCAAAGTAGTTGAGTGTAAAAATTTCGGGAATGTTTCAACATCAGTTATTGAAAACCTTACCTTGAGTTTTGGTGAAGTGCATGACCATGGGTTCTCAAGCTGCAGAGCCATTTTCCCCATTAACTCGTAGAATCGTGGATCCTGGTGAAAAATGAGGCTGTGATCCTGTAGCCCCTCCTTGCGGAGTGCAATAAGCCGGGAAAGTTAAAAGACCGATGAAGTGAAGGCAGGAACAGCTTGACTTAATGCATTCATTCTGTCAGGCATTTGTATGCAGGGCATCCTGCTACATGGCTCCTGGGCTCTGCCGGGACTTCTGCGAGATGATTGCTTCAATTTGTTTGTTAACTGTCACAAAATATGTTTAAAGTAGTCACCTAGCAGCATCACTTTTAAAATAAATGAGTAAGGGTTGTTCCAGAGCCAGCAGCTCAGTGGTAGGGTTTAATTATTGCAAGATTAGCAAAGGGAAACACAGACACCAATTGTATGTTATGCAACTCGTCTGGATTTAAAAATATACGTGTATTTCTGGAGCACACGTTCTGCAATATATGTTTTCCAGATGTCAAATTTAAAAATCATTTTCCTCCTCTTACATTTTTCCACTTTACTGCTGTGGCTTAGTGGCTACTATTTCAGAAGATTGCTTCCTGTCATATGACATTTCAAGCCATTTTGGTTTAATGAAATTTGTAGGGACTCCTCTTTGGGAAAAATTACACACATTCGCACAGAATTTCCTGACATCATTTAAATAAAATGTAAGTGCTTTGTTTAGGCAGGCTTGACTCATTTTCATAACATGCTCTGAAATGTTTGGTTTGATTGCTGTCCCGTTTGCAGCAGTGCAAATCAGGAGAAATTCTTTTGGAATCGGTGAAGTTACATAAATGCAAGCAAACCAAAGTCAGGCTGAAACTGTTTTTAGGTAGTTACAACCTTTAATCTAAATCAGTAGAAAACTAACAGAGCGCTTCTAGGTCCGTTCTTCACAAATATCTTTGAAATAATGTAAGCATGCCTTTGAAGTCTGGAATTATTCATTTTGAGATACAGTTTTTATAAGGATAGGTTCCCTTTTTCCTCTGGAGGGTTTCCTGCAGAAGGAGCAGGTTATACTTTCCAGCAGTCCAATTTGGATCGGGAAGCTCTGCAGTGAGAAATCTGTAATCATTTAAATAAAGTGGCCTTTCTGGCCAAAGCTAGTTTTTGTTGCACATGTTAATGGGCCTTTAATCCTTACTGTGGTGTTCACGGTAAAGATGAAACATAAAGAGAATGGCTGAAAATGGGCCAAATGTCGATTTTTTAATGTAGTATAATGGAGTACAGCAGCCATCCAGGAGACAGCAGCTCCCGGGGAGCGTTCTGGCAGAGGAGGCATCTTTGTTGCCTCTGTGTGCAAGGTGGGTGTGAGAGGTGGATGCTTGCCGGCGCTCGGTGCCGAGGGAAATAGCTCCCCGGTGCTTTTTGAAGAGTTGCAGTGGATTTCTTAATTCAGCGCTGATTTGCTGCTTTTATTTCTCGACACTCCATGCCATCTGAAGTGTAATAAAAGAACAGGCTAATATGATAAGCTCTTTAATTTTCACTGTGGCAGGCGACACCTGTTTCACTGGGACTTCTGTGAAGAATCCCAGTGTTGGTTCGGATCTGCTGAGAGGGGGAGGAGGCAGTCTTGGAAAGGGAAGGTTTGGCATTCATGTAGGGCTTGTTTCCTTTGTTACCAGGAGCATTGAATTAATACACTAAGCCTGAGAGTCATTAAGATAAAGAACTAGCAGCTTTAATGAATATATCCAGCTAGGCTAGAGAGCTGCATGGAACTAATAAAACCAACATGCTTTGTGCAAAACCTGGGATGGATTCGGTGGGAGATGTCTTTACTGGAGTTATTCCAGGGTTGTGCTCAGGAAAACAAAGTTAGCCTTTTCTAAACCTCATGTCGTATAGCTGTGGCCTCTAGATTCCTTTCTTAGTGAAAAAGTGTGTAGATCTGTGTGTGTGTGTATGTGCAAAGAGAAAGGAAAGAGTGCCGACCGTGCATGGAATCTGCTTCATTCCCTGGCTGTTTTGAACAGTTAGAAAAGCCTGAGATCTTGATATTTGCTTAAAATATTGAGTTTCATTATTTAAAACAAGGGTATAAAATAAAAGAAAGTTGTGACATTTGAGAATTCTACTAACGAAGGCTTGAAATGGTATGAATATGCACTTGGGACAAAACCAATTTACCACCAAAACGAGCATATCTGTGGACAGGACTGGAAGGAGGAGCAGCTGAGAGAGGTAGTGCTGACTAAGAGAAAAAGCTGGACCGGTTTTTCTTGCTCTGCATTATCTGGCTGTCAAAGAGGCAAGGCAGAACTACATTGACATTTGATTTACTTATTTGTGGTGTTCCAGCTGACCCTTTTTCCATGATGAACTTGCCTATATGTCTCACCCACTGGGAGCACAGTTGAGGGGCCATCAGTGGGCTGTCATCAACTTAAGGCCTAAGCCTGCCTCGCCTTTCAATATCTAGGAATAAGAGGAGTTCTAAAAATTGCATTTGTGGTGCCCTTGCATCTTTTTTTTCTTTTCTTTTTCCTTTTATGTACATGCTGTGCGCAGGGCATAATTCAAAGCCCATCAAAATTGATGTCAAATCTGCCACTGCTGGACAGACCTTTAGACTAAGGTAATTAATGACAAATATATTCATAAAGACCTATATTGCATATTGAGAAGGCAAAAAAAAAGTGGCTTTCTAAGAGTTTTATGATAAGGATTAAGTGTGTAGTCTGGCAAGTACAAAACGTCCAGAGCCTGTGTTTGCATAAAGCCTGCGGTAGCTGTGCAGCTCGGTAATTATCCGTCTGGTTGCCCTTATGTTACAAAACGAACACTGTTCAGTGTGTAATAGATCTTCAGGCTACAGTATAATTGTCTAATGGTGAATTGAGAGCAGTATTAAAATTTGCGGTGCAGCATAGTGGGGGTTCCCTCTTCTCTACTCGTGTAAGAAATGAAATGAAGATTTGTCCTTCCTTCAAATGTCTTAATAATTATCTTCTGCTTAACGTACAGTACTGTCCAATTCATTATTTTTCAGTGAAAAAGAAAAGAAATTGGCATAAACACGATACTGGACAGACGACAGAGGTCAAACCTGTACAGAACGGGAGCCAAGTCTTTATAAAGGAGCTTCGAAGTCGGACTTTTCCAAGGTAGGTTGTTGAGCTGCACGCGTGGACAGGGTTGTTGAGGTAAAGCATAGACAGCCAGTTTGCTATGAAGCTGTTGATGATCCGCACTGAAAGCATTACATAGTACAGAGTGATGAAGTTTAAACAAGTGCTGTTTTATTGCAGATGTCCCAGACTTTTCCCTTTTTTATATTTGTGCAGCTGTGTTAAAGTCTGCTCTTGATTGAGCCCAGTTCCTATGGATTTCTGCAGAAATACGAAATACTTGCGTACGAAACGAACCAATTCATTGCATAGAATTGTCAAGTTCTCAAAAGTACTAGTGGTTTCGCTGAAGTCCGTCTCCATCTTGAAAAGAAGAACAATGACGTCCTCAGTTGCTACAGTGACAAAGGCTCTCTTATCTGGGGCAATGAATAGTGCCAATTATTAGATGACATGTTCCACACTTTATTAGGCTGCTTCGCAGCCATTTGTAAGAGTGATGATTTTCTCCTGGTTCTTTAATGTAGGCCTTAGCCAAATAAATCTTTAATTATTAACGACTAATTATTTTAGAAGAATCCTTGGAGACTGGTAAAGTGTACTTGGTAAACACAAAACTTCTTCCTTTTTACAGAGGATTTAATTTTATATTTCATTTCAGATACTGATGTTAGGATGGTTAAAGAAAAGGCTGACAATACCTCTGCAAAGAGCAGGACTTACAGATGTTTTTCACTGAACTCAGTACGCAATATTTTTACTTGCTTGGCTATCTTTATTTGGGCCTGCTAGGTTTTTATCTCCACTTTATGTGTGTGTGTATACAGAGCAATTTGACAGATTGCAAATCTAATTTCTTAAAAAGGTTTAAGGCCTCAGCAGAATGATTTCAGTAACCTCAGACAGCCTCTGAGGTTGCACTCACATATGCAATATCACTGAGTCACTCCCAAATCATAAAAAAAATATAGACCCTAATTTTTTTTTGTTTGTTTCTCACAGAAATGTGCACGTAAGAAAATCCTGCTGCCAAATTAAAGTTTCTGACAAAGAAGGGTGTGTAGCCAAAAGGAGTGCCTGTAAGATTCAGGCCTCTGACATCTACGCTTGTGCCATTAGTAAAACAAAGTCTTGTTGAGAAATTTTCTCTTCTGAAGAAAATGAATGAAATCTGCAGATGTTCACAGAACAAAACCCAAGACTCATCAGTCAGAATGTGATGAACAGAAAAGGGGGTCTCAGTTCAGAGAACTGAGAACTTTGCTGATTCACAGCAGGCGACAGTAAATTATAATGCATGGTTAGTCCCTTGGTGAGACTCAGATCAAAAGGAACAGTGAAGAGAGCAAAAAGGCAAAAAATATAATTCATGTCATTCTGCTCCTGTATGTTTAATACCAAAATAGCATTAGAGTAGTAATAGTAGTAGTAGTAATAATTAAATAGATGGTTCAGGTACTTCAGTGTAGGTGCCAGACTCTCCATTTTGGCATGATCATTACTAGATGTTCTGGTACTGATCTCTCCTTATGACTATGTGTAAGTTTCTGTAGCACATACAGAAGCAAATCAGCCTTGAACAAGTACGCGGGAGACATGTGGGCACTGTTGAGTAAGTGCAGAGGTTTAGTGGTAAATCATGGTTAAAATCTCCAGCCTTGTTCTTTGTGTGTTGCTGGCATATGGTACCAATACTCATATAAATGAGGAACGCTCCTTTTAATTCATTATTAATTAAATTTGCCGCCTGATCAGCCATTGCTGATGCACTGTGGCTGGGGTGACCCAGAAATAAGGTGGGTTTTTACAGCTTTTCCCTCTTTGCGTCCAGCCGTTTTGTTCTCCCTGGGGTTCAAACCTCCAGCCTGGCGTATCCCTGCTGGGGTGGCCTGAGCAGGCCCAGGGCGAGGGTTTCTGCCGGCGTGGCGGGGTCAGAGGAGGAGCCCCCACTGCAGAGGGTGTGGGGAGCTCCCACAGCCAAAAGGTGTTAAGGGCTTTGCCGCAGGCTGGGCTTCATCGGGAGGCAAAGAAGTGGGGCCCGATTGTCCCAGCCGCCATGGCGGCCCTCGCAGCCTCCTCCCCTTTCCCACCGTTTTTTAGTGCTGCATGAGGACATGAGCTGTAGTTCAGAACTGCTGCAGGAGAGGGCAGTCATGCATTAGCCTTACCCTCTCGGGGAGGTAGTGTTTTTTGGGGTGAACACTCAAAATTTTGCAGTTCCCCCGGCCAGCAGCCATGCGCTCGGCCTGCTGCGTGATTTTCACAGCCCAGCTGACAAACTACACACGGCGGCAGCATGCTTTTGGGACTGATGGTCATTCATATGCAATCACTCTTCACTCCGAATTAAAAATGTTTTACTCTTGAAAAGAGCTAGAAATCGGGCTTGAATTTCCCTTGAGAGTTGTGGATGCAAATAGCTGGTTGTCTGATGAAGCTGCACTTTCCTTAGGCCCTTTGACGCCCTCCCAGCAACTTGAAAATGATTTGCAGAATATTTCCCGAGCGATTTATGTGACTACTTAAATATGACTTGCAAAGTATTTCCTGGACAATTTATTTGAAATTATGTAACGTTTTTAATCTTGCCTTCTTTAGTGTGGAACATTTAACAGTAATTTCTTTAACATTGATCACTAGTAATTTGACAGAGCCCTGTAGTTGCGGAAAGCGGTCTTTCTCTGTAAGCTGTTATTTTAGGAGTTTCCAGTAGTTGGTGCATGAGGCTCGAGCAAATCGATTTCGGATGGTTTTAGCGTGCCATGCATGCTTTGCAATAAATGGCTTTTGTCTTATTAACTTAGTTTGCTTATTCGTAACTTTTTCCTTTCAGTAGTGAAATGCAGAAGATCCCAAACCCTGCATGGAAGCACCTCACCGTTGAATCTATGTTTACTTTTTCAGTGCTGAAGATATAGTTGTGAAAGTGCCAGGCAGCCAGCTAACAACAGAGTATTTGGAAGAAAATGGCTTTGCAGAACCCATCCTCGTCCCGAAGAAGGACGGCCTGGGTTTGTCTGTACCCGCACCCACCTTCTACGTCAGTGATGTTGAAAATTATGTCGGTGGGTATCTGGGAAGCGGGTGGCATTGTACTGTTTGGAGCTCAGCTGCTTTTAAAAAAAAAAAAAAAAATCTATATATATTATTTATATTATTTGTATTTAAAAATGCAAAAGTTATTGTAAAATATTGTCTGTGGCTTGAGCTATGCTGACTTCAGTATTTATTAGATAGTGGTAGCTTGTAATTAGCAATTAATTCACTCTTGTTTCTTGTACCAACTTGTGTATCTTACTGTGAGCTTGAGCCAGACTGCATTGTACTCCATAGCACTGCATTGAAAGAAGTAGTCATAGTAGTATCAAAAAATTGTTTCTTCAAGCCAGGTCTTAATTGATTACTGCCACCTCACTTTGTATGGAAGGAATTACTAGACTGAGACTCCCACTCTGCAAAGGCAGTCCATTTTTTAACACTGCTGTCAGTGAGAGCTATTTTCGTTGCTGCTGGTCGTTTGGATTCATTTTGGCATCCTCCTGTCTCTAACCTGAGTGGTGGTGTACTGCATCCTCTCACAAGGCATCACGTCATCCCGCCTTGGAAGACATACCTTGGCCAGGAGCCATGGAAGTGCTCTTAAGTCGCTTGTCTTGTCTCCACATCCTTCTTCCTTTAGTGTGTGTGATTTTGTCTCTTGTCCTCTCTTGCTCTGTCCCTCCTCTGTGTCACTTTCTGTCCAGTTCTCTCTCATTCCAGTCTTCCAGCAAGGCATCATCCTTTTGGAGCCATGACTCCAGCTCCAATGTATCATCTGCCTGCGTTTCATGGTCCCTTTATCTCCTTATATATAGTCTGCTAATCTCCTCCTCCTCCTGCACTCTCCTTACCAGGCCATTGACCCGTTGCCCAAACTGGAGGGTGCTATCACCAGCCACTACTGTTCTTGTGTCTATTGCTTTTGCAGTGATCGTGTGCAGTGAGATAACTATGAACAAAGGAGAATTCAAGACCCCTGGTTTTATTGTTCTCTCTATCCCGTTGCTTCTACAGAAAACATATTTTCCTTGCCCATCTGCTACACTTAGCAGATTTTCTTGTATGACCTAGGTGCTCCTTCTGCATCTGCTGGCTTCCTCTCAGCCTCTAGATGAAATAATCCACCCTACCAGCGGAACAGTTAGTGAAAAGCTGAGGGGAAGAACATGGGTTGTTTAATCTGGAGCTGGCACCAGATTTGAAAGTGAACAGAATGAATATGCGCTGGTCTAACCTCCATGGGGTTAGTTCTCTTGAACACGATTTCCCAGGCAGGGATTTATCTCGCTGTTTCGTTGGACCTAGAATGTCTTTTAGAAACAATCTAAAGTAAGTAGCAGAGGACAAAATGCCACAATCGAGACTGCCAAATACATTATTACTGTTCTGGCATTTTGTGAGAAATCAAATGGATTTTTTATTCCTCTCTTAATGTGAAAAAAGCTATGAATGAAACTCTGGGAGAGGAAAAATAAGGCCAATTAAAACTGAAGGGAAGAGAGACTGGAGAGACGCTTTTCTCGCAGAAAGGATAAGAGAGTGTGCTTAGAAATGGGCACTCTTGTAAAGCTCTGACTTTCTCTGTGTGTTCTCTGGTGTGCCCAGTGTTAAATTCCACTAATTGACTAATGCTGTTAGTATTAACACTGGGAGATTTGTATCCAACAAGGTCTGTCAGAGGAAATGTGTAAGTACTAGCAGCTTATTCTCTGTACTCTAGTGCAAAGGGGATGGATTTTTGATAGGCGTAATTTGGGGTAAAATAACAAAAAGTCAATTTTTTATGGCACAACTGAAATATCATGTTCAAAAGTGGGAATTTTCCTGCAAAACTCCTCCTCAGTTATAGATTTGGTAAGCAAAAATTTAAAATAGAGCTTAAGAGAACTTAAATTTTGGAAAATCAATTTGACAAGATATCCTGTGCAGTATTACACTCTGTCTACAGTCATGAGACTTCTGCAGCGTGGTGAGTAGACCTTACTCTGCAGCTATACAGGTATTTGCACATAATTTTCACCAAGCAAATAAAATCCGTAATGAAATGAATAGATTCAGAATCACATTGATCCTTTAAAGATAGAAACTACAGAAATAATTATGTCAGTGGCATGAATACAAAGGCACCATTTTATGCATATACATTTTATGTATATACATGTCTTTTAGACATTTCTGTATATGTGTGTACATACATAAACAACAGGGAAGCTAGAAAGGCTAAGAAGATCAGAAAATCAAAAGATTGAGATGTTTCTCAAAATGTTAGCTCACCTCCAAGCATACAAAATGTGTCAAGTCAGGCTGCCCTCCAATCTCTCTTTTTCATTGAATTAATTTTTAGGACCAGAGAGGAGTGTTGACGTCACTGATGTCACCAAACAGAAAGACTGCAAGATGAAGCTCAAGGAATTTGTGGATTACTACTACAGTACAAACAGGAAAAGGGTCCTCAACGTGACCAACCTGGAGTTCTCAGACACGAGGTGAGAGTCCAGCCTGCTGCACCACACGGTGTCTGGGGTATGCGGTGGGGTTTGGCTGGGGGAGTTTGAACAACCCTTGCCTTCTCTGCTGGTTCCCTCTTTAGGAGGTACTGCTTTCACCGTGGGATACTACCGGTTTGTAACTAGAATATAACTTGATGCTCCAGGAGCAAATTCTCTGCCCTGTCTTGGTAGTGAGTGATAACATAGTGTGGTCCTAGTGTCATCTTAGGTACTTAGATACAGCGTGACAAGTACTGAGACCAAAGGAAGGAGGACAGAGATGACCACATGGGTACGATAGAACTGTATGTGGGTTCGTGGGAGAGGAGAACATGGCCAGAATGGGTCTTATTTTTTAATATTCTGTGTTGGTTTTGTGGCGAGATGGAAATCCTGCTGGGTATAAGGCAACAATAGCCCTTCTTCCGGCTTAAGGTGATCTTGAGACATGGTGATCTCTTCAGAGCATTCTTTTCTAAAACGTGTTGTACAAGAGTGAGCATCCTGCGTATGTAGCAGGTTTCTGTGCTGTATAGGACCACTGGTTTCCGTGCATCATATGTTGCTTACTGAAATCTTCCATTTAAGGTAGCAGAGAGTAAGTAAGTAGATGAGGTGTGGTGCAAAGTGTGGTGTAACATGTCACTGGATGTCCTGGAATGAGAGTAAGTTTGAAATTATTATGATTTTGTAATCCTATACCGTACATTATAGTTTTCATTTCAGTGCTTTTGTGAGTTAACCTGTAATCTGTATGACAGCAGCTCAGAACTAGAGTGATGCTGACTTCTCAGTGGAAAGTCAGCTCAGAATTTGAGACCGAGGTGCTTTGGTGATGTAGTGATCCAGAGGGAATTGTGCTGGCTACGTGAGTATCACCAGTCCTCAGTGACAGGAAGCCTACTGTTCTCCTCATGTTTTACATCGTGTGTTCTACACGTTGGATAATTAGCTGATGTAAACGCCTAGGAGTTCGAATTATTGCTTTGTGCTTTGCATAGCTGTATTCATCACCTGAGCTGTGCTTTTATTCCAGAAGTAGGCAGGTGCATCTATAATGTATCAAACTTGATGAGACTGCGCAGATCATTTTTACAGTTCTTGCAGCCCTTCTGGGTAGCTAGTACTTCCAGGAGGGGAGCGTCAGGAAAGGAAAAGATTCCTTGATATACAAACGCTCCACAGAAGATGATGGATGTCAACATAAAAATAAAGAATGGTTATTTTGGAGAGCATTCCATTTTAGTAAGAAGACTTAAAGTAGCCTTAAAAAAGAAGGCTGATGAATAATTACCAGCTTATTATTTTTAAAGCCATTACCTTTCGCCCTGTTGTTAGTGGTTTAGCAGTGCGCTCTCATTTCTGCAGAGAGCATCTCTAGTAATTACAGGCTTCAAAGATTACCGGGATCTTCAGTTGAGATTTTTTTAGCTTTCTGCCATTATCCCAGAGTAATGGGAAGTCTTTTGTTCTGAAGGACTGCTGGAGCTGTCACTCATATGCTGCTAATTTAGACATTAACTACCAAATATTTTATTTCTTAACATAGACAGTGACACTTTAATTGAATGCACTGCTCCATCTTTCCCTGCCATTTTAAATGGAGCTATTGTTATCGGTGTTTGACAGTGAGCATAAATGACACATGGGAGCATTTAATTTTAGTCTGAAGTGCAGATACTCTTACTGACGTGATGTTTTACAGCGTCCAAGAGCGTCCACCTCCTGCAAATATTAGTCCCAAATCTGGACTACTTAAATAGAAAATTTAGCACATTCTGGGATGAAACACTTTTAATACCTGTTTATCATTCACTACATTGTGGATTTATGGTATATATTATATATTTTATATAAACATTTATAGTGTATAAATGTCTAAATAAATATATACAATATGAATATATGCTCAATGTAAATTAGTATATTAATTTGTGTATATTATAGAAATATTTTCTATATTTTATTTTAAATATATTCACACATATCAACCCAAATTAGACTTTTTCCTTCTTCTGAGCTTTTAATGTCATTTAGTCAGTCTAAATAAAAAGATCACTGTGGTTTTGAACATCAGGTCAAGACTTATTTAGTCTTCAAATATTGTTAATTTTTATTAGGATTTTTAGTCTAAGCTTAAGTTCCAGATTTTTAAGATTTGCAAGACCATTTATGTAAGAGAGAGCACATGTCGCTTTCTCTTCTGAAGGGAGCTGGAAAAGTGGCTGTGGTAACGGCGCTATCGGTAACCGAGCCTCTTGATAGCGAGAGGCAGGACTGAAAAAATATGAACAGAATATACTGGATCATAAAAACCACTGCTAGGCAAAGGATCGTTGCTAAGTCATCATATTTAAAAAGCCTTACATCCTTGCGCTCTTTTTTTAAAAGATGCATGTTTGTTTTCAATTCTCTCTGTAAAGGATGTCCAGTTTTGTAGAGCCTCCAGATATAGTTAAGAAGTTGTCCTGGGTGGAAAACTATTGGCCTGATGATGCTCTTCTGGCGAAACCAAAAGTGACCAAGTACTGCCTGATCTGTGTGAAGGACAGCTACACGGATTTCCACATAGATTCGGGAGGAGCTTCTGCGTGGTACCATGTGCTGAAGGTGAGGCGTCATGTTTTTGCGGTGTATCTAATAATGAACTAAATTTTAGATGCAAAGACCATGCTAAAATAGTCTCAAAAATTCAAGTCTCAAGGATTTTTTTCCCCACCGTCCCATCGTATCCGTAAGAAATACGCAGAGCCTTATCTGCTGGAAGTGGGTGCACTGCCAGCAGTGCCAGGGTCTGCTGAGCGAGGAAGCCACTTGGAGTGTGGAAGTTGTTTGTGTGTTTTCACTGTATTTGGGTTTTAATATTCGTTTAATGCCTTCCGCACATATGTTGCCTAAGACCTGAAAGATCTTACGTTCTGCTTTTGCAGGATAATGGAAACTGGCAGCGTAAACTTCTTGCAACATCAGTCCCACAAATCTGAGCAAATGTGGTCAGCTAGTGATTTAATCATTTCAGCCATTCTGTACAAAGCTGACAAGTAAATTTTATTTCAATAGTGTTAAATCTGTAACACTATATATTTATTTAGATAAGTATTTGTGTGT
>WHYT01017183.1:200471-213979 GCA_009806455.1 Tetrax tetrax | reverse complement strand
TGTGACGCCAAGGAACTTGGTGCCTGCACAAGTGTGAGTGTGCATTTATGGTTTCACATGAGGCTGAAGACCTGGATGACACTGATTTTTATGGGTTACTTGATAGACTGGAGCTTTCATTGCGGGTTGGGGATGGTGGATTTTGTTTTTCTCAGTTCCTGGGAGTTGATCAGCAGATAGTGCAGAGTTTTAAGTGAACGTTTAACTTCTACTCCTGCCCTTGTCCCTCACCTTCCTCTCACCATGAACAATTATTTCCTCATTTACATTGCTGTTCCCAGCAGCTCTGTTACCTGTTGATCCCTCTTTGGGGTAGGGATTTTCTCTCCCTCTATGTGCCTTCAAATGATGCACTTGCCCACTCAGTCCATAAGCTGAGTTGAGGCTACCAGGCGGCGTCAGTAAGTAACAGCACTTGTACTTATGTTTTGGAGGCAGCAGCCAGTAGTGCCATTTTTCTGTGTGTGAGTATATTCTTGCACAGGATGTTTACACACTTCAGTTTTACTTTGACTGTAAAAAGTGGAAAGTAGGTATTTCTCTTATGACCATATGTGGAGCAGATGGTGGAATAAACACCAAGCAATTTATAGAGATTCACTAATTTAAGTAGATTTTTGTAAGAAAATAAGTGCTTGGAAAACACCTGTTCCTGGCACTACAATAAAATCAGCATCAGGCGCTGTCACAGATTTTTATGGAGATGTGAAAGCGGCTATCATTGTGTAGCTGCTGCTACTTTTCACAGTAACGAGAAAGTAGTGTCAGTGTGAGCAGTATGTCCCCTTTCACTGCCGCCACCATTGAAGGTGGTCCTGGGAGGCAAAGGTGCACAGCACCTTCCTGGGCTGGGCCTTTATCGTGCAAAACAAACAAGGGGCCAGGTGCAACTTTGTTCGAAGCATATGCGGTTCTGGTGCTGGCTTGGACTGAAAAGCTGTGCCTAGCAAGTAAATTGCTAAGTGAAATATGAACTTTATGTTGTGAATAAAGTCTTGGTTACTATGTTCCAGTTTTTATCCTCCGGACTCTTCTCTTTCTCTTTTAGGTTGGATTTATGCAACTCTAACACCTGTAGACTGCCTGGCCTTTGCAGGACATTTTCTACATAGCCTAAGTGTAGAAATGCAGATGAGGTAATCTGTCTTTAAAATCTAAACTGAGGTAGAGCTCAATTTTTAATAAATTGGCCATCTTCTCTCCTATTAATTAGCCAACATTTGCAGTAACTTTTATGTAACTCTGTTGGGCAATTTTGGGAAGTGTACCCACATTTGTCCTCTTCAATCATGTTCTCTCGTGCTGAGTTATACCAAGCTGTATTTGCACTTGTCGCGTGTGTGGAAGGATACATGAGGTGCTTGGATTGTTGTGGCCAGCTCCTGGAGGAAGAACTGTTAGAAACTGTCAGGAGTTTTGCCCTAGAACAGGCCGTTCGCCTTCTGGATAAGCCCCCACCTGCTCAGCTGGGTTATTTGCCCGGTGTAAGACAGTACAAGTAGTTCTTTACCGCTGCTGGACAAATAGTGCAACAAAACTGCCTTACATCTGTAATGCACCGTTTCTCACTAGTGTTATTTTTATATTTTGCTTTTGGTCTAGTGCCAGAACACATGGCAGCAGCACAAAGAAATGAAGCACTGCAAAATGAACCTCAGGCGTTTATGAGTAGCGGTGGCTGTCACTGTGCAGCATACTTGTGACCTGCTTTGCTTTAAGTTCATGTGGATTTTTGTTGCAGGGCGTACGAAGTAGAAAGACGATTGAAAATTGTCAGCCTGACCCAGTTTCCAAATTTTGAAACTGCGTGTTGGTATATGGGAAAGCATCTACTGGAGACATTCAAAGGTAAAACTGCGTTTCTTTGCCTGCTGTAATTGCTTAGCTCTGGGGGTCTGAAAATAGGTACTCTTTATTTCTACTGATGTGTCATGCAGAAGATGGACAAGTGGCCAAAATAAACCTTGTTATTATTGGAAAACTACTTGTAACATACCAGCAGAACGTGCTGGTCTGGTCCAGCTCTCCCCTTAGTATCCTGCCATCTCGCCCTAGGAAGGACCTTCGCTGTCCCTCTTACCTCTGCCTAAGGGAAGGTTTCACCTGGTCTATAAAATGCATTTAAGTTGCCTCAGAGGCAAATAATGTTGTAACTTTATTTTTAGTTTTTAGTTGCCTGTCAAGTCTGGATTCATTCCGTGTTTTAACCTAATGAACTACACACTCTGTCAGTCCAAGGCATAGAGTAGCACTTCCTTCTCCCATCATTCTGCTGGTTCCAGTTGAAGTACGTGGGCAGGTCACATATACACGGGGCCACAGGAACATCAGAGACGTGGCCAGCAGGAGCACTGAGAATTAAAGCAAAACTTTATGTGAAATTCAAAATCTTCTCAATCTGATTCCTGCAGCCTTCATTCAAACATCCATCTGTGTATGTTCTTTACAGATTCAGTCTTGCTTTGCTCTTGGATCTCTGTTTCTCTTATTACAGAATGTGTATAGAGACACTCACCAGATCCGTTTATAACGAGAAAAATGTGCTAATTAATAAGCAAGGTGAGGGGTCCCTCTGAGTGTCGCCTGGAAGGGGCCACCTTGTGACCCAACTGAACAAAAACTGGAATGAGGGGAGAAGTTTAGGCAAGCTTGTATTCATGCAGAAGTGAAATGCTTTGCCCAGTATAACCTTTGTTTCCACATATTGGTACTTGCTTTTTCAGTCAGAATTAAAAAAAAAAACGCTGACGGTACCTTTTTATTCCCACAGCCTAGGATGTATGAACGTGGAAGCTAGCTTGAGTATGGGACCAAGAAAGGAACCAGGAGGATTGCCAGTATAGACATAACTTACAGGAGCACAGTGTAGGAAGGCTGAGTTGGATTTATGACACAGTAAATATACTCCTTATTCATCAAGTTGTAGTAGGGATTCATTTGTGGTGACTGACTTTCAAAGAGTTAACTTTCACAGCTAAATTTTTTCAAATTAAAGACTTTATGTAGAACAACTTTAGCTAGCAGTTTTTGAATAGTATTGTTTTTTTCCTCTACTTAGGTTTGCATAAAGCCGGGCAACAGCCTCCCGCTCATTTACTCCAAGGAGCAAAAATTCTCAACGGTGCTTTCAGGTCATGGACTAAAAAACAGGTAGGAGAAGCAGCCTGTTTAATATTGTGTGTTCCTCAGGTTTGTCAGTCACTGCAACAGAGAGCAAATGCTAGAACAAATAATAGCTCCATAGCAAAACAGCTGATTCTAAAATCCCAAAGGGAAAGGACTGGGAGAACGTGGAAGGAGAGCGATAGCTGGGGTTTCGTAGTGCCACACAAGGAGTCAGCAGGAAAAAAAGGTGCCACCAGACTTTTTAAAAAGTCAGTTCTGCACACGGCCAGAAGGATACTGAGTAAATGTTCTCCCTGACTCTGAGCATTTTTGTGTGCCAGATCAATTAAGCAGAGATTGTGTAAGCAAGCGAGACCTGCATTTTTGTGTGCAAAAGGTACGCAGTTCTTGCAAATCACCACATTAATTGAGCTAGAAAATACATATTGGTCGGAGAAAAGGCTTAAAGGGATTTGCAGCCTGAGTTTCCTGCTGCAGTGGTTTCAGAAGTATCATTCTTGTGTGTGTTGCTCCTGAAGTTTTGGGGAATTAGCTGCAGGAGGCAGGCCATTCAGACATAAAACGTGAACAGGGGAACTAGCAGCTTGAGGATTTCAGACATTTTAAGAAGGGATGAGGAGCTGAGTACACAATGTTGCATACTCAGTTAGGTGGCTGTCCCACGTTTAAATGTTGTCAGGGACTTGGCTGCTCCCTGCTGCAGAGAGCCAGTGCTTGAGCCTGAATTCAGAATTGTTCCCTGGTTTCCTGTAGAAGGACTGACTGGTGTGGAAGCTCTCTTCTCCGCGTCACTCTGTTTATTTTTCCACTTGCCATGCAGATGAGAAATAGTGAGTCAAAGGAGGTGAGACTGTGTTGGCATTTAGGTAAAGCTGAACTTTGAATATTACAACGTGACATGGGTATGCAAACGTTGTTAGTCCTGTCAGGGAGCTCCCGAGCCACGCAGCTGACAAGGTGTATGCCTGTTACTGAATACACCAGCCTAAGACAATCTCTCCTTGTAGATGTCAAAAAGGAATTTCTCACAGGGTCTCATATAAGGGGGTGAGCAAAGTGATGTTACAGTTGTGAAAATACAATAATATCTGAAAAAGACTGTTGACTTTGTTGTTCTCTCAGGACAACTATTTACAACGACATCCAGAAGGGGAAAAAATGATATTTTTTCCTTATTTGGACTACTGATGCAGTCAGTATTGATTAGGAAAAATATCGATGTGTCACTTAATGAGGAGTTTTTAATATTTTTGCCAAAAAAACCACCCCAAACCAAAACCACAGAAACAGCACTCTGGCTTTGTTCTGTTTTAGGCTTTAGCAGAGCATGAAGATGAACTACCAGAAAACTTCAAACCAGCACAACTTATCAAGGACCTTGCCAAAGAAATAAGATTAAGTGAGGTTTGTGCTCTTTTTGTAATGTTAACTTTATTGTGGGTCTTTGAATAATGTAAGCTATAAAATGAATGAATTGAAATAAATGAATCTTTTTTTCCCACTTTCTCAATTAAAAGAACTCATGTGAGGTTTCACAGTAGGGGGACTGCTCAGAACTCCTGTCTGTGGCTGACTCACCATGTATTTTGGGCTCCTCTTTGCTTTCTCCTTGGCTTTACGCTGTGCCTGCCTATCGTACATCCTTCCTCTTTCACCTCCTCCTAGCTGGACTGGCCACACTCCCCTCTCCATCCTTATTTTCCCTTTCCCTTTAGCTACACCCTACCCCAAAATATAATAGAACTCAACATTGTTGCCATCCCCGTGATCATGCTCCCTGTCATCTCCTTTTCCTCATGTTCATCGATCTCGTCTGTGACATTGTCTGAGCTTGGGACTATTATTTTGTACGTTGTCCCAGTAGGAAGCCTTGCTGCTAGCTGGCTTCTAGGCAGTTACTATAGCAAATGCAATAATAATTATAACACACACCCCCCTCCCCTGAGTCAACCCCAAAAGCCCAAAAAGTGAGGTTGCATGGAGGTGTCAGCCATTAAGTCTGGTGTCATATTCCACTTAGTGGAGATGTGTGACGGTGCCAGGTGACAATAGCTGGTTCAGTTGTTTTAGGAAGACATTGTGTTACATTTCACCCCCCTTTCTAACTATATCCAAAGACCTCAAAATTGAAATCTATCTTGTCCTTTTATCCTCTTTCATGTAGTATATAAATTTTCACATTGTCAGAATGGCAAGTTAAGCAGAAAATAATTTATTTTTAATTAGTCAGTGTTAATTTTAATTGGGCAGCTATTTTACTGCTGGTTTTTCCTGAGGGCATGAAACATGATTCTGCTACGTTTATCACATCTGAATTAAATGGAAATGGTTTATGCTCAAGCTGATTAGCATTTGAAACAAAAGACCGTTCATTTTATACATTTGTTTGTGTGGGCAGTCCATTTAACAGTCCAACCTGATGATATAACCTGATGAGGGTTACGTTCCTTACGAAGCCGCTGGAGTAGGCCAGACTTGCGCTTGAGCAACATGGGGGCAGGAATTAGTGGTGAGCAGAGCGTTACTGTGGCACGTGATGTGGTCTTCATTCCCTGGCTGGCCTGAGCAGCGAATGCAGTTACCCCTTTATTGAAGGAGAGATCTTTGGGGCTTGTTTCCCCAAGGGAGGAAGGGCGCAGGACAATATCTAATCTGAGATAGATGGGTCTGAATGCTTTCCCATTTTGTGCTACACTACAGAATGCTTCAAAAGCCAGCAAAGCGGACACGAGTGCCAACACGAATGCTGAGGAGATCTGTCCTGTGGAGAAGGAGGAGCCACCATCACCCGTCCAAATGACGCCTCCGCCCCCACCTGTAGAAAAGCTCCCTAAAAAAAAGACTCCCAAAACTGTGAAAACGCCCAAACAACTCAAGCCATCCAAACCCCCCAAACCTCCCAAGCCACCCAAACCCCCTAAGCCTCCCAAAACACCGAAAGTTAAGGGAGAAGGAAAAAAGAAAGGAAAGAAGGCAAAAGAGAGTCCACCGCCAGCCATCCCGAACCTCGACCTGCTGGAGGCACACACGAAGGAGGCTTTGACAAAGATCGAGACGCCAAAGAAGGGGAAGGTGGGTTGTATTTTAACCTCTCCCTCTTCTCTCGCCGTAATAGGGATAAAATCACTCATTAGGTCTCATGAAAAAAATAATTTAAGCAACACAGTGTAAAACTCTGTCTTACTGAAGTAAACGGTAGTTTTGTAAATGCTAGCTTGTCACTTTTTTTCCCTAACTGTTCGATTTGATGTGACTGTTTGCTGTGTTATTCGTTTGATACGGAGCATCCAAGAAACCTGTTGATTCAGGCCAAGACTGGCAAACTACTGCATCTTCCTGCCCAAACTGAAACGAGATGAACATTAAAATATGTTTTTAATGGCTGTTTTTTAACTTCTTGAAATATTACAATATTTTTTCAAGTGTTGTTAGCACTCTTGGGTGTGTTTCCATAATTGGTTATCTAACATGAAGGAACTCATTTCTAAAGCATCTTATCTGCATGAGATTTTGTTCTAGAATGAGTGAATGAAGATAAAACAATAGTTTGCTTCCATTTTTGCCCATGTAGGACAAGTTTCATTTTGATGCCCTTTAATGCAACGTGAATTTTGCTGCTGACTTCAGTAGGGGCCAGAATTTCACTGAGGCACTGACAGAGTAATGTATTGTACCATGTTTGTTAAGAAGTATCCATAAGTCTTTTCTAAAATGCTTCTGAATTTCCTAGTGTATGGAATTTCCAATTCAGGAAGATTAGTATGGTTATGTTTTTACAGTACTTTTGTATGTGGGTATATCAAGGAGAAATGCAGCTAGTCTTCTGCATTCTGTGAAGCAGCAATGTTTGATTGGATCTCATATTTGGGTTCAAAAAATACATCATCTTATATCCCAGATAAAAAAAAAAAAAGTGTTTCTGTAACATGCCAGCACTCCATCCTCATTAAGAGTACATGCTGACTTTTTCCCCAGGCTGCAAAGAATGTTTTAAGTGTTCCCAATAAGGAAACTGCTAGTAAGCAGAATGAGGTGGAGAAATTTGAAGTTCGAGAGCAAAATAAAAGCAAAACAGAAGCCAAATGGAAATACAAGGTAATGTCTCCTGTTGAATTCTGCTGCTGATTCTGCCACATAGTGATAAGTCAAGAGTGGAGAAACATTCATAGTTCTACCTAAGTGGAGAGTACAAGGCACCAATTTTCAGTTCCCAAAGAAAAAAATTTTGAAAAGAAAATAATCAAGTAATCACTGATAAAGAAGGGTGAGGGGGCAGATTCTTCTTATGCTGAATTGTCCATCCTCATCCTTGGACAAGGGGGAACACTGTTAATAGTGAGATTTTTCAGTGCTCATCTCTTCTGGCATGAAAGTAGGGTTAATGAAATCTGACTTACGCCACGTTACTTAAAAGCTTGCCTTCCTGGAGGGCTAATACAGGGTAAAATATAGAATAATACATTTTTTTTTCTCCAGGTACTGCTTTAAACAAGGTGACACTAGGCTTTCTAACAGAAATGACTGTCTGAATTTTACCTGCTTTGTGAACTTCTAATGGCAAAGGTGCAAACAAATTCCCCAAAACAAAAAACCATGCTTTTTTACATGGGGAAACTACTAAGAATCATGAATCACTAACATCAGAGACATCTAAATGTTTTGTGTTAACAGAAGTCACAGTTAATGTGAGTAGATCAATCTGTACCAGTTTATTCCACAGTCAGTACAGCTTAGGAAAGTACTAAGGCAATACTTAAAAAATAATCAAAGGCTTCCTTTGCACTGAGTGGCTTTGATATTAAGTTATTAAATTAATAATCCAAGCTCTTCTGAAGGTGTGAAAGAAGCAAGTGGAGCCTCGGAATCAAATGCAGTTGTATTTGTGAGGTCTCAGGCGCTGTGCTAGATTCTGTTCTTAGCCACACCGGCACGACGCTGGTGAGCAGCATACTTAGCCTGTGCTCTGATTCACAGAAGGTGTCTGTAGTATTTGAAATCAGTCTGTACAATTTAAGAGAGCAATATTTGAATTTGGTGCTTAAACTGGTGCTGAAGTCCTTCCTGAACGGGGACAAGTCCCTGAACTACACCCCATGTAGTCTAAGGAAGAGGATAATCCTCTATTACAGCATTTGGGGGAAATATTTTTCTCTGCATGTAGATCAGTGGATTCTGTGAGGTTACCTAGGAATCTGAAATATCAACAACTCATTCAAACAATATTTTGTTTCATTTTGGGTATTTTGCCTTTCAGAACAGTAAACCGGATTCACTTCTGAAAATGGAAGAGGAACACAAATCGGAAAAGACGCCTTTATCAGCAAATAAGGACAACAAATTTACATTTTCTTTCTCTAATAAGAAGTTGCTTGGGTAAGTAAAAACTGGGACAATACAAATGAATTTTAAAAAGCAGTTTTAAAAACTTAGCATTATTCATGTTTTTTTTATACAAGAAGGTGAAAATCTGCCTTTCTGGTCAATGTAGAAAATACACTTAGGCAAAAAGTTCTTTGCTCTAGAGCTTGCTTTTACCTAGAACCCATCATAGTTGGCAATAACAGCAACGACCTATCTTTGAGGCTGGTAGTTTGCTTGAGAGTAGTGTCTTCAGTGTTCAGGTAGAGTCCAATGTTTTGGCACGTCAGGTTCTTTCTAGTAAGTTCTTACTCTAACTAGAGTTAAATTAAGTAGTTTTTGTGCAGATCCTGCTCACGGTACATTTTTAAGAAGCTTAAATGTACTCTGCATATCAAAATTCCATGCTGCCTGTGCGTTGTGCACACCATGATATACCTTGGGACAGCTTAAAATAATACAGTGCTTATTTGAAAGGCCAGGGCTACTCTAGTTGGCATCATATTTGAAGATAGAAAGTGTAGGTACAGAAATATGTTTGTAAAATTATTTTAATTGCTGTGGCACCTCTGAAAGCATTCAAGTTGACTGAGGCTTCTGCATAAAGGTACTTGTCTTCCTCTCTGTCAATTTGCAAAATGTTTTCCAGTCAGAGTACTGTTACTGATTTGTAATTTTTTTTTTATTTTTTTTTTCAGTTCAAAGGGAGTCAAAACCCAGCTGAATACTAGTGTGTTTGGGTCACTGCAGAATTTTAAAGAAGATAAAGCAAAACCTGTACGAGATGAATATGAATATGTGTCAGATGATGGTGAACTAAAAATTGATGAGTTTCCAATCAGAAGGAAGAAAAACACTACAAAAAGAGAACTGCCCTGTGAGAATATTTCCTGTTTTGTGTGTATCTGCACAACAAAGCCTTATGTGTTGATTGTCCAAAATTAGTCTTTAAAAATCTATGTGATTTGTAATAAAGCAAGCTGTGTTTTAACTGTCAGTCAAATGTAAATGGATTTGAATCGCTTTAGAAGTTACAGCTTAGGAGTGCTGTCTTCTGAAGGGAAAATAACCGTGACTTTGTTTTTCTTTTTTTTTTTTAAATTCAGTTTTATCGGATAAAAAAGACGCTCTGCAGCACACTCCTGTTAAGAAGCCAAAGGTGGAATCGGTCTCATACAAGGTATGGTAATAATTGTACCCATCACAAGCAGGCACCAGCTGTACATCTCTAACAGCGTGTGGGGCAGTACCGTAGTGACAGCACCAAAGCCTTCTCACAGGCTGTTGTCACATCCTCCGCTTCATTCCACAGTCACAGTCTGCCCAGAGTAGGCAGCAAGCAGACAGTCGTACACCACCACAAAAAAGGAGCGAGCCGTAAGAAGGAATGGCAAGGATCAGGAGTTTTCTGTCGTACCTGGCTTAATGTTGCATTGCTGACAGGCAGAGGGGTCTGTCCCAGGCTGTGCTCCCAGCCTGTGCTGTCCCCCCATTTCCCTGTGCTCTGAACACTGGTGGTTAAATTTGCACGTTCATATTTGACAGAGGAAACTCGGAGTAATGCCAGTACAATTGAACTCATGTCATTTGGCATTTCACATTACTAGAAGCCCTTAACACCTATAATGCAGCAATTAAAATGTTTTTTTTTTTTTTTTGCTGTCGCTTCGCATAGTCTCCCTCTGCCCATCATGGCCTTACATCTAGGATGCCCGTGACTCACCGTGATACTTCAGCACATCCCTAACTTGAGGCAGTGTCAACGTGCCTGTTGATAGCTTACCTTCAGGAACCTGAACAGCACAGGCATAAGTTTGCTCTGTGTTAGCCTTGAAGGTCAATGCTGGAAATTAAATGACATTAAAGGACATTAAAATGAAATGTTTTGCCCAACTGTGGTTAATACAAGTTCATACTATAATATCTGAATCAGAAAAAGCAAACCAGCTTGTTAACACAGAACTGTAGGTGACTGGAGTGTCTGGCCCTAAGAACTGAGGGATCTTACTCATCCTGGTTTGGCTCAGGGATATTCAAGAGCAAGCGCAGACCTCCTTGCCTCAGTCAGCAGTTGACATCTGGAGAGCAGTGCACAGGAACAGGGGAAAACATGCTGGTGTCTCACCGTGCAGAAGCATAAGGAGGGAGGCCAGTTCCTGGGGAAAGCAGTAACTGGCAGTCTAAGCAATAAGGGCTAGGACTTCAGAGGCCGAAAACAGGGCAGAAAAGTGGAAAAAAGTTGTATTATACTCTAGCTTACAGTGCATAGAGATAACAGCCCCAGGAAGAGGTTAGAGCGATTTGATCCCATGCACAGGATCAGATCTCAAAGGTGGTTCTCCAGGCTCGGAAGGGGAAAGAAAAACCTGCCATGCCTACAGGAACAGATTTTTACTGCGTACCTGGTTTGGGTTTCGTTTGTTTGGGTTTTTTCCCCTTAATGAAAGAAAATTACGAATGCTAGCCCTGTGTCTTTGGAGGAGCAGCAGGCTGCAAAAATTATTGTGTTGTTGTCTAACTTAGTGAGTTTCTGGGATTTTTGAGCCATTTCCTTGTTTTTGCAGAGTGATGACTCGTCAGATGAAGATTTGCTTCACATTGACACAGAGACAAAGCCAGGGCGCAATTCCAAAGTAAAGAAAGAGAGTGGAAGTTCAGCAGGAATTCTTGATCTTCTGCAGGCAAGCAAGGAAGTTGGGGGTTTAGAGTATAACACCAACAGGTATGCACCAAGAGATGTTTTTTCCTCTTACTCATAAACAAAAATTGCTCTTGTGGTTGTGTGTGTGAGTGAGTGAGAGAGAGAATGAATTTTGCAGCTCAGTAACTGCTTCTTCTCCAGTAAGCAAGTTCTTCCTTTATCCTGTGATCTGCAGGGAGAGGTGGGAAAGATTTTGATGGTATAATTTAAACAAATAGAGGCATTTCACATTTGTAAATGCTGAACATTCATTTCAGCAATGATACTATAATAGATGAATCATTCAAAAGGAAGAGAGAGCTCAGTGAATGCAGCTTGAGGGCATTAATAATGTTTTTTAGTGTAATAATAATGTAATAAACTAATCTAAATGACCAGCATTCCTTCCATAAGGCATTGTAAGGTGCTGTACAGTTCCCTGAGTCTCCATCTTCTTCCAATGTTTGGAAGAAGGCAACAGGAAACCATCTACTGTCCCAAACACCCCTGATCATATTTCTTCTCCCCACCAAAACACATGGCTTGGAAAAAAACCACTCTTTCATGGATACTTCTATACCTAAAAAGGAAATGCTTGCCTGGGCTTGGTTGTGTTTTGTATGGAACCACTGTAGGTGGAGGCTGATGTTGACACTGGATGTTCTGGAATATGGTTAGTAAGCTACAGCACTAGATCTTTTAGTAATCCAAACAGTGAGCTGTGAAAAGAAACGCAAAATTGGAAAATAGGGTTCCCAGACGCAAATGCTGTGGTTCAGGACCTTCTGGAACAAGCGTTTTGTTTGGGCTCATCTCAAAACAAATATATGGGCTCACTACTTCCCCTCTTTACAGGTCAAGTCTGATCTTAAACCACTGAGAGAGCAGTCAGATAATAGAAGTATGCGTGTCGTTTTGAAGGAAGCTAGTGGAACTCTTCACATATGGAAATGTCTTGCTTAACTCAAACCTTAGGAACAAATCCCCAGGAAGGGGTTTTGAGAACATCAACCGAGTTCATGGCTTCCACGTGCAGAATGGCCCTGCAGACACGAACTGCTGCGTTGTATCCCCTGTGCTCCCCAGTAGCCTGCTGATTTCTTAACGGGATGATTTGTCCCCTGTCTGTAGAAAACAGAGGTATTTGCTTAAGCATGCCCACTGCTCCACAGGGACCACAGCCTTGGTCCTTCTGGAAGCTGTGGGCTGGTTATAAATTGCTGGCACAAGTTTCTAGCCCCAAAATATGCCTCTTGTGCAAACAAAGGAATTGTCCTCTGAAAGGTGAGAATGGCAGGCTTGGTGGTGATACGGGAAATGATGTGAAACATGTGGTAGGGCTCTTCTTGTTTGGCATTTTAATAAGCCAGCTCCATCTCCACTCTGCCTTCATTTGAAAACCACCTTCACCAGGCAGAGAGGACATGTTGGTTCTGCAGGCTGGCTGCTTGAAGCAGCGTTTCTCCTACTCAAGATTCATATAACCAGTGTTGCATGAAGCAAGAAGCATGTCGCACCATTTCCTACTCTGCTTTGAGTAGGAAAGCCAGATACCACATTCAGTGGTTGCTGGGGTACCCCAACGGCATCTTTTTCCTCCCTGCTTTTCTCTAGGTGTGCCTTGGCTATACAAAGCCACAGAACCTGTGGAGGAAGTAGAAGTAGCTGTAGGAGTGGCCTGAGAGTTGAGAACAGACTGGACAAAGACTGGTGCTGTCCTCCTCACCCGTGCTGTGCCCTTGCTGGGGGTTGGGTGTGCATGGCCCAGGAAAAGTGCAGCTTGCGAACTGGGAAGGAGCTGTTAAAGTGGCATGAGAAGGTTCTCTCTGAGAGGAAGATACTGTCTAAACTTGGGAAAGACTGGAAGTTAAAAGTCATAACTGAGAATTCAAAAGATATGTCTCGTGGTCAAAGGGGAACATATGGAATAAGTTACTAAGAGAAACTATGGAAGTAAATTTTATCAGCGAGTTTAAAAAAAAAAAAAAGGTTTTTGATATTGAGAAAGAAAATGGATTTTTTTAAGGTTGCAGTGCAGTGACAGAGCTACAAAGAAATGTAAAGGTCCAGTGTTGCTGAACCAGAAACTTCTGGTACAACCTTCCTCAATTTATGGGGCAATTGTCTCTTTCAGAGCTTAGATGGTTGCAAGAGGTGGACGAGAGGCTCAACATGAGCCGGCAATGCGCCCTTGCGGCCCAGAAGGCCAACCGCGTCCTGGGCTGCATCAAGAGGAGTGTGGCCAGCAGGTCGAGGGAGGTGATTCTCCCCCTCTACTCTGCCCTCGTGAGACCCCACCTGGAGTACTGCGTCCAGTTCTGGAGTCCCCAACATAAGAAGGACA
>WHYT01017183.1:187560-200451 GCA_009806455.1 Tetrax tetrax | reverse complement strand
AGAAGCATGTCGCACCATTTCCTACTCTGCTTTGAGTAGGAAAGCCAGATACCACATTCAGTGGTTGCTGGGGTACCCCAACGGCATCTTTTTCCTCCCTGCTTTTCTCTAGGTGTGCCTTGGCTACACAAAGCCACAGAACCTGTGGAGGAAGTAGAAGTAGCTGTAGGAGTGGTCTGAGAGTTGAGAACAGACTGGACAAAGACTGGTGCTGTCCTCCTCACCCGTGCTGTGCCCTTGCTGGGTGTTGGGTGTGCATGGCCCAGGAAAAGTGCAGCTTGCAAACTGGGAAGGAGCTGTTAAAGTGGCATGAGAAGGTTCTCTCTGAGAGGAAGATACTGTCTAAACTTGGGAAAGACTGGAAGTTAAAAGTCATAACTGAGAATTCAAAAGATATGTCTCGTGGTCAAAGGGGAACATATGGAATAAGTTACTAAGAGAAACTATGGAAGTAAATTTTATCAGCGAGTTTAAAAAAAAAAAAAGTTTTTTTGATATTGAGAAAGAAAATGGTGCAGTGCAGTGACAGAGCTACAAAGAAATGTAAAGGTCCAGTGTTGCTGAACCAGAAACTTCTGGTACAACCTTCCTCAATTTATGGGGCAATTGTCTCTTTCAGAGCTTAGATGGTTGCAAGAGATTAAAGCATATTATATAGACTAGCTTCATGCAGGGTACATGAGTTGTAAAGTGCCAGGCAGCTCTGTGCGGGACAGGCCTGCCTTTGTGCATCGACATTTAGAGTTTATCACAGCGAGAGGGATCCTCATCTCTGTGTCAAACAGGGGCGTGTGTGCGGGGTCTCCTGTAAGAGTTCTCTGTTCATTCCTGATGGGAGTGAAAAAAGCCAATCATTTTAAAATCGAGTAACGTAGTCGCTGCATATCCTTAGAAGGCTTCTCATGACAAGGCTGCTATTTCTAGGGAAGAGATCTGATCTCCGTTTAGTCCTGGTTTTCCTCCGTTGCTACCTTCCCCCTAGCAAGGAGTGGTTGATCGGAACGGCCAACCACCTCCTGCGTTTGCAGAGGTGTCTTTTGCTGTCCTCAGCGGGTTAAACTGCCACTGGGTAACGGAGCAGGACTCAGGCCTTTCATTTTTCCTCCCTTCAGCCCGGGCTCTGTACCCAGTGTATTTGTAGACTTTGCGGTTTCTGAAATCAAAGTTGCAAACGCAGTCGCATAACTGAACTCTGCCTGAATTCCTACGCTGTGTGTGGTAGTTCAGTGGGAATGTGTCACATCAATTTTGGCTCTCGTATAAACAATTAGGCTTTGGCAGTGTGTGTTGCAGCTTGATTGAAAAAAGCTCCTGATAAATGAAATTACTGTGTTTCGTTTCATAATTATGCTAGGCTTTTTAAATGGCCATAACATGCTTTTGGGAAAAAAAAAAAAAAAAAACCAACCCAAAAGAAAAAGGAAGAAACGTGATATGTGTCGCAACATAACGCCAATGTGGTCGTGTCTGACTTTCAGGAACAATTTCCAGCTTTCTCTGCTTGTAAGGCAGATGAAGGGTAGGCATGTGTGCACATTCGTAGACATACATACATATGTGTACGTACGTTCTGGATACTCCACGTAGCGGGAGCGGAGGTAGGTCTGTGTGGAGTCTGCTTTGCTTACACACTGGTCTGTGCGGATGAGAACCAGTTCTCAAGTGGGAAGCACGAAGCCCTGTCAGACCAGTGCCAAAGCTGCCGAACCCCAGCGGTAACTTAGGAAGCAGGTTGGGACTTTTTGTGATAATAACCAAATCTGAACTGTGTGAAATTTTTTTCTGGAAAATATTAGACTGTCCTTCGCAGCTGAGCAAACCAAATGCCTGATGGCATTACCTAGGTTGTTCTAGAGCTGCATTTCCCCTCCTTGTCTCAATTGTAGCAAGATGGAGGGAGATAATGACAGAGGTCCTGGAGAAGGGTTGCTGTAAATGTGGAAACAGTCTGAAAGAATTGAAATGGAATATGGGAAAAAGGGTTGGAGGGAATTGGTAGTCATGTTATCTTGAACTGAGCAAAATTATTTGTTGTTCCCAGGTCTGACTCAAAAATGGAAGGAAATACTGGTTTTGTACTTGAAATTATTTGGGTTCCATAGTTTTATACAACTGCCACTTCTCCAGAACATTGATAAGTCATTACTGTGTTGGCTCCGCTTCTTCTTTATGGTTCATTTATATCTGGCCACAGGTAGAGTGAGGGGAAATGCAGAAATGACAGGGAGATGCCATCAGAGAGAGTGGATGGTGATGTATTCCCTTCCCCTTACATGCCCAGCTGGTTTTTGATGGTTCTTATTTGAAGTATTCCAGAGTAAAGGCAGTTGGAAGGGACCTTGGGAAGTCACCTGTGCTCGCAGCACAGCCAGCTGCAAAGTTTGAGCCGGTCGTTCAGGGCATTACCCTGGTGAGTTTTAAATAGATTCAGCGATGGGGCTTCTGCAGCCTCTCCGTGTCAGCTGCTCGACCACCCTCAGTATCAACCTTTTCTTCCTCTGTGGGTTGGGATTTCCCCTGCTGCAGCTTGGGACCGCTGCATTTCATCCTGTTGCTGTGCACGGCCCAGAAGGATCTGGCTCTGTCTTTCTGTAACCCCATGAGATGGTTCTTGTTTCACGTTAGTTCTTATTTCCATTTAGAAAATGCTCAGTGGTTCCTGTGACCTGCCTTTGCCTTTATCTATTTTTCCCTCATCTTAAGATGAGACTGGGCAATAGTTATTGAGAGGTGAGACATCAGTGAGCTCACTGTCCCTCGTCTCCTCCTTGCCCTTCAGTGCCTCCAGCTGTCTGCATAGGCAGCATGGAGAACAGGGAAGAAGCCACCCCTCTGTGAGTAATATTCTGCTGAAATTAATAAATTCAGTTTCTAAATATGAGGATATAGGTGAAAGGCTGGGTGATTGCTTCTGAAAGGAAGGAGATGATCTGCCTAGCTATGTTCAGCCCTCAGAGATGTCAGTAGTAGAATTAGTTGTGAACAGTGAGGCACCAGCTCCCTGTACAATACCCTCTCCTAGCTTCAGGGCGCTGGGATCGTTCCTGTTCCCAGACAGTGCAGGGGCCAGCCCCAGCTAAGGAGGTAAAACCTGAATCTGTCCAGGCTGAATTCCCTGTATTCCTGTCACGATCACAGCTGCTTCCCTTTTGCTGTCCACACTGGAACATGATGTGGGGGAGAGGATGCTCTTGTTGGGTAAGAGGGGCAATGTGAAAGCCCCAAAATGTAGTCTGAAGGGATGCTCTATGCTCTTCTCCCTGTTGCTAGCAACAGCAAGCTGTTCTGGGACACTGAGCCCTGAGGCTTAAACCAAACACAGCAAATAGCTGCAGAGAGCACTGCGTGCAGGGCGCAAAGCCGTCTGTGCTGGACAGACCAATGTCATCTTCCCGGGTTCCCGCTGAGATGAGTTGCCCTTCCCTGTTCCTCATCACGCTGTCCTAACCCATGCTGCAGGCTGGTCAGCCCTGGGGGAGATTTTATTTGGGATGAGTTTTACCAGCAGAATTTCCCTTCTGTTATGGTGCTTCTCTCTGTTAATATCTCTCTATTAATAATGTGAAAATGTGCTGCCGGTTTCAGCTCTGTGGAGCAGCAGCAGGAAGGCCATTACTGGTGATGGTGATGCACATGGCTCATCAGCTCCTGGGCACGGGTGCAAGCTTGGCCTGCCGGGCTCCGTACCACCTCCGGGTGGGCTGGGCCTGGCAGACCTCGGACTTGTCCTCCACAAGCCCAGCCTTGTGGGTCATTCCTGGGGCCACCATGCCGCTTTGGCCCATGTTGGCCATCTGAGTGGTCCTTCTGCCCGTGGACCGTGTGGCGGCTGCACCGATGTTTGCTGCAGGGTGTTGCAGGGAAAGCTGGCAGTTTCCTTCAGTTCCTGCACTATACGCAGCTAAAAATCACCAGATGCTGCTACCAGTTAGGTTTTTTTGAAGTGTCCTTTTCTCTGTTCATCCACAGCATCGGTTTTTTAGCTTGAAGAGAGGAAAGCAAGGCTGCCCGGGTTTGCAGAGCAGTGGCAGGCTCACAAGCCAAGTGCCACCTCGCTGTGTATTCGAAGGGCCCGTACCAGCCGGCTGCTGGGCAGGGAGCACGGGGGCAGAAGCGCTCTGCCTGCTTTGCTCCTGCTCCCGCTCTCATTTTCAATGTTTTTTAAGCCATAGCTGTAACTCACAGATAGTTTACTTTCATAAGTGGCTTTTTAAAAACCATTGCTGAAGCTACAGAAAGGGAATATGTCCTTTCAGAGCTTAAAAATTGCTTCCTGATTCTTCTTGAATTTTTTTTTTTTTTTGGCTTAGAAAGCTGAAATACCTCTAATGGCAGTACAGGCAAGCACATGCCCTAATGAGAAACACTTTGCCCTGTGTGCAGCTCTGTCTCTGAGGCATTTCACCCACACGTCCAGGTTGCGGTTTGACTCTCCGAACCACTGGTTTTGATCATCTGCCACAATTTATTTACTGAAGCTTGCGTTGCTGAAGGCAGTTCCTCTCCGATTTGCCCATTTAGTGGTCAGCGTTTGATGGTCTGTTTGCAGTGTTTTGAGAGTCCAGTGTATGCAAAAATGGTTGGGGGAAAAAAATGGAGAGAAAATATGTTAATTTCTTATAGATGGTGCAAAATACGCCTTTGACAGGAAGAAGGCATGATAATGAGGGATTAAAATCTCTTTCCTAAATAAGTTTTTCGATGTTCTTCTATCTGTTGAGTTGCTAGCTGCTAAGACTAGTCTTAACTCATTTTCAGGATTATTATAAATGCAATTAGTGCCCAGAAACTCTCATTATGTCTTACACGTTACTCTATCCAGAGTCCTGTAATGGTTTAAAGTGGATTAAATTAAGATCAAATAAGAAAAAGCAATGTGGTACTGCTAATTTACTTGGGAAATGCTGTGTGTTAGTGGCTTCTATTGCATAATTGTGGAAAAAAAAAAATCATTACCACAGCAAGGTGGTTTGGTTTTTTTTTTTTTTTTTTGCATTTCACTACTTGACCAAACTCCAAAGTTCTGGAGATATCTGATGATGTGTTCTGCCTGTTGCAGAATTAATGCCTGCTGTTCTCCGACGAGATTATCATTCTTCAACATTCTTCTATATTGTGGGGAGCGTGCTTTCCCATCTTGCTAAGCATACACACCAGTCAAAATTTACACATCGCTTGACCTCAGTGCTCTGTAGGAATGTATTTCTTTCTGTAGTAGCTGTGCCTGTCGACAACTGGCAATGAAATGCCAAAAAGCAAGTTCAATGAAAGCAAGGTTTCCACCCACCCTGTAGTCCACCCATCCACTCTGTATCTCCCCAGCGTCTCCCATCATCGATCCATCCCACATTCACATCAGAAAACCCTCCCAGTGCACTGCAGAAATCTTTTGAAGTGCTTGTGCCCTACCACGTTGCTCTTTCAGCAGACCCTGGAGTGGTAACGGTCCCCAGTGAGAACCATGGCCTGTGATCATGAGCTTCCTTCCAGTTGTTCAAAGTCTTCCTCTCCTTGCTTGGCAGCGTAGCAGAAGCCCACCACAACATCCACCTCCAGTGCTGACCCATAAGCCCTCAGAGTTGGCAGTAGAGACACGGCGTTGCTGGGAATGCTGTTACAGGCTTTGAAAAGTGACCTGACCCCTGTCCTCGCCCACCAGTGACAACAGCCCTCAGGGAGCTGCACGTCACACGCCCAGCCACGCGGTGCACAGCTTCTCAACTTCTGAGGCAGCAACCCCAAATCTGACGTGCTGCCTCCAATATTGCAGGCAAGTTTGTGTTTTTTTCTGGAATTGATAACGGCTCTTGTGTTTCTCACTGTTTCCCTGCAGTCAGCCACCTGCCTCCCCCAGCACACAAGAAGCGATCCAGGGCATGCTATCCATGGCAAACCTCCAGTCATCGGAGTCCTGCCTCCAGACCTCATGGGGCACCAATCAGGCGAAGAATAACTCCATCTCCACACAAAACTCAAAAAAAACGGGCGGCGGCAGCAACAAAAATGCCGGCAAGCGGTTACTAAAGAAAAGCACAAAGAACAGTATTGACATCGAAGATTACGATGAAGATCAGGACCACTTAGATGCCTGTTTTAAAGATTCAGATTACGGTAGGTACGAAGGAAGCAGTCGGGGTGCGTGTGCGCCGGGGTACGCACGTACATATTTGTGCATGTTTGCGAATACACCCTGCGTGTTTCTCGTGACACGCTTGCTCCCTTGCTGTCACCTTGAAATCGGATGGGCATTTTGGCAAGGAGGAGTGCAAATAGCAAGAGGTCTGCACGGCAAAATTAAGCAAACGCTGTAGGATAGGTGGACTGACTATGGCCCCGGTGGTGGTACGGCCATCCAGGTAGACTGTATTTAAGGCATGTCACAATCAGAAGATCTTAAGAGGTATTGGAGCCCACCAAAACCACAACATTCAGCCAAGAAACAGGAAACTGTCCCAAAAATGTCTGTCAGGTACTGGTACTTAGGACAGAAATGTCCTTATCTGCACAACAATGGTAAAATATCTAGCCAAGATGAGTGAGAAGTTGGGTTTGTACTGGGAGAAGGGATTCGGTTGTATTTTGAGCGTTGACAAAGAATACAAGCATCTGAAGCAGAAATGGGCCCAAAGCCAGTTTGCACCAGTTATATCAGTTCTGCCTTAAAAATCCACAGGAGTATTTTTGAATATAAAAAGTGAGGAAATGAAGAAGTGTAATCATGTGAAGACTGATAGGGCCTGAAGTCCCAAAGAGGGCAAGAAATTGGTAGAGGTTTATGCTGTATAACAGGAGAGTCTACGTGTATGTCCAAGTCTTCCTGGCAAGCATGGCCATCAGAAATTGTCTGTTAGGACTGAGAAAAATGGAGTGTGTGTTCTCACATTAACAGAGATGCCAAGGTGAAATGAGATCGCGAAAGGCTGCCCAGTCATTTAGAGTGCACGGCATGCGCTGGGATGTGCTGGAAGGTGCTGTGGGAGAGGTCAGCTCCGTGAAGGTGCTGGATAGGTGTGCAGTTGGCAGACGTGCCCCACATGAACAAGGCTCTGCTCTGCTGAGGGCTGGACTTGCTCATTATGTGTCTGCTGCCGGTGAATGGAGAGTCTTTGTTGTGGTTGGTTTCCAGATGCTCCAGATGCCACGTTTAATCAGCAGACTTCTAGTGTCAATGGCCAAATGCCCAGTACTGCCAAAATCAGTAGCGATGTAACAAGTGGCAGCTGGCAAGAAAATCAAATACACATGGAAAAAACAAAACAAAACAAAACAGAAACTTCATAGTAAAGGCTGGGACAAAATTTAGACAGATAAGTCTAAATTATCCCAGAGGGCTGTGAAGGGTCCTTTGGTAGAATGGTTCACATTGGTTTTTTGGATCCTCACGGAGAGTCACACGGGCAAGGAAGGTGTGGCGCTGAATGAAGCGGTTCGCAGCCGTGTCTTCAGTACAAGTCTCGTGATAAGGAAACCTGTTTGTGTCTCTTCTAGCTGCGCTGCCGCTCCACGGACCAGACTGAGAAATTTCACTGTGTATCCCTAAAAGCAGCTTGTCACAGTTTAACGAGAGCAGCTCCCAAGTGTAGATGAGAGTGTGGTGTGGATGAGAGCAGGAGAAAGTCCCCTGAGTGTTGCCGCTGTGTCACCGCTTCGTGGTACCTCTGGGGGACCTTGCTATTCCAGCTGTGCTGCCTGTAGTCACGGCACCTGTACAGAGCAAGCGCAGATGTTTCCCACACTGAAACTATTGCCTTTGTTTCCTACTGTAGTTTACCCTTCTCTCGAATCAGATGAAGATAATCCAGTATTCAAATCCCGATCAAAGAAAAGGAAAAGTTCAGATGATGCCCCTTACAGTCCAACGGGTAAGTCCATGTGGTCTGTGCTGCCCAGACTCAGGCTGAGTTGTGCAGGTCCCTAGAAAAGCAGCCATTTTTCAAGGAGCATGGAAACTGTAAGACCAGGATTAATCCTTTCCAGCGTGATGGGAGGTGATACCGTGTGGGACTTGTGCTGAGCAGTGTTAACCTTCCTCTGTCAATCAGCTGGCAGGAAAGTCATTCCTGGGTGGGTTTTTGCTTTCTTTTTCTTCACGCTCTCGGGGATGGAACAATTGTCAGCCACCTTAGTGGTGTAACAGTGAAAGCCCAGACAGCTGAGTAGCCATGGCTTTTAGGGGTTCACTGGGTAAAGAGAAATGAGAGAAAGTGTGGGAATGGTCCCCTCCAGGTTCAGCCAAAGCTGGAAGGGTGTTTTTGTGGCGGCTCAGCAGAGGCAGTGACAGGCCACGGGGTCCTTTAGAGTCCTTTGATGCGGCCCACTAACAGAGGAGTCCCCGCGGTTTGCTGCGTGTGTGACAAGCAGCCCATCTCTCATCAGCCTGTGGCACTGCATGCCTGCCCCCGGGCAGGGGGGGGGCGGTGGACATTTGGAAATGATGCTGGAGCTGCTCCTATCAGTAGTGTGGGCAGAAACGTCCCGTGGCTTTGGCTTCCGACCAGTGAAGTTGCTGAGCTCTGTTACATCTTTATTAGCAGCTTCTCCCCAGGTCACTGTGACCGGAGGCTGTCAGCACCTCCTGCCTTCACGCGCATCCTAGGGAAGGAAGGGCAGAGGCTGCGGCATCCCTGGCCCTGCCTGCTCAGGAGGGCAGAGCATGCTGCCCGGTGTGTGGTTGTGCTGCTCGCACGCGCATGTTCTGCACATCTCACCTGCATCTGCTTTCCTTGCAGCACGAGTTGGCCCCTCGGTGCCTCGACAAGACAGACCGGTGCGAGAGGGCACGAGAGTCGCCTCCATTGAAACTGGACTGGCCGCTGCTGCCGCCAAGTTGTCACAGCAGGTGAGGTTGCTTGAGAAGTAGTAGCTGTCAGGAAATGAAAGCCCTCTCCCCCAGCAGCAGTCGTCCCCAAAAAGCAGCATAGTGCCAGTCCTCCTCAGTGTTGATTCATGCTGGTGACACAAGGCTGAGCAGTCTCAGGGGAAATAAATGGGATGAAAGTCACAGTGTGTCTGAGAACACCGCAGCGCAGAGCAGGGGGTGTATCAGAAGTGTGGAGAAGCATGAGCGAGCGAGCATAGCTACCAGGCTAAGGTAGAAGGAGGCTGCCCGACAGGAGTGTGCCTGAACCACATATTCATGTGTTCTTGAGAGTCTGACTGGTGTGATTGCCTTGTCTGTGGAAATCGGCCGCTGGGAAGTGTAAGGATTTACTTCTGAAGATTTGGTGAATCGTGGTTAACCGTGGGTCAGTTTAGCAAAGGCACTTTGGGTGTTGGTAAGTGTCCGGTCCTGAGGTCAGACAGATGCTTAAGCGCCCAACGCACATGGGCCCAACACATGTGACGTGGTGAGATGCGAAGGTGACGAGGTCTGCTGGAGCAAGGTTGGCGAGGCACCTTGGATGTAGCTTTTGGTGGCATTGGGCTTCTGTGGTGCGTACGGTTGAGCAGGGGAGCTCTAAGAGTGGTGGCAGGGTTTCATCGAGAAGCAGACTGAAGGTAGGCAAGGGAAATAGGATGGTGACAGTTCCATGATGTTTGTGCAAGCGCAGTCACAGGTCGAGAGACAATGTGTGTGTCCTAGCAGGAAGCAGAGTCTGAATCAGTGGGATGCTTGATATCCTCCGTGCTATTGTGAAAGTGCATGAAGATACCTGAAGATAGGAGGTGCCCGTTTTTGTGGAACATCGAAAGGTTTGTTCATGCAAAATCACGCTGGTCTCCCAAGGCAGGGTCATTGTGGTCCTGGCTGGCTCCCGCTCGCCGCCGTGCACAGAGTTAAGAACGAGGAGGCTCCGCGCAAAGCGCATACGTAGATGCAAGAAAGGCAAGTGTGTGCGTGCAGCAGAGAGAGCTGTGAGCGAGATGGTGTCGGAACAGACCCTGAGCAGTTTGTACAAGGCAAACTTCGTGGGTTTTCGTTGTATCAGGACCCTAAGCAACACCGCTGGCCCTTGCCGTAGCTAAAGGTCTTCTGGGGATTAATCTGAGCTTCATGTTTGTCATTTTAAAGGAGGAACAAAAAGGCAAGAAGAAAAAAAATACCAAAAAGAAGCTGTCAACCAACAACGCGAACAAACCGGCTCAGGAAGGCAGCTCGCCAGAGCCGAAGCTGGAGTCACATGCCAGCAGCCTCACAGATCACGAGTACACCGCAGGGGCCAGCACCTTTGGGGTCGCCCAGCCTAACAGGGGATCGCAGCCGATGGCACCCGGTGTTTTCCTCACACAGAGGAGACCCTCATCATCCTCGCAGAACAGTGCCTCCGCCAAAGGTACCAGGAAACGCCTGGGGTTATGGTGTAGGAATGGGGAAGGGTGAACCGGTCATGTAATCCATGCCTTTTGCAGGGCCCTCACGTGTTGTGTCTGTCACGGGTACGTGGAAGAGCTTTGGCAGGTCAGATCTGGTCGGAGATAGCGCCCACGGCCTTGGCTGTCCTGGCACCGTGGGCCCACATGCGCGTTGTGCTGCTGGCTGTTTGTTGCAGGGTGTGAGGCATCCCGTGCTAGGAAGTAGTCCTGAGCGTGCCCCAAGGCTCCCGAGGAAGACCTGCGGTGGTCACGTCGCAGTCCAGCCTGGCTGGTGAAACCTTGTCCAGGGGAAGATGCATCCACGGAGGCTGTTCTGCCCCGGGCTAGGTGGTTGGGTGGTGTTTGTGCACCGGTGCTGACGTGCAGAGGAGGACATCCTGCCCAGCGGGTGTAGCGCAGCGCGCATCTGCAAATCTGTCCTGAGAGTTGCCACAAGGGAGCAGAGAAATGTCAACCCCTGGGAGTAAGCACAGCTACGCAACCAAAGCCAAGAGAGAGGAAGAGGTCGTTTGTTGTCTGCCGTAGCGAAAGCGTTGCAAAGCTGAGGCTTTCCTGCTTGAACTTTGCTCAGACGGCGTGACAGAGGCGGGTGTGTGGGACAGGCACTGCATAGTGTGAAGATGAAGTGTGCGATCCCACCGGGAGAGGCCCTGGTGTAAGAAGTGAGGCAACGTGGCAGATGTTCTCCGCATTCCCCTGTGTCCGAGTGGAGCAAATTAGAGGTAGTGCACGGGGTCCTGCCAGGCAGTAAAACGTCAAAGCAGCTTGAGTGGGCCAGTCAGGAGGACGTGCGTAGCCCATGGTAGGAGCTAGGGTCCTGCCAGGAGCCGGGAATACCTCTGGCTGTCTGCAGAACTGGAGTGGAATGAAGGTATTTGCCTGGAATTGTGTCTTTGTGGTGAGATGGTGACATTAGTGAAACAGGTCCAAGCCAGTGGAAGATGCAGTGGGAAGAGGAGTGCTGAACGGAGCTGAACCCCGGTCTGGCCGGTGAGCTGGGCGGCCCAGTCAGGGCGTCGTGAAGGGAGCCTGACCAGGCACATGGATCACACCTTGCCGGTGGTACAGCTCAGTCCTCACAGGAGGGAAGGAGCCGTGTGCCAAGGAAGTGAGTGGCTGACCTCGCGGGGAACGCTTTCAGGGCCTCCTGTGCAGGGACAGCTGGGGACACCAAGGGGACTTGAGAGCATCTCTCTGCATGGAGCACAGGAGAGCCCTGAGCCTGGGGATTGCCAGATCAGGCATCTCTGGGAATGAAGGGACTGTGGAAGGAGGTGGTGGGACGAAGCAGAATTAGGGAGCTCTAGGACCTCATTAGGGAAGGTCTATCAGTCTTAAGAATGAAGCGAAAGGATGAGAAATGAGGGAAATTTCCATGGAAAGTGTCACCCTCACTGTCGTGGTCTTTAAGGCCATGTAGATGGGGAGAGCGGAGAGGAGCCGAGTTTCTGCAGGGGTTGCAGAAGAGTGTGGCAACAGCAGCACGACGGGAAGAGAAAAGGCTGCGTGGGCTTGTGGTGTGCCTGGGCAACCAGGGGAGTTCCTGGCCATAAGGAACAGGAACCTGGCGAGCGGTGGGGCAGCCAGCAGCTGCCGTAGCTGCATGAGTCCCCGAGGGAGGGGGCGCACAGACCTCACGAACTGCACAGCTCACGAGCGAGGGCCTGGGCTCGTGGTGGTGGTGTCTCCGTGTTGGTATGGGGACGGGGAACGTCGGCTTCGGGTGTGTTGTAGTGCCTTGGTGCCAGCCTGAATCTGTCTGAAGGAAGTGTGTGTCTGTGTGTCTGTGTGTGCATCGTTCCGGTGTCCTCCGGGCAAGCCTGGCTGCAGGTGGTCTCTCTAGCGCTAGGGGAAGAGAGGGCAAGAAGAAATGTGGGGCTGCGAGGGCCCGGGGGTTGGTGTCGGTGCGGTGGGCGAAGGGACCAGGCGTCCTCGGGCCAGCGCTTGGCCCAGGACCCACGGTGCCACGCGAGCTCAGCACTCCTGTGCCGCAGAGTTGCCCAGAGATCCCCTGGGAGCGTGCGGGGTGCCTGTGCGTGTCCAGCCTCCCCACGAGGCCCTGAGGAGCGGGACGGGTGCTGGGTTCGGACTGGCGCCCCGTGGGCGAAGAGGTCACCCGTGGGCCAGCCGGGATGGGTGTCAGGAGGGGAGAGGGCGCAGGGCTGGCGCTGCGGGGGCAGGAGGAGACCCGATAGAGAAGGGACGAGAGGAGCCCATGCTCCCCGCCGAGCCTTGGCCCACGGCGGAGGGGTGGTCGCGGCCTTCTCGGCGCTGGGCCGGGGACTCCAGAGGCGGCCGGTGCGGGGCCGGGAGGGGTGGTTTCCGCGGGGTGGCATGGAGCGGGCCCTCACCCCGCTCCCCCCCGCTCTCCTTCCCAGGAAAGCGCACGAAGAAGGGGATGGCCACGGCCAAGCAGCGGCTCGGCAAGATCCTGAAGATCCACCGGAACGGGAAGCTGCTGCTCTAGCGGCGGGGAGCCCCTCGTCCCCTTCACTTTCAGCGGTCGGAGTGTACAGAATCCTGCTATAAATATTTTTTAATATAGATGTCCTTTCTCAGAGTGCTGAGAGTGACTAG
>WHYT01017183.1:125574-186441 GCA_009806455.1 Tetrax tetrax | reverse complement strand
TGCTTGCTGTAGCACCACGAGAGGCCCTGGCTGATTTGACGTGTCCGGGTAAGACACCCCGTGGTCCGCACGGATGTGTGTGCCCACCGCCCAGCACTGCTCTCATCATCCACCTCCCCTGGACAAGCAAATGCACTCATTTCCCTCAGCTTCCTCCCGCCATCTTGGAGGCCACCAGGTGCTGCAGGCTGGTGATACCCGAAGACACGTGCAACCCCTGCTGCTCCCGCAGGTCTTTTCCCTAACACAAGGCCGTTCACATTGCCCACGCTAGGCTGCTACCTGGCACTTGGCCACACACGCCGCAGTGACACGAGCCAACTGCGGCCCGCACAGAGCTGCCCGCTGCCCCTCCTGACAGCCCCAGCGTCTCGAGGTCAGCGTTGCAGTGGTGTGGCCTCAAAACCCAGTCACGCCGTATTCGGCTACCGGATGACACGATGGCACAGTAACGGATCTTGTCACTGACCACATCTCTTTGAGCAGACTGCCTTTGATGAAGCTTCTTTGGAAGCAATTCCTTAAGAGAGACAGAAGGCCAGGTGTGCTTTTGAGGGATTGTTTCCTTTTTGGGAAGCATTGCCTTTCAGAAGATATCTACGCTGTCTGTCTGTCCTGGGGGTCAGTGATGCACAGCAGGACAATGCACAGGCCGTGCGCGCAGGAGAGGTGGTTGCCTGATGTGAGGTGCAAAACCCATCCCAGTTAGGAGCAGTCGGCTTTCAAACCAGGTGGGCAGTGGTGACGTGGGCAGTGGATACAGGAGAAGGCTCTGAGAACCCGTTTGGTTTGAGGGATCCGAAGGCAGGTTTTGATACACGCTGCCTTCCTGTTCATGCCGTGCAGCAGCGTTCCTGACGCTTTTACGTGTTACGGGCCAGGCTTTAAGCTCCATCAGGGATGGTCAGTGATCTGTGATGTACAGAGAACCTTGCACACAAAGCCCCCCAAAATGTGCAGGTGGCCTGAAACATGTGGCATGGGCCAGCTTTTGTGGCTGTCTTCTTTAAGTCACGCTTCGAAGCTGTGCCAGTGTGATGTTTCCTCATCGCCCTGGGACTGTAGAGCATTGACAGAGAAGCTGCTGTGCCCGCAGCTGCTGGGCGTTTGGCTCTTCCCACATTCCCATCCAGCATCCCACAGTGCTCAGGCGTCGTCAGACAGACAAACCTCACCAAGCATCCAACATCTGTAAACGCTCGCCGACCTTCTTCCCCTTCGCAAACGACAGATGAGATGGTTGTGCCTCTGCTCCCCTCAGCAGGCCACATCTGGGCATCGTCCTGCAGCTACACACCGCTCACGTTTCCCCTCCGGCTTCCGACTGACCGGACATCTCCGCGTGCTGGTGAGTTTGGGGGGGTTGAGCTGTGGCCTCACAGAGAGGTTTTGGGCTGGGGGGAAGGTGGTAATAGCAGACGTTCACCAGCTGGGGGAGGTCACAGTTCAGAAACAACCACAGCTAGAAAATAGAACCGTGTCAATGCCGAGCCGCTCCGGAGGCTCAGTGACCCTCCAGCCTTCGTTTTCCAGGTTTATTGCAGTGCCTTTGAGGATGCCCTGTGATTCGGTGCAGTCTACAGCTACCAGCAGCCTGAGAAGGCCACCGCAGGGCTCTGCTTCGGTCCCTGGAGGAAACACCCTCAGAAATAAGCAATAACAGAAGCTGCAGCTCTCATCCAGTGACAAGAGGTAACAGTTGCTCCAGCTCCCTTTTGCGGTAGCCCAGGGCTGGCATGGGACAATGCAGTGCAGAAACTGGCTGCCCGTGTCCCTGGCTTGTTATTCCTCAGTCCGTGGCTCTGTCCAGTCGTTTCAAAGCTCTTGCCTATTTCCCAAATTATTATTGTCCCCAGACACTGAGGAGTGTCTTTCAGTCATATGCTTACGCACCAGCTGACGGGGACAGAGGGTCAATCCTGGCATTCACCACATGTGGTTGGTAGAGGTGTAACAGTGTCTTTGTCTCCACAGATGGACCGCTGACCCTCTGCGGTTAACGCCATTTCCAGGCAACTCCTCCACCCCTTCCTGGACAAACCCCAGAGGGAGGTTTTTTTTCCTTCTCTCACACTGAAAATCCAGCCTGTACAGCTGCGGTCCACGCGTGACACCTCCAGCAGTCCCCGGGCTGTCCTAGCCCCCTCTCCTTGCCGCTGTGCTTTGCGAGCGCTGCCCCAAACCTCCGCCCCGACATCAGCTGTGCGGAGAGCCTGCTGCCTTCCGCTGCCCAGCTCCACGCGCAGCAGGGGTTCACTTCCCGTTCCCCACGGGCTTTTGAAGAGGCCACAGTGTGCTCCACGTTTACTCCTGCTGAGTTGGCTGAGGATATCCCACACCCTCAGGTTGCCTTGCTATGCTCAGTGGGTGCTGTCTCGGGCACTTCTGCAGACTCAGGTGAAATACTTCTTAATTTATTTTTTTTTTCCCAATATGGAGCTGCCTGCAGGAGGGACACATTACATTTTACTTTTACAGTGACTGGAAATTCATGAATCCACTGCTCAATATAGAAAGGAGGTAATTTCTGTGTGCAGAAGGCTGCTCCTGGTAAACGATTGCCAACAGTATTTGAGTTTCTAGTGTTTCTGTCCTTAAACTGACAAGAATCATTCAAAAATGGCCACTTGGCACAGCCCCTGGTGAATCTCGCAGACCCTACATTCATCTTTCATCTCGGATCGGGGCAGACTCTGCGCTGCGGAGAGCATGTTTGTTACTTAAAACAGTGGCGCGGTGCCATCTTGCACTGCAAACCCCGTTCTTTCCATTAACATCTGCCATGGATTTGTAGTACCCACGCCGCAGAATTCACAGCCTTCGTGTAAACAGTTTTGAAGTTGTTCTTTGTATATCATGAGAGAAAGTCTGCTTCTCCTCTTCTCTTAAAAGTGTAATAATTATAATTAATTAGATTTCCTTCTGTTTCCAGTCTGCTGGGAAGACGCACGTTGAGGCCCATTTTTGGGTCACTCTTCTGTCAAACTTCACATACTTCTTTCCCCCAGCTAACTGTATTTACTAAACATTTAGCTCCATGGCGCGCTCCTCGGAGAAAGGCAGCCTGTAGCTGCCAGCCGGGCTCGGCTCGCTCCTTGGCTCGCCCCTTCGCGCACTGGTAGGCGTTAGCAGCCCGCGAGTCTTCCTCTCACCTTCAACTCCGTCAAATTAATAATTAGCTGGCCCTTCAGTGACAAGGAGACACATCTTAAAAGGCTTTGTGTTTACACTGCTCCTTCATTTGCTGTTTAAAAAGCTTTCTTTGGCAGCCCGAGGAAAACACGATGCACCCTTTCTTCCTGAGGTCACCAGGGCATCTTTGGTTCAGCTCCTTGCGCACGAGAAATGGCGGTCATCACTCATTTCTCGCCGTTAGCTGGGAGAAGGCAGCGGGCACCACGGGCCAGACCTCTGCTGTGCCCACAGCTCTTCTGCAGCCGTTGCTTCGTGGTCACACCAAAGCTGCCGTGGCTTCACAAAGACTCTGCGCTCGTACCGCAGAGCTCCGTGAGGGTCCGCGAGTGCACAGGGCTTGTTAATGGCGACGGTTCAGTCAGGGAGGCAGCACAGTCTGTGTGCTGGTTTCCTCGACATACCCGGAGGACTTTCAGCACAAGGCCATTTATGTAGTCCCTCCCACACTTCTTCATTCTCGCTCTGCTTTACACTAGAGGACCATCTATCTCGGAGTGGATTTATTTTCATTGTATTTGTGGTGTGGAACAAATGGCCCTTTCCCAGAGCTGGAGCCCTCTTTAAGGTGGTGCTACTCACAGACCTACTAAGAAGTTCCTTTCCTTCCTTTCCTCTCTGCCCTTTAGCTTTCTTTCCTAGCACCATGACATACCTCCAGCCTCAGCACACCGATCCTCCCTGCCACTTGTGGCAGGCTGAACAAACAAGATGCTGCTGTGTAGGAACATCTTAAGATGTTCCTACACAGAACTTCTCCATGCAGAATGTACAGCACGTGAAGGTGAGACGCTTCATGCAGGTCTGTAAATAACACAAGCATAGCTCCTCACACAAGAGAGTCTCTATGGGTCTGAGCTTTGCCTTGTTGAATGGACAATAACGATTTAACTGGTTTCCCCTGGGACACCACAGCATTCTTTTTAACCTAGGTGTGCTGATGGCCACAGCACGCCAGGATAACGTCATCCGCTGATGCATGAGCAGAACGCTTGAGAGGTCCTTAACACAAGAATGAAGGAGATGGTATATCAATGTTACGGGAGCCATTAGACGGATTAAGTGCCTCTCTCTCTCTGTGCACAGCCAGGGAGGGCTTTCTTCAAATTGCACCTGATAAGCTCGTAGGTAAACCTCTCAACACGTAGTGGCATAGTTTTTCCTACCGTCCCTCCAGTTTACAAGTCTGAGATCCATAATTACTTTGCTCTCCCAAGCAGGCTGTATCCTGAGGAACTGCAGCTGGGTTAAGAGACTGCTGCCTAACAATAACCCGTGGCAATGAGGGAACGCTGGACGGAGCAGCTCAGCTCAGACGCAGCGCCGTTGCCGTCTGATGGCTCCAACCAACCTAGGCGTGCCTCAGCTCTGGGGAGAATTTCCGTCCACAGCCGGTGCACGTCCAGCTTGGCCAGCCTCAAGCGGACTCTGGTCAGCGCAACGCTGGGCGGAGAGTGGGAGCCGTGAAGGCTGGATGACCATCCTGCATTATCTAGACTCCTTGCACTTGCTGGCAGCAGAAACTCTCCTCCACTGGCCATTTTTTTTCGCTTTCTTTGCTGAACTCAGCAGTTCCAGCCACGTAGCCACTTTGTTTTATTGCTGTTGTAAAATGTATTTGGTGGGTTGGTTTGGAAAACAAACACCTCTGTAGAATATGGAATATCAGATGCCCCAGTCCAGAGGAGGTAGAAAGGGAAGAAGGGGTGAATGTTTCCTAGCAGCATTTACGTATGGATTTATTGGAGCAGCCCGTAAAATAGGACATAGAACAAGTTATACAATAAAACCTGCACTAATGCCATATGGTTTACGTGTCCCTTGCCCAAGGTTAAAGACTGTAACAGCTCCTTTCAACAGACTTTCTTAATTCGAGCTCACCAGCCCGGTTACTTTGCCTCAAAATGTGCAAGCCTTTAACTTCTCTCAAGAGATAACTTGAAACTCGCTCTGAGAATGAAATATGAATTACAGTCAAGGATCTCCCCGGCCGCCCGGTCACTGTGTGGCCTCTAGGAAGGCAGAGGAAGCCAGACACGCTCCAGACCTAAAGTGCTGCCTTTGTGTGGGGCTTTTGTTCCCCACATTCCACCCGTTCTGCCCTGTCACAGCTGATAACAGCTCCCCAGCCCTCTGAAAGGAAACTGTCATAGCTAAGTGTACCTTGGCCTGACGGAGAATATAAGCTATTAACGAGCTTGTTATCTTCAGCAGGTTTTACACAAATCGTTCCCTGGCCGGCATTTGGCATAAGCGGCGATGACAACTTTTCGACAGATGCTAGTGAGAAGAGAATAAAGATGCTGTGGCCTCAGCCCATCTGCAGGGATTAAACCTTCATCACGTTAGGTGACTTTTCTGCTCCTGAGACAAAGGAAACTTTTCTTTTTCTTTAGCTACACCCCTCAGTTTCTCCAAGACACTGTTTCATTGCCAGACACTTTCACCATCACTTGTCTGTCACAGAGCCATTTGAAAACCCCTGCAAATGGACTTTTTGCCCGTCTAACATCCAGACAAATTTAATCCGTGATGCTCATTAATGCTTTTCTGCATCTCCAGCTACAATCTTCTCCTGATCCAGGGCTGTTCTGGTTGCTGTTTAGGCTTTTCATAAGCTTCTGAGCTATGTGCAATGGGCAAAAAACCCCATAAATCAGCAAAAATGTTGTTATTCCCCATTTTCTGCACAGTGTCACAAGTACAATTTGAGGAACGGAAAGGAACATTTGCTATAAAAAAAGGGAAAAGATTAACGCTAGAGTTTGTTTGTCCAGTGCTTAAAATTAAACAGGAAATTAAATACATCCAGGCAAAGCAATTAACTTCAATTAAGAAACTCTGCTATTTGTTTTCAGTCTGTTTTAGCTGGGTACAGTAGCTTTTTAGACAAAGAGGAAACAACATCAGAGGGGCCCTGTTTACGTGGTGGTTTATCTCCTGAAAATGACTCAGCCCTCATGTCCGATGCTCCGCAGAACGCCGGGGCTTACTGCCCCCCGTTGCAGTTGTGTTTCCACTGAGCTCCCGATCATCACTTCGCGCTTTCATTCCTTCCAGAGCCCTGCTGAGTATATTTCAGGTAGGACTAATGAAGTGGTTACCTGGCTTCCTACAGATCTCAACTGGTTAGACGGCAAAGACCTGCAGGCAGTAGGATCCTGGGTTGCAGGTGTTGTTACTGGCCAGAGCAGATGTCCCGATTGTGCTGTGCTGGGCGAAGAATTGTCCGTCGTCCTTGTAGGAGTGCGCACAGCATGGTGAGTTCTCCTGAGCAGTTCCTGTGTGCTTTCCAAGTGTACTTCCAGTGGGAAAAGGCCATGAAGGTGTCCTCCTGGTGCAGCCCCAGCACCCTTCACGTTCTAGAGCTGTCCTGGCTCTCCATTTAGTGCTTTCCTCTTGATAAATGTGACCCTTGTCATCTCTCTTTAGATGAAAAGGAAAGGAGATACAATTCCTGCACCTGCAGGTTGTCAGAGTCCCAAACTGACTTTTCACAGGACATCATATGAACACAAGTAGTAAAACATGTCACCTGGAGATGCCGTTGTGTTGAACATTTCTGATGATTGGTTCTGTGTCCGTGGTGGTGTGAGCTGCCTTCTTACCAGCTGTCCAAATCTGTTGAAACAACAGGAGAAGCTCCGCTGCCCAAGTCACCCTTCACATTCAAGCCAAGCGAGCACTCCCCAAGGTGCTCTCCAAACTCTCATCGTTGTGGACACCACATGGCTGGAGTCACAGTCCTGAGGATTTCCGTCAACCTCACTGAGCTTTGGGTCAAGGAAGCTGCCAGCCATCGGTTTCTTGCTCTCCAGAGGTCAGTGCAGTTTGCTGTGCATCTCTGCACAGAAGGTGGAGAATCTCGGGAGTTACCCAGCCGGTACCACAGTGCCAGTCCACTCACACTGACCTTTATTCATCCTCACGAAAGAAAAGTTCTTATTATTGTTCACCTCTCTGGGGATCACCCACATGCACTGTAAGGGTCCAGTGTCATCATCCCGGGTGGCCAACCTTTGACCATGCGTAAGGAGAGGGGAGAAAGCAAGCACCTAAGCATCTCACATTGATAAATTTCACTTGTAATAGGTGGGGTGCTGCTTGTTTACATACATAGTTTACAAAAATTCACTAAAGTCTTTCCTACTGTCCTGGTTCTGGCTAGGATGGAGTTAATTTTCACCAGAGCTGGGCGAGGAGCTGGAGCTGGTGGCACCCCTGGCTGGGGACACAGCTGGGACAGGTCACTCCTCAGCCACCAGCTGGGACAGGTTCCCCAGACTGGCCCCAGGGCTGTTCCATCCCATGGGACACCATGCTCCGGGTACAAAGTGGGGATGGTGCTGAGGGGTGGGGTTTGCTACTCGGAAGAGAGCTGGGCATTGGGATCCACCGTGAGCTGTTGTACTGGAAATTATGTACAGAAAATTATGTATTTTCTGTCATTGTTTTGTTTGTTTTCCATCTCTGTTTCCTTTCCTCTGTTGTTCTCTTTAACTGTTTTCATCTCAACCCATGAATTCTTTACTGATTCTTTACTGTCCTGCTGTGGGGGGAGTGAGTGAGCGACTGTATGGTATTTTAGCTGCTGAGTGGGGCTAAACCATGACACCTACCCTTTCTGTTATGAAGACCCCTGTATGCTGAGGATGTCCAAACAGCCCTTTCAGAGGGAGGGACATAACCACCTCTGCGACTGTCACAGGAACGTGACTCCGTGTACAGAAGGGAGCTGATACCGTAGTTCTGTGCAGCGCTTGCTGCAAAACCTTCTGCAATCCATCAAGGAGCACAAATAACCTGATTACCACTGACAAGGGCTGCGGTGAGTCTCCCCCATCCCCTCCGCTTTGGCAAGGCTGGACAACCCGTAACTCACAAAACGAGATGGCGAAACAGCTGCACCCTTCCTAGGCCACTCCCGACCTCCCTCGTCTACCATTTCTTATTCAAGAGCAACATCAACTCAATCATTACCCACCAGGAGCCTCATGAAATATTTTCCCAAGTTTTAACAATCTTGGTTTGCTAAATGAGGAGCAGAGGGAGAAATAAAGCTGTAAAACTTGTGCAGGCAGTGGTTTTTTGATTCATGCTTGCCTTGCATTCAGCAAAAAGGCTGGCCAACTGTTGATGTGCCTTTTTCTGTGTCTGCAAATGGATTTCCTTGGGTTTTGGAGGGCTCTGAGCTTCCAGTTGTGCTTGGTGGGGCTTATTGTCCTGGTCAGGGCAGAGCCCGGCACTACCAGATCCTGTGGTAGCTCATTGCTTGTGCACCGTTCCACACAAATATTGCAAATAGATCAAAACTCCCCAGCCACAACCTCGCAGACTTCTGAAATGGATATGTCTTGCAGTGTTGCCAGGTAAACAAATGAATTCTGAATTTGTTTTCTAAAAAATATTTTGTTTGCCGACAGTGCGCTCTCTGTGCTTCATACCACATCGCCCCACATAATCCAGTCTGCTTTTAAAGCAGAATAACTGAGTTTGAAAGAAAACATGACTTCAAAGATTAAGAGGTAGGATCAGAAGTAAGCCACCTGTCAGACGGGATAAGACCCCAGGATTTTTTTTCTTTGGATTTAAGCAGTCATTTAAAATGTAGGCATATGTTTTGGTGTTCTCTATATGGTCTGATTTTAGAGTATTTGGACATTTAACACTTTATTTGTGTCTCTTCTTCATTGTGTTAGCAAGGACCCAGACTCTATTATAGTTATCTCTTGTCAGCAGCAATTTATTTTTATGCAGAAGCCAAGGATGATTTCTTTCTGAAAATCGTCCCCGCTGTGGCCCTAAATGGTCAATCACTGTTTGGCCAGGCGAGGCACCTTGTGCCCACACCTGTGTCCTAGGCAGCCACGTTAATCCTGCGCACCGTATGGATTTGCGTAGGCATAAACAAACAGATCTGCGCCTGCCGTCCTCAAATACATGCATCCCGTGGTATTTCTCTTAGAATCATAGAATGGTTTGGGTTGGAAGGGACCTTCAAAGATCATCCAGCCCAACCCCCCTGCAAGGAGCAGGGACATCTCCAACCAGATCAGGTTGCTCAGAGCCTCATCCAGCCTGGGCTGGAATGTTTCCAGGGATGGGGCATCCACCGCCTCTCTGGGCAACCCGGGCCAGTGTGCCACCACCCTCAGCTTAAAAAAAAATATTTCCTAATGTCTAACCTAAATCCACCTCCCTCTGTTTTGAAACCATTGCCCCTTGTCCTGTCACACCAGGCCCTGCTGAAGAGTCTCTCCCCACCTTTCCTGCAGCCCCCTTTGGGCACTGGGAGCCGCTCTCAGCTCTCCCCGGAGCCTCCTCTTCTCCAGGCTGAACAGCCCCAGCTCTCCCAGCCTGGCCTCATAGGAAAAGTGCTCCAGCCGGCTGCTGGACCCACGTGGGATTTGGCTGCAGCCCTTCTGCGCAGCTCCACGGTGGGATTCCCAAACTCAGGTCTGCCTACAGCTTCACCGGCTACATTACGCTGCTTCTTAAACATTATTTTCCATAATGAGCAACTAGGATGAGAAATCTAGAATAGCCGAGGGGTTTTATCTGGAAAAACATTGCTTTGCCCTCAGAGATATTCCTTATATATAGATATATTATATACATATATGCTTTTATATATATGAAAACCAAGCTAACCTTAGTCATAACAATAGCTAAAAGCCATACTTCAAATTGTTTTTCATTGTTATTGCTATTAAATGGCTGTTACTCATAACACAGCCCTGCAGTACTTTGGCTCTTAATCTCCTTTTGTGGTATGGAACGCTCCAAAACAGCTGCTAAATGGAACAAAAGCGTAATCCATCAGTATTGATTCGAATAAACATAAACATCCCCTTTCCTTGCAGACAAACATGGCACGGGCTGAGCAGCTCGCTTTGACCATCGGAATGATGCTCCTGGAGCTCCACCAGCCTGGAAAAGCGGGGTGTTAACCTGAGCCTGGCCTCCGTTTTGGGGCGTTTAGGGGATGTGAAAGGACCACTTCGTGGTTTTGCCTTTTTTGAGGGATTGGGAAAGGCGAACATGTGAGGCAGAGCCACTTATGCTGGCTCCCCGGCTGCTGGTTCCTGCTGGGAAGAGCACTTTGCATCCAGCGGCACCCAGAGTACGAAACCCCAGCAGCAAAGAGTTCTCCTTGTGTCTGCTGTACCACAAAAAGGAAAAGTGGACTCTACTGGGATGAGGTTCCTTTTGAGACCGCGCTGCCCAGTACCTTCTAAGCCCCTTCTCCAGCAGCACTTGCCAGGATGCTCCTGGCAGCCTGGAAATGCCCGTGACTGGAGGAAGAGGATGATCAGAGAAGTCTGGCTTTAAGAAGCAGAAATGCTCTTTGATTGAATTTGAAAGTTATAAACCTGAAGCTAATCAGAAAAACATTTCTCCCTTTGAGTTGTGCAGCTATTTTGAACACGTGCGCATTTCTGTTGAGCTCAGGTTCAAAGAAAAGCAGGCGCTCTGCATCCCAGTGCTGCCTGGCCAACAGGTTGGGGTAGGATGGGTGAGGCTTGTCAGCCACATCCCAGTATGTCAATAACTTATACTGGGCTGGAGACAGACTCTACAGCTTGGGGAACAGGTTCCCCAGAGAGGTGGTGGATGCCCCATCCCTGGAAACATTCCAGGCCAGGCTGGATGAGGCTCTGAGCAACCTGATCTGGTTGGAGATGTCCCTGCTCCTTGCAGGGGAGTTGGACTGGATGGCAATATTGTGGTTTTGAGTCTGGGACTACAGACTGGGAGTTGATTTTTTTTTTTTTCTAAACAGCCAGGCCTCTACATCTTCCCTCACAAAAGAAAATGGTCAACAACATGGCTTTGTTAATAAGGAGAACATTTTAGCAAATTGCAAGTGCTTGCATAAGGTTCACGTGCTTTTAGCTGCCACCAGTCCAGAGTCGGAGCCCCATTTGAACACGATCTGCTGTATGAAAGTAACTGGAAAAATCTGGCTAAAAATGTATGTGGACACATGCAGATAGGAAAAGCAGCTTTCATTAAACATAGAAACATACGCCAGCAGATTTAAATCATGAAAGTTTCCCCCGATTTGCTGCACCCAGCGCTGGGAGTACGGAACGGTACGTTGCTCAGCTTTCTCACGTGCAACGCTGAGGCCTTTAGGCAAAGAGGTGAAGTCGAAAAAGAGAGGCGGGCTGGAAACGTGGAGACCGACAAGAGAGTCTCGTGGATCTTCACTGTTCGAGTAGGAATCAGCGCCAGGTCACCTGGAGACATCTTCACCGGGGCAAATCACGAGGCCTGTGAGACCGAGACTTCCTCGTCTGCTTGCGGCAGTTGTCAGTGCAAGATCTGGTGAAGATATATCCTGATTTATGTCTTTGTGGTGAAGATAGAAACTGGTTTTTTTGGTAACAAATGTGCACTCACACAGGTAAGCACATCTTGGATTTCCTCTCAGGTTTCCGCCTCATGCTGATTGCTTGTACGTACCGCTGGACTTGGGTTGCTTTCATCACCTTTTCCACCACAAAACAGCTCCGGCCCAACACGCTCCGCTACCCACGGGCCACGTCCAGGTCTCCAGCAGGAGCAGAGCCCCAGATGTAGCAGCTCGCCTCCCTGTGCCAGTTACTTGGAGGCCATGGGAAGGGTAAGCAACGCGTCAGGCCTGAATGTCCTTCCTCAGCTCGGCAGCGATGTGCCAACACCTGAGGGAGCATGGGCAGCTGGTTGCAAACCCCAGCTTCAGCTACGAACCCGACGATCAACTTAACCCCAGGTAAGCGATTAAACCTCATCTAATCCGCCCGTTTGCTCTCGGGGAGCGTACGCCGTCCCACGGCCTGGCCTGCTGAGCCGGGTGGATACAAAAGCAGAGGTGCCATGCCGCCGCACAACGCGGCGTATCCTGTTTACAGTACGAGGGAATTAGCCAATCTGCCTGTTTACCCATGATGTTAGCTGGCCTGCTGCTGTAATGGGAGTGCAAAGATCATGGATTTAGTTTGTAATGTGTTTAACTTGTTTGTTTTGAGGCTAAATTACCAGACCTTTCTGCTAGGGAAAAAGAGAATTGTTTTTAAGGGGCCTCTGTAACGTGAAGCCAGAGGTTGGACATGTCCTTTGAGCATACCCTGTGAGGAGCTAGGGTTCAAGTGAAAGAGAATGTGTAGTGGCCACCAAAGAGGCCGTTAATAAGGCCAAGGAGATTTTAATTAAAAGGTATTAATTCATTACATCACTCACAAACACGCTCCATGCTCAGTGCTGGCTTGGGCTCTACAGACGCACTTCAGTTTCAGGCTGGCCAGGCGACGCAGCCAAGGGATCCGGTCAGGCAGCCTGCAGCTGCAGAAGCTTGTGTTTCTCCATGAAAGAAATATAAAGGGGAAAAAAAAAAAAAAGTCTTTGCTGTAGGCCCCCTTTAGGTACTGGAAGACCACTCTAAGGTCTCCCCAGAGCCTCCTCTTCTGCAGGCTTAACAGCCCCAGCTCTCTCAGCCTGGCCTCACAGCAGAGCTGCTCCAGCCCTCTCAGCATCTTCGTGGCCTCCTCTGGACCCTCTCCAACAGGTCCATGTCATTCTGGTGTTGCGGACTCCAGAGCTGGATGCAGTACTGCAGGTGGGGTCTCACCAGGGCAGAGGAGAGGGGCAGAATCACCTTCCCCGACCTGCTGGCCACGCTCCTCTTGAAGCAGCACAGGATGCGGTTGCCTTCTGGGCCACAGAAGCACATTGCCGGCTCATGTTGAGCCTCTCGTCCACCATCATTCCCAAGTCCTTCTCCTCAGGGCTGCTCTCCATCCATTCTCCGCCCAGTCTGTATTTGTGCCTGGGATTGCCACGACCCACATGCAGGACCTTGCACTTGGCCTGGTTGAACTTCATGAGGTTGGCACAGGCCCACCTCTCCAGCCTGTCCAGGTCCCTCTGGTGGCATCCCTCCCTTCCAGCGTGTCGACGGCACCACATAGCTTGGTGTCATCGGCGAACTTGCTGAGGGTGCACTCTATCCCACTGTCCATGTCGCCGACAAAGATGTTGAACAGGGCCAGGACCAACATGGACCTCTGAGGAACACCACTGGTGACCGGTCTCCACTTGGACATTGAGCCGTTGACCACCACTCTCTGAGTGCAGCCATCCAGCCAATTCCTTATTTACCAAGTGGTCTGTCCATCAAACCCATGCCCTTCCAGTTTAGCGAGAAGGATCTCATGTCAAATGCCTTGCACAAGTCGAGGTTCAGTGCAATCTCCTGCAGCAGACAGTACAAGCAGGTCAGAGTAAGGGTTTCCACCAATTGCTTTTTAGGTTCAGAAGGAGCACTCCCACATGGGACTGTCTACAAGAGGCACCAGCTCAGCCGAGGGCAGGAGACTTGGCTGGTGACAGTCAGCGTGTCCTCAACACAGGACAGCTCAAGAAAATTGCTTCAAAGATGCTCAGTCCCTCCCAAAGCCGTGCCAAGGACATGGGACATGGAGTGCCCTGTGGGACCACAACCACATCAGCAGGAGGGTCAGGCTGGAGGAACAACCACAGAAGAGAGAGTGGAACATGCGACCTTTGGAGGAGGGAAAATGTGCCGTTCATATAATGGCCCTGTGATGTATAATGTTTAGAAACGTGAAACCAAGAGAGCCGGTAGGTTTTTTTAATTGGGAGCGCAGAGTTTTATTATTTAAAAGGTTTTATAAAGGAGTTTTAAATAGACCATGGAATTACTATAGCAGGTTTTGGTTTTTTTTTTTCTGTTGGAAATTACTCAGCCATTTGGTTTCTATTTTTGCAAAAAGCACAAGCTTTTTGAACAATCATTTGATATGCTTGTTGATGCATCACAAAAAGGAGATATGCTTTGAATTCTCCTTAAAAACCCCGTGTAAACACAAGGCTTACGTATAATTGCAACAAAATACCATCTCCTTAGTGAGTGCTTTCACATGTAATTTCCTCTCTGACTACTGCCTGTAAACACACTTATTGTCTTTGGGAAACTCCCAGATCTCAGGCACAATCAGGATCAATAGCTCAGCGAAGGCAAATTAGAGTTTTAAATGTCCACGTTTTGCAACAAGATGCCTAGATGGTAACAGAGGAAGAAAGGGACATCACTCCTTCGTGTCACGGGATGGCACAGCATCCTCCGCACCCAGGGAGCCTGGTCCGCAGGCGGTGGGACCTGGTCCAGGCACAGAGTGTCATTTCAAACAGGCAAGGGCATTTGCCTCTCTGTCCTCTAAACCACCCCCTAAATCTGCCTTTCTTTTTGTAAAGAAAGGTCTGCGGCCGTGCCGGATCCTGACCTGGGCCCCAGCTGCACTGCCGTCACCGCCCCAGAGCGAAGCTGAAGGAAGAGGGTACCCAGGAGCCTTCGCGTGAGGAACACCACAAAAAAATGAGGAACAGCACCAAGACTTCATGCAGGTGAGAAGAAACAGCAACTTGTATAAAATTCAACATGACAAAAGACTGTAAGAAAATTATTAATGACCGCTGAAATGAGTGCTTGTCTTGGCTTCCCATCGTGCACCTAGTGCATTTTTGTGCATGTGTTCGATCACTGTGTACTTCCCTTTTGCTTCTCCCCAAAGCCAGCCAAAACGCTGTGTGCGTTTTCCATTTCTTGATCTACAGTGTCCCCCACAGAGGCTTGGAAGGTGTTTTTCATTTAGCACATAAGCCATTGCCACCTTCTTCCCCACGGCCGGGCCTTCTGGAAAAAGCGCAGAAAGTCTAAATCCTATTAATTTGTAGAGGAATAGCCATTAAATTCTCTTAGAAAAATTCTAATGTACTATTTGTACCCCTAAGGCCGTTTATGGTTATCATGGTTCTATGGTTAAAACCGCCTTCATGGTTTTAATTTTCCTCTGCTGAAATTGATGCTAAAATTTAAACTGGACACAGTTCCATTTGTACCTGAAGGCAACACGAGATGAGGTTTCTACTTCATCAAAGCCCTTCAGCTTCCCCAGTGCATCTCAGACCTCGCTGGTGTTGTGACACAGCAGAGCCTTCACCTATTCAGTTTCATCAGCGTACAGGCCATCGCATCACCGGAGCGCACAACGTCGTTGTCAAGCAGAAGAGCTGCGTAACGTGAGTATCCTGTAAAAACAGCACGATTGCAAACTGAAACCGTTTTCCCCTCAACTTTCTGTATATTTTTTATTTTCAAATTTGTTTCTGCTATGCCCTGATTTATCAAAGCACTAAAACACATGCTCGACTTTAAATGCCTCGCTGCAGCTAAAAGTAATTGCATGCTTAGTCTTTGATGGCTCAAGGTCATAAAGAAATCACTGGCTTTTCCAAACAAATACTCCAATATGTTAATTGCTAGCAAACCAAACCCCACAACCGCTTCGGTTGTGGGTGTAGCGTTGTTTGACTGACTAGAGCGTTAACATATTTCTGCCTGGGATTTCCTAGCACAAATGGAGGCACCACACGACGACTCAGGGCACAGGAAGTCCAAAAGTATCAGACTACATGGCTTGGTTGAACATCGGCGCGTCGCACGTTCGCCTGGAAATGCCTGACCAAACGTATGGAGTAGGACAACTGCTTGGGGCACAGGCACAGGGCGAAACCTCTGTTTTCTGCAGGTTGGCATCCTGACCCTGATGGCACATGTCTGGGTCTGAGATGCCTCACCTGCCAGCGTTACCTGAACACGTCTATGAAGTCTTGAGCATCTCTTCAGCAAACATTGCCCATCTGGCTGTGGACATACGATAGGCCTCTCCCGACCATGCAGTCCATGCCATCCATTTTGCATGAAGATGCAAGGCCACAGAGGCAGGGGAGGGTGTATGAAGCAGAAGCATAAGATACGTACGGTGAGACGACGATGGCTCGGAGCTGGGTGAACATGGGGACATTGCTCCCAACTGGGACACTGTGCCCATCCTGATCATGCCACTGCCCAGCGCACCAGCACCACGTTGGCTTCTCCTTTGGGTTTTCACTCTTCATCTTTAAGGGAGGCTGAGAAAGGATCACATTTTTTCCTGGAAAGGTAAATCATTATTTACTTGTGAAAGTAGAAGGTGAAACTAATACTACTAAATGTCTCATACCTAAACAGATAGACACACACACACAATTATATAAATATATAAGCATACACATATATAAAAATGTGAACGCAATACTGCAGGAATAGCATTCCCATGGACGTTCGCTCTGACAGCCTGGGGATATTCCCCCCCTCCCTCTGTACTGGCTGCTTTCCCCTCCAAAATTCTTAGTAGAACAATAATATTTTAACAGTTGCAGCTTTAAAAAGCTTGATTATGACCAATCATCTCTCCCAGGCAATTGTATATTTAGCAGAAGGGAGAAATTAAACTTCCCAGGAATGAGGTTATTTAGGGCATAAAATTCAAGGAAATAGGTATTTAGGTCATTGTGGGCATGGTTTTTATTTTCCCTAATTTTCAGATTACTTTCGATTAGGTCTGTTCAGAGTGGAAACTTCTAGATGTGAAATAGATACTATCTAAATCATTAGAGCTCATTCATTGCCATGTGCCACCTTTTAGAGCAATTAAACCTGACCTTGGGGTTACCTAGCTGAGCGCTCCCCGACCCAGGGCACTTCCTCTGCATCCGAATAAGCTCGGAGTACAAATACGGTCAGGAGGCAGCGTCCCTCCTGGCACAGATAATGCCTTTGTTAGCTGCCTGGTAGACTATGGACTCCATTGATTCAGAACATTCTCTGTTGGGATCAGTTCTGGGGTTTGGTTGGTTTTTTTTTCTCCCTGACATCTGGAGTCTGTCCCTTCGCCAACCTCTCAACCCCCTACTTAGAAAGAGAAAGTGAGGGAAACAGATGGACAGACTCACAGACAGACAGAATGAGCCCTAAAAGAAAACTAAAAAAAATAACAACATCTACATTTTTGTCTTTTGAATGTTCATATTTTTGTCAAGTCTTTGCCAGCTGAGCTTAAGGCAATCTCAGAAACGCATCCCTGATTCTTCCCAGGTTGGTTTCTTCTCACTTTCCAGCGTTAGGTAGTTCTTCCTAGCTGCACCTGCGCGCCAGATTTGTAGCTCTTCGATCACGATATATTTACGGGGCATGGACCGTCCAGTATGTAAGCCACTCATTTCCCTGGAAATATCTGGGAAGCCAACCTACCCACCAGACTCGTTTCAATGCCTTCTTCCTTCGGCAGAACAAATGTGGAAGCTGCCTCTCCTGATGTTAAACAGAAGAGGAGATGCTGGTAAACAATTAAGTGGGGTCTTGTTTAGAGAAGGAATCTTTTTATACGCTGCCAAGCTATGCTAAAGAGTAACTGTCAGAACCTGTTAAAAGAGCAGAAAAACAATATTGCTTGGTACAAAACTCATTGTGCTAGCATTTGTTCACAAACACGTTTAGTCCTGCTTACCCCACGAACTCTCAGCAGTCCAAGACCTCTCCAAATGCTGTTTCTTTTAGCTTTCGTAATGTGTTAAGTAGGGGGGAAAAAAAAAAAAAGCCATATGGCATTCCTTCGCCTGGCAGGGCGACTCCTCATTAGGCTGGTGACCTGAAACGTAATCTCCACCATGACCTTCAGAGAAATGCGCTGGACCCACCTGCAAAGTAAAAGCCCTTTTTGAGCCATCATGCCTTACAGGCCTCTCTCACAAGAAAAGTTCATTCTTCACAACAGGCTGGCAGAAGCCTCTCAGGATCTCTTCACGTTATTCATCCCATCTCATCTCCTCTCCACCTCTTGCAGCCAGGCTGGGCTGAGTTAGGCCCAGTCGGCCGCCTGGCGAGAGGCCAGAGGGTGAGGCCTGCAAGGCCCCGGAGGCCTGCGCCTCCCCCTCTGGGTCTCTGCCCCTGCTCAGCTTTGTCACATCTTCTCTTTTTTTTTTCTGTTTTCCCCTTCTTAAATATGTTATCGCAGAGGCGTTATCACGGGACATTCTGCTACCAATAGGCTCGGCGTTGGCCAGCAGTGAGTCGGCCCTAGGCCCGGTCGAGTCCACTGAACAAAGGGGAGCGACTTCCAGCAGTTTCCTACAGAAGCTGCCACCTTAGGCCCCCCTCACTAAGCAAAACCACAACACTGCTGATGTGTCAGGATTCACCTTCGGGAGACACTGACCACTGGTATTTCATTGCCGCGATGTGCGAACGTGGGACACCATGGGGGCCTCTTGGGTTGTGAAGACTTCAGAGATAAACCTTTTTTTTTTTCTTTTCCTTTTTTTTTGTTCATTTTCTCCACGTTTGCTACATGTAACATGCTGAATTATATAGAATTGCAAAGTTTTCTTTTTACCTTTAGCCTAGCTTATGGCCTGACCTACAGGCAATTTCTGTGTCTATGCTGGCTGCCAGTGGTGTTTCAGTGGTGCTGGGATTGATCCATGCAGAGCAGAGGGAACTGCTGGCAGGAGAGAGACATTCTTCTGTCAAGAGAAAAGAGTAAGCTTTTCTGTATTAATATTTGACAGTGGATAAAGCATTGGTGTTTTTAACATCCGCAGCGGCGGTCCTGTGGGCACAGCCAAAGCCAGCCCTTGGAGCCAGCTCTGCTCGCACCTCAAGGGCAGAACAGGCACCAGGAGATGCCGTCCGAGTTCTCATTTTCAGCATGGCAGCTTGAAGACCAGATTGTACTGGAATTATCCAAGCTGATGGCACTGTGGGTGTATAGCTGTCACTCAGCTGTTACTCTTAATATTAAAACACTTGCTTCCAAGCAAGTCTTTCTGTTCATTCGCAGATAGAAGATAAAGCTACTGAAGGAACTAAATCAAACCATCTTGTTCCTCAGGAACACAATCCAGGAGGACAAGCTATGGAAATACTTTGTATTGTACCACTTCCGAATTCTTAGCACCATTCATCTGATACGTAGGGTACGCAAAGTCAGAGTGGAGCATGGAGAAGCAAGGTCAGGACTTAATGTTGGACTTACTTAATGATTACTGTACCCCTGCAGTCTATAAAAGTCTAAAGAATTAGGAAATACTCACAACCATGGCAGATTTTGGGCATTCAAACAGATTTTTTGCAGGTGTAATTATAAAAAAAAAAAATGATGGAGACTATTTTAAATCCAATTTTATCTAAAAATTCCATCCCAAGTAAGGATACAGCCAAATTAAATTGTTGTGATAAAGGTTCTTCATGCTATCTTCGTAACTGCTAATATGTTATAAAAATACTTGTTCAAGAGAACTTTTCAGCTTTAAAAGGCTTGAAAATGCCACTGGAAGGCTGCTCTAAGGTCTCCCCGGAGCCTCCTCTTCTCCAGGCTGAACAGCCCCAGCTCTCTCAGCCTGGCCTCACAGCAGAGCTGCTCCAGCCCTCTCAGCATCTGCGTGGCCTCCTCTGGACATTTTGTTTTCTGAACTTCAAAATTAAACATGTTAATGAACTGTTGAATGCTTTATCACAAATTAGACATAGTGGGAGGTTTCCTTTCCCTGGAGTAAGGCATCCATGTGTCCACCACATATACCTGAAAAAATAAACGATGAATTTTTGTAGAGCTGAAGTAGCAGATCTTGTATTAAACACGACTTCATTATCTTAAAGTGTCTATAAATAAATAAGCATTATGTAATATGATATAAAAATAATCATGCTATTAAGCCTATTAGATAGCTCCGCTCTAGTCCTCCACTTGCTCTGACACTGTGCGGACCCGTTGCCTTTCAAAATCCAGCCTACATTAAAATCATCTGGCAGATCTGGGAATGGCATTTCCAGTAAGGAGGTAAAGTGAATGATGCTTTAGGAGTTATCTAGAGAGCTATGGAAATTGCTGGCCTTTTTATTTTTTCAAACAGAGGGAGAATGATCATTGGGCCTCCTAAATAAAGACAAAATAATCACAATTCCAGATGGAAATTTTATCAACTAATGCAACTGAAATGGTTGGGGTTTTTGTTTTTGGTTTTTTTTCCCCCCGAGTGGAGCGGCTGCTAATTCCTGGGGAATGGCATAGTAATTTGGGGATTTTTGCCTGCACTGAATTTATAAATGTACACAGAAACAAATACAAAGTCATCCTGGCTTAACCAGAAACTGGAGGTTGTTCCATTACACGGTGGGGAATGTGTTTCAGTCCCAGCTTTCTCAGGAGGTCTTGCATTTTCCCTGCAGCTTTGATACCACAGCCGTTTGGAAATCCCACGTTGCACGGACAACAGCGCACTTGGTGACAAGAGGCCCTGCCTCCACGTTTGTATGAGTTTAAAAGCCACTGCCCCTACGTCTGTGATGGTCTTTGGTCTGTAATCCTGGGTTTGTCGTGTTTATTTACAACATAGGATCAAAGTTACTGACTTCGAGGCTGAAACCACCGACCGGCCTCCCGAGACGACGTGTGCGTGAGTTGTTTTTCTCCCAATTTCTGTTCAGGCACGTTCCCTCCATGCTACACCCATGACGTGTATTTTAAACAAAACTCCCCGGTTTTCCTCCTCTCCAGCTGGAATGCAGCAAAGCCAGCTACCCGGGGCTTTGATGATAATTATGCCAACGGAGATTTTTCTCTGCTTGTTTTTCAGCATTACAGGAGCAGACTGTTGCTTCCTAGCACCTAACAAAGCAAGCCTTGGTGGAAACCAAGTTCCTGTGGTGGCTGAAGAGTTTGAGGGCAAAAGCTCTGCTCTCTTTTCAACCTCATGTACAAACGCAGAACCAAACCAGCCGCCGTTGCATGCTCACAAGTGCAGCACTTGAGTTCATGAAAACAGCACTCTTCTCCTCTTGAAAGTTTCTTTCATCATACGTTCACATCCCCCAGGGAGCCACTCGTTTTCCGTGTAAGCATTTTATCTGAAAACTGTAATATTACTGTGCAATGAAAATAATGGAATGTCACCCATGCTAGGATATCATGTTGGGAAACAGAGGCTGGAGATTCACACCACTGTCATCCTTCACAGAGAGCCTGTGCAGCCAGCACTATTAAAAAATAGAATATTTGGAAAGCAGTAAGTAATCCCACCTTCTCTGACCATGCAGCTGACCAACTAAGCCATGATCAGAGAGGAGCCACAGAAGGAGCAATGCCCCTGCTGCATCCAGCATGTCGCTTGGGAATGCGCCTTGGTGGGTTCCGTGTTCTTCCTCGAAGAACAGACGGGCTGTCCTTATTGGTTAATGTCTATTTGATAGGGAAGGCAGGATAAATGCACTAATAATCTAATTCTCATTTACTAGAATCATAGAATCATGGGCTGGATTGGGTGGGAAGGGACCTTCAAAGCCCATCCAGTCCAATCCCCCTCCAAGGAGCAGGGACATCTGCAAACAGATCAGGTTGCTCTAGATACATCATCCCCAAAATCATCAGTACAAGTTGATATTGTTGGAAAAATGGCCAAGAGACCAGTTCACCGGTATTTCAGTGGCATGCTAGCATCTATGTGTTTGCAGTGTTTTGGTATTATTTTTTTAACAAAACTGCATTTTAGCAAACTAGAAGTATCCTATAGCTAAGTAGATCTTCACTTTTCTGGGAACAGAAACACCACATTCATAGTAGAAATTAAACAAAAAATCCTAGTTAGAGCCAACCCATTGATTGCAGAAGTTTAAACATCTCACTAGCAACACTACTCTGGCTCTTTTTGATCATGCAATTAGAAAAAATAAGGGCTGCAAAGGGAGGGCTACCTGTGAATATGTGGAGGGGCTGGCAGCAGTAGGAAAGGCAACATTGCCAGCTCCACTCTGGCCATTAGCAAGAGCAATTTGCCCACAAACAATCTGGAAAGGGTTTTCTCAGGTTACAGTAGAGTTAATGGAGTTGGAAATTCCTCCTCTTTTGGATTAGCTCAGCCTTCTTTATGCAACGTTTAAGTACGTGGTGAAGCGTGAGGAAGGTTTTGATAGCAGCAGAAGCAAGCAGGCTGTGTATCGCTGGTCTGCGAGTGGAGGTCTCCGAAAGCTGCAGTGCGGGGCCTGATCCAGGAGCCCCTCACTGCTTCCAGTCACCTCCAGTACAACGGCACAAGACTTCACTCTCCAGATGCCTTGTAACCTGAGAGGAAAAATTAAACCACTCGTAGGCTGATTCTCATCTACCTGGTTACTTAAGGGGGTGGGGAGAATTGATATAAACAATAGAAGTTTAAGAAGATACAGCATCATCACTTTGATATCAGATTTTCCTGACAGCTAGACCATTGCGGAACCTCATAAGCACAGAGAAAGCTGTTGAGAGCAGAGACAAGTAACACAGATGTGCTGACAGAAAACATGCCTTCCAGATTAAGTAAAACGGACTGTCGGTGTGAGCCGAAGTCTGTTATGCGATGCAGATTAATCAAAACATCAGAAACCAGCTCGTTGATTCTGCGCATCAGAATATCTGATGTGATAATAATCTGTTCCGTCCATCTCTGATCTCATTCTCTTCAAAGCCAAGTGACGGTTCATCAGGGATGAGCCCGCAGACAGGGGTGACCCATCTCAGGCACAGCCTTGGTCATCCTCAGACCTCATCCTCCTGGATGGAAGAAAATGGTGAAGGCATATCCTCTTTTTTTTTAATCCCCATCTCTTTTTTTTTTTCTTTTTAAAGTGCCATTGCCCTACTGAAAAAATACTTAGCATTAATCAGCACTGCTCAATCCTATTCACTTCCATCTGTGCCTCTGTAGCCTGACACCTCTCCTGTCCCGAGGCCATGGAAAGCGGAGGGTATTTAGTGCGTGGGCTCTGCGGTTGGAGGCCGCTGGGGAGCTGCTGTCCCCAATCATCCTGTCCACGGCCCTTTCATTCCCAGATTACATCTTGTACCAACAGTTGGTGTGTGGGAAAAATCAACGCTGGCAGGGGCTCCTCCCAGGACGTGCACTTTGCGTAAGGTGCCCAATCACCAGGGCGCGGGCGCTCGACCTTTGCACTTGCGGAGAATAATGAATTGGGGGCCAGTTTTCAGGCACTCGCCATCATCATCATCATCCAGCCCCCACCAGAGCTCGGCATTAGCATAATCACTGACATGCCAAAGCAATGAAAGCAAGCTGTTGTCAACGGGCTGAACCAGCTTGTCCCAAGCCCTGAGACTTCCTTGTTCAGGCGTATTACACAACGGAAATTCTCTCTTTCCTTAAAGGAGAAGGAAAAACCTCAACAGGGTAAAAGATGCCTCCTCATAGCTTGCCTTCCCCTGTCCAGGGGCTCAAGAACAGTTGACTGCAAATCCAAGAATGAAATTTGAGAAACCATAGAGAGCAATGAAAGTTGAATGCCTGAATAAATCGTAATGAACTAGAAAGATTTGATAATGAAAAGAATTTCTTTAATATTAGTTCTTCACCCAGGCTTGTTGCGATGAGTCTATCGAACTGCTCGCATTCACTGCCCTGGGAAGAGCCCTCGGCCGTTAGTTACAGCTGATCAGGGTATTTCCAATGGTTTGAAATGAAAACACACAATTTCTTTATGGGTGCAACTTCGAACCATAATTCACAGCAGACAAAATTTTATGTTTTTAGTGTCAACACAGCTACAAAGCAGGCCAGGGATCTGAAAACCCACTGCCTGCCTGGCCTTCACACAGCAGCTGTGTGACAGCAGCTCTGCTTCAGCCTGTCACCAGCAGCAGAGTCGTCACCCATGTGTCCCGGGCTTTCATCTCAAATTTTATTCTCTGGTCCCCACTTCGTTACCACCAAGTGCATATCTGCCAACAGTTGTATTTTAATTGTCTATTTAGCAGTTAAATTAAGCATTCAGTTGGGCAAGGACCAGACCCTGTGGGGTTCCTGCACACAAACATGCTGAGCATGCTCCAGTTGGCTTCTGATTATTTTTAGGTTCAGACATGATCCTACACACCCCAATATCCACATGAAACCATAAAAATAAAGATGCCTTGGTAAAGGATGGGCCAGCTAATCACCCAGCTAAGCTTGTCTCAGGAGCCCATGGCTGAGCTAGGAGGCGAATCTTGCTTCTTGCCACCTACACGATGCTCGTTAGATGGTGCCAGCTACCCTGGATCATAACGAGTAGCAGATACTTTGTGGAAGGGACGGATGGGCCAAAGCCTGGTTGCACGTCCCACAGGGATGCCCATCGTGCCCAAAGGCTCTGACACCCCTTCCCTCCCATGTCCCCGTTCCTCACCACACTGCCTGTGTGACCCCAGCCCTGCGCTATGTGTGGCTCTGAGCACAGCCCATCCTTCCGCTCTGTTGTTAATCCCGGCCAAGCTACAACCACGTAAATCATAGAATCACAGAATGGTTAGAGTTGGAAGGGACCATTAAGGGCCACCCAGTCCAACTCCCCTGCCAGGAGCAGGGACATCTCCAACCAGATCAGGTTGCTCAGAGCCCCGGCCAACCTGGCCTGGAATGTTTCCAGGGATGGGGCATCCACCACCTCTCTGGGCAACCCGGCCAGTGCTCCACCACCCTCAGTGTATCTAATCTGAATCTACTTCCCTCTATTTTAAAACCATCACCCCTCCAGCCCTCTCACCATCTTTGTGGCCTGCTCTGGACTCTCTCCAACTGGTCCATGACCTTCTTACGTTGGGGGCTCCAGAGCTGGACACACAGCTCTCACCTGGGCAGAGGAGAGGGGGAGAATCACCTCCCTGATGCCGTTGGCCTTCTGGGCCGCAAGCGCACATTGCCCACTCATGTTGAGCTTCTTGTCCACCAGCACCCCCAGGTCCTTCTCCTCAGGGCTGCTCTCCATCCATTCTCCGCCCAGCCTGGATTTGTGCCTGGGATTGCCACGACGCCCATGCAGGACCTTGCACTTGGCCTGGTTGAATATGTAGTCTGGCTCATGGCACAACCCGTGCTCCCAGGCAAGACAGAGGCTTTAGTAACAGTAAATACACAGATGTGGTTAGGTGTCCACACTCGTGTCAAATGTCCTTTTTTTTTTCAGTCCAGAAACACTGCTGTTGAAGATATCAATGGTACTACTAGACAAACTTGTCAACCCTGGGTAATATGTTATGAGCGATTTAAGCACTTTTTCCAATTGTAAAGCAAAGGCTTCTCTTCCAGCTTGGCTAGGGAAATGCTACTTAGCGGCTAGGCCATGTGAAAAAAAAAAAAGTATTGTTATTTTATGAACAGCATACCATGACGCTATCGCTCTTTCTTCCACACTTCAAGGGCTTCCTGTTGCTGACTTGTTAGCAGGTATTTTGCAGGATTAAATGACCTGATGTTATCGGGCTGTGGGGCAGAGTTTGGCGAGTCCGGACAGATCTGATCGACTGACGCGGTGTCCCCTCTTCAGCGCCCAGAGAAATAATCCCCGTTTTTCATGCCACGCGCCAGGAGATGTTGTCAGGCTTGCATAAACAGGTATTTTGACAAGGAAATTTAAGTTTTCGCTCTGTTATTTTGTCTAAGACTTCTCATGTTTTGTCTTTTGTATTGCAGATTGGTTAAAACAGGAGAGCAGTCCATGGGGCAGCCTGCAAAATACATAGACAGAAACTTACTGTCCACTTCATTTTTCTGTTAGACAATACTTGTGAATTGAAGAAATCTGCTCCAACTTAGGAAAATATTCTCATGTTTCAATGCAAACTCTGGAAAAACGAAGTTTTAACTCCAAGTGTGTATATTCCAGCCACAGCCTTGATGCTGACTCTACAGTCATGGCCGCTGACCCTCAGCTGGGAGAACCAGCTCAGCCTGGCTGTATCATACACATTTTAGTTAAGGGCTAAAATTACTAAGTCCCTCCTGCTGAAGGGCCAGGCCACATGCATCCTCCTGTTGTCAAGGAGAAACATGGCCACGTGTCAGCAGGGTGCTCCTGGTCCTCCTTCTACATCCCCATCCTCCTTGGGGAAGTCCAGCACTGTTGTGCATTTGTCCTGCTTGCCTGCAGGGACACAAGACCCTATATCTATGCCTAAAATGGCAGATCCATATAATTTACCTGCAATAATTTTGCTCCAAGAGCCATTCCAGACCCTTCAGCACCCACTTGAAGAAGCAAAGAAGCATCAGTCCATCAGCTGTTCCCTAAGCAGGAGGAGAAACAAACGTCAGAATGGGTCATTGGAATGAAACACCTACAGGTGTATACTACATAATTCAACTGATTTTCAGTGTTATCTTTATTTATAAATACATATAATGTCGTATGTAGTCTCTGGAGAGGTGGCTGAAGCTGCCCAGAAAACTCACACCACAGAGACCATGCTGTAATCCAAAGGTCCACAGGATCCTCAATATTTCTGCCCATCCTCCAGAACTAACGGGGGGTACAAAACACAGAACGTGTTTCTTAAACAACTATCAATCACAACCATATCAGTATTATAGCACCAGTTTGGGCCGTTTCCTTTAAAACTAAAATAATCTTGCAACATGCCTTGAAAAGTGAGGAAATTTGGGAGGTGAAGTCTTGGCTCTCTGCAACTGAGTGGTAAAGCTCACATTGCTTCAGCGGAGGTTGGCCGTCACATCGGCTCTTCGGGTCTGGGGCAGAAAGGGAAATTACATGTGTGATGTGGGGCCCCTTTTTTGGAAAGGAAGGTGTTGGTTTTGTTGGTTTAAGGGTCTGAGCCCAGCTCAGCAGCAGCGGTGTATCTACAAGCACGTTAATAGCTGATGTAGGTATCTCCAGCATGAGTTATGAAGTTGTTAATCCTCCACAGGTTTTAATAATCATTTAGTATTTAGTGAATAGGCTATACTATAAATGTCTTATTAAACCTTAATTAAATGCAGATTTGGAACATAAATGTGCTATAGAAATTTATGAGGGATCTTAGCAGAGAATAATTTTTTTAGACACTGCTGTGAAAGCTACAGAATATCAGCTTTCAAATAAGTATAAAATACTGTGTGTTAGTTGTCAGTTATTAGAGAATGTGTCTGTGGAGGTATGTCCTAACCCCTCCCATTTAATCCCAAAATTTAATTCACCTGCACGAATTTCCAGGTCTCTCAAAAAGCGAATTAATAATTTCCATGTCAGTACAGCACTGCACCACCTGGAATCGCAGCGTGTGGGTCCCACCTTCTCCATCCTAACCAAGCTCAGGATGTGCAGGAATGCCGGGCACATCCCAAAGCTGCAGACATTAAGGTTGATGACGCTTGTTTGGATTGTCGGTGTTTGTATCCTACAGGTACAGATCTCCAATGTGCTATATTGGTTGCAGTACCAGATTTGATTCCAAGCTTCAAGAAGGATGATTAACACTAAATTTGTGGCTCTTTTCTCTTAGCACTCGTTTGCTGAATTGTTTTAACCCCAAGGCTTTTGACCAAAAAAAACCCTACGAAGTGTTTCATTTTACACCCTGAATAGGTCCACCAAAATCCGGGGGGGATAGTGCGCACACAAAAGACCTTTGCTGGTTGAGGGCATGACTCTGCTCAGCCACAGCCTGAGCACTTCTGACAAAGGTGAAGACCATTTCAGACATAGCTCGAACCAGAAGCCACCTTACCTTGGCTAGGCATCTTCATGCTGGGCTGGGGTCCCTGAACCCCCGCGTCCACCCTGGCACAGCGTGCTCCTGCCCTGCGCAGCCCCTGCGCACCACAGGGCCAATCTGCCCTGCAAAAATGGTTGGATGCATCCACCCAAAAGGGAAAAGAGTTGAGAAACTCATGCCAAAATGAAAAGGAAGAACAGAACAAAAGTATGGGCACGCTCAGCATTGCTGCTGGCTCTGGCGGCAGATGAGAAACAGCGGTGAGTGCACCTCACGTTCCCAGTGAGAAGCTAAGAAGCTAAGAATCTGTCAGAATTCAGAATCAGCATTGTCACAGCTGGGTCCTGCAGAGGCAATGCCACATTCTGTCAGGTCTTGGTTTCCTCTTCTTCCCTGAGAGTGATCATCGGAGCTCCTGCACCCCTCATGCGAAGCCTGGAGATGCGGTGTTGACAAACTCAGGGAAGCCATTCCCAATACATGTCAAGCATATCCCACACCATGAAGCATCATGAGAAGACAGCACAGCATGCGTTGGCATGCTCTCGGTAGAATTTACATCAATAATATTGTGCTTTAATTTGAAATACTTACTGTTGTTTTAAAAGAAGAACAGCAAACCTACAACAACTTCAACGAACTTACAAAGCTGTTAAGGAAAGCAAAAGCTGGACCTCGTTCACACTGCAGGCATTTTTTGGCTCAGACGGTCAGGCTCTGAGATGTGTCAGGATCCCATTTTCTGCAGGAAAACAGGTCAATAGTCTTGCAAGGTTTAACACTTTCAGGCAGAGCAAAGCTCTGAAATGAACATCGTCAGTACCATCATCAAGAAACAGCATCTACCCAAAGCTCCTCACTGGCTGGGAGGTTAGAACAAATTTTAGGGAAGACAAAATAGCGGAGAAGCAGCTAATTAGCCTGATGATTGTGCTTTACTTGAGAGTCATGCCAAATTTACTTCATGCTCTGCACCAAAAATTAACACATAGCTGTCACATCCGCCTGTGTTATTTTCTAAAGGCCCATCTCTGTTCCTAGTAATTCTAGAAGCGAATGTAAACCTTACCTTAATCAGGCACCATGGAAATCTGCTCCCATTCAGGCAGGGAAAGAAGGGGAGAAAGGAAGCGGCAGGGCAAGGGCAAACTCCTCTGAGCGCTGGTGTGGGCACTCTAGGTAGTTTCTAGAGAAAAAAAAAGACACTTTCCATTGACTATGTGCTTTCCGCAGAGCAAAACAGTATTGATTGCTTCCTATCGCTTACGAGACCGATGCATCTACGATTTCTATTTCCAGCCCTGCACTTGATTAAACGGCACTCCGTATCCAGAGCAATGTTGTTACGCAGAATGCCTGTGTTATCAAATAATAAACTAACTGTCACAATATTGGCTCGAGGTTTAGGAATTTTCTAGCATAGGAAGATTAAGATGATTAGAGTTCAAATAAGTACCATTTCTGACTAATTGTTTGCAGATACAGCATAGAAGCAGTATGGTGGACTTTGGGAAAGTCGTATGATTTTACTATGCAAATTTCTAGCTGAAACGTGCCTAAAAAATCATAAATGGTCAGAGCCCAGCCTTGCTTAAATCTATACATTTGCATTCACATGAAGGGAAGCTGCACTTACAGAGCTGAAGAGATGTCCCAACATGCTGGTCTCCCCTTTAAAATGGAAATTAAAAAACAGTTACTATAGTCAATTCGATCACCTGGACTGGAGAATGGTTTTAAAACAGAAGGAAGCAGACATCAGGAAAAAAATTTTAACAAGGAGCGTGGTGAAACACTGTCCCAGGTTGGCCAGAGAGGCGGTGGATGCCCCATCCCTGGAAACATTCCAGGCCAGGTTGGCCGGGGCTCTGAGCAACCTGATCTGGTTGGAGATGTCCCTGCTCCTGGCAGGGGGGTTGGACTGGGTGGGCTTTGAAGGTCCCTTCCCACCCAAACCATTCTGTGACTCTATGACTTAGATTTTCTTACAGACACATGGGCAGCTCTTCAGATCTAGTCTACAGCCAAGAGACAAGACCTGTGAACCAGACTTCCCTCTCCCTGCACCATACCCATAAAGATACATGCAGAGACATTCACTGTACAAAAGCCCTAGAAGCTCCCAATGCTTTGTCTAACCATTAATATATGGCCTTTTCTATATAGGAAGGACCACCATGTCTCCATCATCAACTTCAGATGCTCCTGTACTGTCTGTCCACCCGGAGCCACCAGAATCATTGCACTTCTCGTAACACAAAGGGAAATGAATGTCATGCCTATGTCCCACCTGAGACTAGCGAGGATCTAGGTTATAAATAGAAAATCCATGAAGAGAGAAGCTGTTGCTACTTTCCACCCCAAATGACATGTTGGAGTGCTACTCCTCTGATGCAGGTTTGCTGTTGCTGGTGACCTGTTACCGGCATGAGGTGTTCAGCTGATCTCCGTGGGGTGACCAGCACAAGCACCCTCTCCTCCACGGGCACTCGGGCTGCTCTGCAGCATGTCGAGTAAAAGGCACGCAGGCAGAAAGATCTTGGTTCGCCAGTCCGGCTGAGTCAGAGGCTCAATATGTGACCTCCTGTCACCTGGTCTTCTTATGTCAAACGCAAAACTGAATTTAAAAATAGGAATGCACTGAGAACCAGATGCTCCATCTGAGCCAAACCTTTCTGGGTAAATATATTGCAAAGAGCACAAATCATAGCATTTCAAACTTTGGGAATCTGTATATATTTAAATGTATACAAAATTCTGCTGTTTCTCGACAATAGGTTCGTACTCTAGAAGAACAGAAATCCAGCAGTCTGAAATTAATAATGCATTAGAACAAACACCAGTGCATTGTTTCCCATTTAAGGAACTGCCTGGATATAAATAAACCCTTACTCATATTCCGTGATTTAAACAACAGAATCATTCTTACCCAGTAACAATTGCACCTTTCAGAAAAATAAGAGATAAAAACTATTTTGAAGAAGAAATCTGAGGAATTAAGCTTAAAGTCAGATCAATGCTTTTGCTGTTGGTGTACCACATAGAGTGGCATGTGACTCAGTTCAAAACTCTTCCTCTGAACGTCTCCAAATTTTTAGGAGATGACTGAATTGAACGAGTGAAACGCAGGCTAAATGCTTTACCTGAAGGTACTGTTTCCACAATGTGGTCAAATGACGTATTGCCTAAATTTGCACCTAGCATTGCCTCTCACCAAGACCAAGTTTTCCTCTCACAGAATGCAAGAAGCATGAAATGCATGGAAACATGGATAAAAATGTTTGCCCAAAACAACAACTTAGCTAAAAATCAAAAAGGATGAACACGGATCAGGGATCATGGACCCTCACTGAGACAATTTTCTTACAGAACTGGTCTACTGGCAATGGGACACAGTGTTTTGGCAGGAGCAAGGATCTGCTTTGCTGTGCCTCTTCAATTACAGCCCGTGATGAGAGGAGCTCATGACTATTCAAGTTTGCTGGACAACTGGCAGCTGAATTATTGCACATTTACACATCGAATGATAGAATGGTTTGGGTTGGAAGGGACCTTTAAAGCCCATCCAGTCCAACCCCCTGCCAGGAGCAGGGACATCTCCAACCAGATCAGGTTGCTCAGAGCCCCGTTCAACGTGGCCTGGAATGTTCCAGGGATGGGGCATCCACCACCTCTCTGGGCAACCTGGCAACAAATCTCTGACAATACCTCCAAGTAACACCAGAAAGAACCCATTTTTAAATGCCATTTAAAAAATCTGAAATACAAAAAAAGAGATCAATTTAATAACAAGTTGTATGGTTCCAAAAAAAAAAAAAAAAGTATGATGCTTTACACTCAAATGCAGTAACAAGCTCCTTTCCCCCATAATTCCACAGTGGAGAAAGTTGGTTGCAAGGTAGCTTACTAGCCACTTTATTTTTATTCTATTAATAAAATGTAAAAGTGCAGAGTATTTTACTACAAAATTCACTGCCGCATAGAGAGCATTTGGAGTGAACAAGAAAAAAACGCATCATAAAGTCTTTTCCTTTGCTTATATTATTGGTTTGTGAAAACAACCATCTCATGAACACACCATTTTAAGCAAACAGAATTTTATTAGCGCGCAGTACAGCGAATTGTGGTTATTTCTCACATAACTTTGCTGCATGTCGAGTACTGATTTCCTTTTTATGTAAATGAAAGCCTATAAACCAACACAATTACCCTCCACACATGCATTAGTTTAATGCTGGGGCGCTACAAAAGCCATTTATCTTTCATACTCTCTGTTAGGCTGCAAGTCAGCGCCAAGGTTTAAATGTTGTTTAAAAGTTCTTGGCTAATTGATCACTTTAGAGATGCTTTAAACACAGGTAAAACACCGACAAAGACTTTTAAAGTAAGCTTTCTTAATGGATGAATTGCAACTATCCATCATTCTGCTTGCTACTTCCCTACCACCGTCCCATTAAACCTAATAAGTTCTATTAAAGCTGTTAACATGTGGCATCTGTTAATGGAAAGTATATAATGCACAAGGCATGAAGGGGGACCTGAGGGCTCATAGAGGTAAAGTTTGGAAGAGAAAGACAAATTCTGACCGTTCGTGAAGTTAATGTAATGACAGGTCAGTGTTTCGGGCCTTTCTTGGAGACAATTCCCATTTAAAGCCTTGCCGGCGCAAGGTTCACCGGCACAGCGTTGGGTGCTCATGTTATATTTCAAATCCTTCAGCAGATGAAACGTAGAAGTTGAAGGAAGGAAAAAAAAAATATTTTTGGCTTGAGAAAACAGTGTGACACATGACAAGCCTGGATCTCTTTTGGAGAGGCTGTGCTCTATATTACTGAGATTAAATTTGATCATTCCTGAAGGAACACAGAAATCCCCAAACCTGGATGGCAAGGGCTGTAATAGTTGCTCTTAATGTCTGCTGTTAGCTGATTACTGACATCTTGAAAGCATTGCTCAAGCAGTCCTTCTTGTGAGCTTCTGTCATGTGGACGCTCCCTCAGATGGAGAGCATGCATCGTGGAAAGCGGGTGACAGGGAGCTTCAAGGACTGACGCGTAATCAAAAGCTTTGAACTGTTCCTAGCTTGCGAGACCGCTTTACTTGTTACAAGGGGAACGATCAGAACGTATTATAATGACCAAAGCCAGCCCATGTAGTAACAGCTGTGAGTGTAATCCAAAAATTAGCTCATTAATTCACAGGCAAGTATTTTCTACTCGTCTTTCATTACAAAAAATGTGTCTGCTTGCTAGCGGAATCTAGAGGTTTAACTGGGACCTTTAAAACATTAGCCATGCACATGTGCTTTTCTATGCCTTAGTGGGAGATTTATTAAGTTTATTCTCTAATCTCTGTTTACAAGCAGAAATATGATGAACATAAATCACTTGAAATAAGATTTCAAGCTACAAATCCAGTTTGCTCTTTTCCGACGTCATTATGTTATTTCAAACCTGCAATTAATTCTTTTCTTTGTTGGCTTGTTTGTTTTTAAAAACAATTTCACTCCACTTGACCTTTGTATTCCTTGGAAAAACGTTCAAAGTTGGAAATAACTGGAGATGTTATCTGTTAGTGCTTATTTACCGTACACAGCATGCTAAACTTGAGCTGAATCTTAGGAGCCCCAAAGAGATACAAGATGTAAGGGGCAAAGCTGCAAACTACCAGTAGGAATTAGCATCGCAGCCATGCCACGATCATTATTAAGGACAGTCAGGCTAGTTTTTGAGTGGTGGCTCTTGCAAAAACCTCAAACATTAAAAAAAGGGAAAAATACGATGATTCCTTGCCAGCTCTTGCACAAAACTTACTCTATTTTTGCTAAAACTTCATGTTTCCCATCATAGGACCAAACAGTGCAAGTGAGCAATGTCACTGCAAATTAAATGTTTATACAGTCGAGGCAAAAGCCCCAATCAATGCATAGCAATTATCTTGCAAAACATTAATGTATCTAATTTACACGCTATATAATGAATATCTTTTCATAACATGCTAAGTTGTATCATCTTCTTTATAATGAGGAAATTCACCAACACAAAAAATTAGAGATCTAAACAATAAAGTGTTTTTGCACTTTGAGAATTACCTTGGCATATCCCTTGGTTTATGGTCCCTTCCTCTTCAGTTTCCTCATCACCTTTTTGCACAGCACAGGAGCTGTAATCACATGTATTTAAGAATTTTATAAAGTTTGTTCTTTATTACCTATTCAAATTAGCTCATTTTGGTCTGCAACTCTAAAATGTCAGCCATTAAACCAGCCTCAGCTATCTTTCAGAATGAAAAACCTTGATTGTATAATTAGCTTTTAATTGATCAATAAACTCGCATGTGCCAGGCCCCCAGCACAGCTTACTCGGGACCACACACTCGTTAGGCAGGACAAAGTTCTAATTAATGCAATTGCCCGATGAAAATCCAGATGCCCGTGCCCAAAGGGCAAAGATACTGCCCACCATTACAGGTTACAGAAGGGGAAGCAGGTTATGTTCCGGCTTCAGAGTCCAAAAAAACCCCCAACAAATCCTAAACAACCATAAACTTTAAACTAGACAATAAAATACATCCTTCTGATCCTATAAGCACAGTATCAAACTGGAAAACAGGACACAAATCCTTTTCCAGGGTGTGTGGATGTCTTCAGCTCCATATATTCAACCTCCTGGTCCACAACAACACCTCGACACACTGCACATCTGTACTGCAGCACCCCAGAGCAGAGGCCAAAGATATTTGATTTAGTTTACATTTTCTGGAGGAACAGCTGATTGTCTGCCTGGAAGAGCAGAGCTGGCCCAAAGCACACACCCCAGCAGCAGCAGAATTGCAGACCCCAGGGCAGGGGCTGCACGTCCCACAGGAAGGATGTGTGCAGCTGAGAGAAAACTGGAGTGTACATCCCAGTGACGTGAAAAAACAGTGGAAGAGAAGAAGAGATTGATCCAAGAAAAGCCAAGACAGAAAAGTACTGAAATGGGGAGACCCCATTTTCTCCACCAGGTGAAGCCATTCCAGTTGTTAAACAAAAACGAGGAAAATAAATCTGTTGCCAGGGCATTTCAGTGAGATTTTGGTTCTCATTTATACAAGTGAGAGGAATTACAAGCTGATGAACAACGAGTGCCTGTGATGGAATAACTGTGGCAATTCCCTCACCCCTCCACTTTCTCTACGTGTGTCATAAAAAGTGCAGGAGAGGTGCAGAAGTTACTGGCCTAACAGGGGTTTGGTGTTGCCGTAAAATGTCAGCACGCTGCAGAGCAGTGCCACTTCCAGCCTTTAACATTACACACAGGACCGATGTTTATTTTTTACAGCGACCCGCAGAAAAGCACCTATCACAAAGCACTGAAGTCTAACGGGATTCTGCTCCTGCAATGGACCTGTGTGAGTTTGGAAAGGCTCAAAAACATTTCACTCTTTTTGGCTGCTCTTAACCCCTCCAGCCACCCTCCTTCTCCCTCCCCTCAAAAAGAAGCGCTTTCCAAAGCATTGCGTTTTAACTGTATTTATACAAAACTACTGCCTGAAGGACTTTACTGCAACTCCACGATGAACGGGACGGTAGCAGAAGCTCAGCACAGTGGAGCTGCAGCAGCGCTGTGCTAAACAACACAATTAGCAAAAAGGCTTACTTTTTGAAATTAAAATATTTAGGGGAAGACTAAGCACTTTAGCACCTCTTTAGAGCTCAAGGTGCTGAGCACACTGGCCATCACTTCAACGCATGCCTACCTCAAGAGTAACCCTATGCCATCAAGCCTTCAGGCCCACAAAGCACTGCTCAGGCAGGGGGAGAGAATTGAGCCCAAGGTGCTGAACCAGAAACTATCGTCATTACTGTTAATTAATGACAATCACTGTCCTTATATTATTCTCACTGAAGAGAAGAACAATGTGCTGTTCGCTAGCTGCATTAAAGCAACTCCATCCCTGTCTCAGGAACAAGACTCTACACAGCTGGTAAGCATGACATAAGATTTTCAGTACATTCTGCAAGGTTTATTTTTATCTTCTTTGGAAGTTTTGTCTGTTTTCAGTAAGGAATATACATCTTAAAATGGCCGCACTGGTTTCGAGATCTCTGCTGCCAGCTGAAACTCGTGCCTTTAAAAGTACTGCCCATCTATACTGGATCAGGACCAGAGCAACAGCAGTTCTCTAGAAGCATTAGCTAGACTGTTATACCTCCATCCTGTATAACCCAGACGCACAATCTCAGCTTTCTTGTGCTAGAGGGAAGAAAAAAGTTCAACTCTGGCGACAAAAAAATAATTCAAAGAAAAAAATGTAATAGAGAAAGCCGACAATATTTACATTTAACAGATTGTAGCATTTTTGGTTTTCAAAAGACTGAGTCCAAGGCAATTAAAACTTTGGTGGCCTCTCGGTTTTTAAATTGCAAATAAAGGATAAGAGTGAGGTCTTTCTCCAGCACATGTGGCACGAGAAGCCCGCGCCGTCACAGTTTGACAGGTGTGTGCCTGTGCGCTGCTGGGACGGCTCTTGCGCCGAGTTACTGGTGAAACCCGAGAGTGTTTGTAAACAGTCTGTACTTTCTCAAAAGTGCCCTAGAGATTTGTTACAGGAAGTCAAATTGCTCAAATCTACCTAATTTGGCACGATACGTTGAAAGCATGCTTGAGTGATCATAATTGCACTGGGACTGACTTCATTTAGCAATCTCTAGGCATACCTTTCCAATAACAACTGCAGGCGATATAAATTCAATCTCTTGTTTGTTTCTGAAAGTGATTAGCCTAAAAAATTTGGAATTTAAACACTCATAATTGCAAAGTGTTATTTATATTCAATTTTGATTTATTAAATAAAAATGTCCCTTTTTTCCCCCCTGGAATGATTTCAGTTGCTTTGGAAAGTGAAATGGACAGCAAATAGAAATGAAAGGAAAAAGATAATTCTCATCAGTGGTGAGTGCTGCTCTGAGCAGCATTTTGACCCTGTACAACATATAATATTACAAAAGGAGCATAAAAGATTCTGATGTTTATTTCAAATGTGGACTTTTTACGTGAAATACCTGTGGTTCACTAGGATTAATATAAATTTTCTTCACAACTACACAGAAATTTAAGCAAAATCAACCGTGGTATACAACTAAAAGGACAGAAAGGAGCGCTGAGAGAGTCCCATTTTCATTTTGAGTATGACAATCAGTGTTACTCAATATGATGAACAAATTTGAATGAAAGATATTTGCTTGATGCACCCGTTCAATTTTTTTAAACCAATTCATTTAATATATATTTGCATCCTTTTTGTATTGGCATTCTCCAGAAAGTGTTGGGGTAAACCTCATGATGGGCAAGAATTGTTCTGAAAGTGAATTCTGAGAAAAGATTTGCAGAAAGCAAATACTGCATTCATAAATGTAGGAAAATGCTCACAAGGGCTTTTCAGCAGGAAGCTAACTCAAACAAGAAAGAAAAAAAAAAGAAAAAAAAAAGATGTAACTTGTGTATAAACCCCTAATGTCTGATTACCAATTAAAGAAAAATCCTGTGAATTCTTCATAAAGGGTGCTAAGAGTTAAAAGAAATTAAATTTCCAACAATTATACTGGAAAGAACAATTTCAAAAATTCTGAGAAAAAACCAGAATTTATTAGAACAAAAACTATTTGCTGAGAACATCTTGCTTAGCCCTAATCACGAACAGAGCCATGGATAGCTTCCACGCTCTAATTAAAAAGAAGAAATGAGAGATGAGGCAAAGCAGTAAAAATCTCTGTAAGGGTTAACCCTCTGGCCCCAACCCTACGCTGTCAGGAAGGACTGGGTTCTCCTCGCAAAAACCAAAAGCCAAACAAGTCTCTCTTCCACACCGATTTCTTCATAACTTCTTTATAAGCACCTTCCTCTGCTCCTCACCTGAATTCTCACTGAACTTCCCAAAATCCGTGCCCACAAATGGGCAAAATATTGCGCTCAGCATCAGAAATATTAAGTCTTGACTGACAGCCCCAATGCGCTCTTGAAAGCACATTCGGCCAGGAACACTGGCACTCTGCCACCGATGGCAGGGCAAAGCTGCACAGTGTCCTCGCACGTGCCCATCTCCCCGCGGCCACTGACCTGCCTGAAAGGCAGTTGCGCTTACTAAAACTCAGGTTAAATCTTCCAGACATTTCTGAATCCCTGCGGGGCCCTGTGATGAGTTGTGGGATCTCATGTAACTATGAAGAGCTGTGCAGGAAGCCCCAGTGCCAGCAGGTGTATCCTGTGCGAAACGGGTCATTCAAGTGATGCTGAAAGAGAGAAGGAATTTCTCAAACCCATCAAGCTTTAGCTAAATTTTACTTTGGTTTTAAAGTAATAATTTAACCAAATTCTCCCTAAAGTAAAGCCAAACCTCAGGGTGAGTCTGATTTAAAAGGGTCTCTGCAGAGTCTGTTTCAAGCTAGGTGGGACCTTCACCTACCTAAGCAAATAATTTAGTGCTATAATTTAGCCCATTTCCCCTTCAGCAATACTACTGCTTACCCAAAATATCTCAATTTATTTCTAAACCAAACATATTATTTATTTGACGGGAGGGAAGAGAACACAAAGAGCGGCACAACCTGAACATTCGTCATTGTTGTTTGTGCTCCTTGAAGGACATTGTTGAATTATTTCTATAAACATTCCACATTTGGCTAAATGTTGTTGATATAAACAAGGATTTTTCCTCATTAAAGTAATTTGGTGCAGTCTGAGAAGCTGATTTATCAAGAGAATTAATTAAAGGCAGATATGATTTGTGGCTCTTTGTACTTGTAGATGTTTCAGCATAAACATCCCCATTAAAATTAAATTACTGCTAATCTGATCCTACTAACAATAGGTTTTGAATACACTTCACATATGCCCCTACTCAAATTTGGAGCTGTGCAGCGCAGCGTCCCAAGCTCACAGTTGTCAGGGTGCATAGGTGGAAGGAGAGTTTTGTGGATATATCGTGTGGTGTACGGTACCTTCACACTGAAGGTTTGCTGGTCGGGGGGGAGGGCAGGTGGAAATTCTGTTTTCTCCTCCAGTTATCGCATGAGGTACAGACTTAAGAGGACTTTCTTGGGCTAGAGGGGGGATGTAACTAGGCAGTTAAAATAAAAAGTTCCTCCCTCCTTCTCTCACTTTATGTAGTCCACAGAGGCAGGGCACAGATCAGGTATCAGTCAAACCAACGTCCCCTGAATCAAGCAATATTTCCCTGTGGCACCTTGGTTCAAGAGTCAGCCCTTTTATATCACATTTCCTACACTTTTTCTTTTCAAAAGGCTACAGAAACAAGAGGAAAAAAAAAAAGACACAGTAGCAGATGTCCTGCTGTTGGACTTTGGTGTTTTGCAGAGGAAGTCCTTTCAGGACACGCACTGGTCACCCACGGATGCAGCTCCTCATTTCCTGTAACCTAGAGGAACCCTGGCACAGCTACAGAGCCACCACAGGGCGACACAGACCAGGAGCCCTGTGCCCTTCTGGGGCAGCATCCAGAGACCCAACAGGAACGGCACTAGAAACCCGTGCTTATGCACCCTGAGTCATCCTGTTACAGGTTCCTCAGTCTTTTTTTCACATAAACTCACCGTGGAAAGATGCACAAGAATTAACCAAAGTTGCTGAAGTGTTGCTGCCTCCTTTTAAAATTGGTACCCAGAGCCCATCCACAAAGCAAAACCAATGCATAAGTTTGGCCCAGGTTTCCCAGCTGCTTTGGATGGCACGTGAAACAGGGAGCAGGGTCAGTTGTACCAGTCTGCCTGAACACCAGGGCTGGGCTCAGGGAGGTACTAATTAAGACCCTATTACGGTTTATTTTTGTTTCCCATACTGGGTCATAGAATCGTAACGGTTGGAAAAGACCCTTAAGCTCATCAAGTCCAACCATCATGAAAACTAGCAAATAAATGTGGTGTCCCTCCCTGCTCCAAACGTACCAGGATTTGCTCCCCAGCTCTTCAAAGTCAAGGGGGCACAGATCTCACTTGGATTTAGGACACACTGGTTCCCACGCTCTCACTTATTGGTTCAAATTCCAGGGCAATCAAAAATGATCATATCATACTGATTTTCTTCCCTGTCAGCAATACAGAATCTAATTTGATAAAGAAAGCAAAGACTTTTAACCTTGACACAGAAAGAAATCAGGCATGAAAGGAATAGGGAGGAAGATCAATCTAGCTTAGGTGATGGAAGTCTACCTCATGTCATAGCTAACAGCCTCTCAAAGATTTAAGCACTTGCTGTTCAAAACACAGATGAAAATGCCTGAATTTATCCACAGTTAAAGGAAACAGGCATTTTGTGATTTAGGAGAAGCCACCTTTCTGTTCCCAGTCTTAGTGATCAATCCTGTAAAGATGCTGAACGTCTTCAAGCGACTGTTAATTGAGTCTGCTAATTCCAGTGTTCAACAGCTCCCAACCTGTGAACATCACAGAGCCTGATAGAGTACGTATTTACAAAGAGACTTTGGGAAGTCTAGATTACTCTCAGGACAACTTGAAAGGAAAGATAAGGAAGCTTAAGGGGACTCTTCCCCTCCTGCAGCAGACGAATGAATTAGCAGTGAAGGCTCCAGCTCCGGTCAAAGGGAAGGGATAATGTGGTGATGAAGTAGGCCTTAAATCATTCTGATGTATTTAAGTGTCACTCTAAACAAGATATAGAGATGTAGAAAGAAAACAAAGTATCAGTCAAAATAACCAGGCAAATGTGAAGATGCAATTGATCGGTTGGATACCTAGTTTGAAGAACTACAAAATTTTCATCACTTTTAAAGAATCTGTTTTATATTTTCCACTTAGGTGACAGAGCTTTTGTTTAATCAAGTTATTTAGTCAATTCTATTATTTCACTTCTCTCACAGGGGAGTCTTATAAAAAGCATTTTATTTTCCACAGGCAGAACAGTGTCACGAGAGCAGGGAGAGCTACGTACTGCTTAATCAGGAAACTACAGACAGTTGTGGGGACTCTGGTGTTTCCTCTGCCATGGGAAGCACAACCCTTCTCTGATCCCTGTCATAGGACAGAGCTTGACATGTGGACTCCAGCACCAGAATATGATCCAGTTACAACACTAACGCTAAGTCAGCGCTACGGAGGCACCCAAAGTCGCCAGCTGAGGTATGGTGGGTGTTAAACACACTGATATTCTATGTAAGTGGTGCGTGGCGCGTGTCTGAGACACTTACGGGACTGCCAGGCAGACAGCTGAATCTCTGAGGGGCAGGAGAGGAGCAGTGATGCTCCTGCACAGTCACCACAGCGCAGCGCAGGAACAAGAGGATCATCTGGGATGCTGCAGGGGAGCAAACCAGTGCTATGCCAGAGCTGAATCCAGTCTCCAGAGTCCATTCTTGGGCCAGTCTCCATCTCTAACCACTGAAATAAAGGTAACAAAGAGAATACATCACGCTCTTCTACTTGAGGTTTGAATTCCACATCCTCTGACATAAACCACAGAGATACAAGACTCAGGGGAACACAGGGGAAGAAAAACTCCTTTTTGCATGTACTTTTTCAGAAGTGAGCACTCCTCAGTATACACACACATAGTTGAGGTACTACTGTATAGAAAAAAAACCCATACCATTTCACTTGGAACTCATTAACTAGGAATTCATTAACATCTTTTAGCCTTCATGCAAATATTTACTTCAGGGAAGGATATCTGCATATACATGGTCTGGGAGGGGAGAGGGAGAATGAAGGGTTTATCTCGTAGAACTTGAGAAGATACAGAAGTCATGTTGTTCCTACACTTCTCGTAATGGTTGGCTGTCAACAGCTGCGTTAAGTGGGCTGCACCCATTACGGGGATGGAAGCTGTCATCAGAACGAATTACAGGCTTATTTGGCCATGGTTGCATTTTATGTTCTGCTGGCAGTTCGCTGTCTGGCACACTAATGAAGAGTAGGCTGGGAGAAGAGGGTACTAGTACATAAGAACACAAAGAACGTACATTATTTTTCCTTTTCGTAATGGAATACTGTGGGGTTTTGCAGTCATTTAAAGAGACCTTCTTCCTTTTTCTTTTTATATATCCCACTACTAAAGAGCAGTTGTCATCCTAAATCTTAACTGAAGATTATTTGGAAAGCACAATTAATGGCTATGAGATAACGCCACATCTGCAAAGTCACATAATTAATGAGTAGTAACTGATGTACTTGTAACTGCAAACAGAAGTATCTCCCCTTTAAACTTAAGTTAAAAACAGTCACAAATCCTAATTCACCTAGAACACCAATACATGATCATAATAAAGTACAAATATGAACTGCCCTGATCCTTCTCACATGAGTTCTGGAGGGAGAAAAAAAGACAAATACATTAGATGACAGTCTACCCCAAACCTCTCCAATACTGTAGCTGTCTCTGCTATGAGTGGTCTTACAGTAAATTCCGGAGAAATACCCGTGTCCCATGGGTCACTGGTGAAAAACAATCAAGGGACCTTCTATAGCACTCACAAGCACAAGAAAACCTTGCTGCTCTTCCAGAGGCCATCAGCAAGGGCGACGTGCAATAGCGATTGCAAGCGTTGCTTGCTCAGGGACCAGCAAAGAAGGGGATGGGTTGCCTGGGGTTAAGGTGTCCTTCCCCCCACTACTGCTGTTTCATCTTATATTGCTGTCTGCTACCTACCTCCTGTGATGGACTGAAACCAAGGAAAATGTAAAAAAAAAATTTCTTGTTTACCAGGAAATTCTCTGCTGGCCCATGCTGGCTTGAATCTGGCCTCCAGGTGCCCAAATACACAGAAAGGTGCCTACTTAGAAGAAATAGACGCATAGTTTAAACTTATTTTTAAAACTTGACTAATGAGTATTTTAGAAAGCAGCAGAGAAAAAGGTGGTCTGTACATGATGGCATTTATTTTATGCAGATATATTCAGCTTTCTGGGGTCAAGAAACTGTAGCGCACATATTTTTTTATCAGCAAGAAGGAGGGGTGGGGGGTAAGAGGTGGAAGCGCCTATTAGGTGAAAATGTTCATTTTGGTCCCAAAATGCTGAGCCTCACTGACTGCATCGGTGTCAAACATCGCAGCGCCCAGAACTGGCAAAGAGCCGTCTGCGTGCAGGGGCCAAGTATTCACCTTCACAGCTCATTGGCAATTTGCTCTAGGACTGCGATCCCACAAAGGCAATACGTTTCCTTCCTGTGAAGGTGCAAAGCCGTTCATCATTTTCATGAGAGTCCAAAACACCCATATACTTTTCTTAATACAACAAGCTGTGTGTTGAAAACACGAATCCCCTGTGTAGGAAGTGGGGCAGTTCAGCTCAATCATTCCACCCTCCTCTTCAGAGATTTGAAGACAAAGCTCTAATTAGGCTTGAGTGGAAGTATCTCATATGCTATCAGAAAAAAGAAGCCAACACCGCCCTCCTAATTTTTCTTACTAAATCAGTCCATCTCTTAGCACAGCGTAGTTGCTTGTTCAGTAACTTGTGGCTGAGCTCACCGACACCACCATATGGAAACAATACCCAAGAGGACACGATTTTACTCTATCGGTCATAGTCCTACAGCCCTTGCCCATCTATTACCCCTAAGTTTGTGTGCACAACACGGTGACAAGAGCGCAGCACTCTGCCAGTGCCACCTCATCTTTCACGGAGCTCGGGACAGTTCAGCGGTACAATCTGGATGCTGTGAAGTGTTGCAGAAAAATGCTGAAGCGTCACATTTTACAGCGTTCTCCAGCCTTCAGACCTGCCTGCGGTTCCTGAATGTGGCTACATTTATGAAATGCATTTTGCACTCTTGGTTGCAACATGAATGCAACCTACTAGGCCTAGCAAATTACCCTGATCTAGAAAAACATCATGAGGTGAAAACCAGTAATTCAATAGAAGTCTCAGGAAATTGATAAATGTAACGATCATATTTTTATCATGTCTATCAGCCCAGCACACAATCAATTATAGGCTATATATACAAGGCTGAAAGAAATCATCACCTCTGAGCTCCTTCCATGCAATTCATCCATCCCTCAGAAGCAATAACTCTAATAAAGAGAAGAGGTGGATAATTTCCAAGCAGTTCAGTAAATCACAAAATCATCCTAAATTTGTCTGTTTGCGTTTCTGAATCAGCATCCCTGACTCCCCTTCCTTCTGAATTAGCCCCATCAGTCCTATGTGAAACAAGTCGTTTTGCCTTTGAGTCTTTTGACCCAGAAGTAACATCCTTTTTGATCCAGTCATTCGTATTTCATGTCAACCAGTCAAACTGCAAATTTGAGCATATGCGACACTATTTGGACTTGCAGCCATTTTCCCCAACTCCAAGAGTCAGCAGAGAGAAAACGGAGGTGTTGGCTTTGCAGGCCACCTCTCAATGCAGATGAGTTTATTGAAATCCCAGTGAAAAGCTACTGTTGTGCAGTAGGCGATTTTCAAGTGTTAATAAAGCAGCCGGTTTTGCTGAGCAACACCCCGGCTCCCAAGATTGTAATAAATACTTGAGGATCCTGCCAAATTTCACCGTAAACAGTAAAGCGTTTTCTATTATCAGAGCACGAAAAGCGCTCTTGACTAGGGTAGCTTGCCCCTTAACTTTAATTCAACCCCCCCAAAATCATTATCCCCTGGAAGGCAGGGCTCATTTAGGCAGGCAGCGGCCAAGCCTGGCCTGGGAGAGCTGGAGGCCTGACATTAATAAGGTGCTCGATGCCTGAAAGGCCATAAAGGGAAAACCTTAACTAGGTGTTATAACAAGGGGATATGAAGTGGCACAAAGTGTGTAAATGTCACGAGCTCCCTACAAGGCCTCTGTGTTTAAAGTCTTCCTCATCTTACCTCCTCTGAGCAAAATGTTTTCCTTCTGCTGCTGCTCCTTTGAAAATATTTTGATAACGAGAGTGAAAATGATAATTTCAGCGGTGTGTACGCTGGCAGGCTTGTGGGGATGGCAGCGCCGATCACAGCACTGAGTAGAAACAGAGAGTACATAACCCCATAAGAAAAAGCAAACATGTATTATTATTAAAAGCTGTTTACAAAGTGCCACAAATGTTTCAAATACAATATAAACCCTGCTTCCTACCACCAGCATTTACAGCCTCATTTTCTTAACTTTACATGCTTGGAAAACCCATGGGGGTGTTCCTGTAGGGCCGGGGGGCTGTGAGCCCCATCCAGGGAGTCTTGAACCCATGGTCCACATGGAGCTCGTCCCTGGGTGTAACGCTTCATTAGGCAGGTATCAATGGAGAAAACCCCGCAATGCAGCCATTCCAGACTGGATTAGATCACAGGAGAAACTTTTCTGGAAAGAAAAGGGCAGTCATTTTGTAGGCCTGTAGAAGTTCACCCTTCCGTTGTCTACACATGGGCAAAGAACTAAAAAAATAACCATTACTTTGTTAGAGCCAAACATATAGCAATTCTTATGGACTGCTTTAGTTCCTAATTCCTGGTACAGCCAGAAATGGTAATTTAAAATTACCAGGAGACCTCCCATCCTGTTCCTCCTGGGAGAGGCCCTGCCCAGGTGGCAGCCACCTCACACACGCTTCAGTCCTACACGATCTGCCTCAAAATACTCCTGGGTTTTACACCCAGACTTATCTCCGCTGCAGACAGCAGTATGAATTGCTTCACGTCATGTTTTTTTGTTAATGAGAAGAGTGTTGAAGTGCTGTGCGCAGCACCTTCCCCCAGCCCTGCCACTATCACTGCTGCCTGTGATGAATTAGGGCTGTGCTTGAACATAAAGACCAGCAAATTAACAGTTAATTAGGAGTTGATAAATAGCAGAGTCACACAGACCCTCTGATTTAGCTTGTTTTCAGCTGCTGCCCTTCTCCCATATCTTGAAACAGCAAGTGTTTATGTGCTTGTAACAAGTGCTTGAGTGGGCCGCCATGTCTGGGGTTTGTCAGGGGCCTGGATGGCTCTCCCGCTCACTTACACAGCTCTACTTGACACAGATGCTTTATCAGTATTTATCCCTGAGATAAAGAGATGTGACAGTGCTTTCAGGGGGAAATTAAGCCGTGTGGTGGGTGGGAGGGAGGGGGGCGTTTCCTAGCCCGTCCCTTGGTATAGTTCAGCTCACTCCCATGGAGGCACTCCTGGGCCTGGAGTTTCCTCTCACAGGGACTGGTATCTCATCTGACGGCATCAGACAAGCTCTTGGCTCTGAAGAGGGGTACTTTATGGAGCCAAGAGGACTGGAACTCACCCCTCCTCTAAACAAGGACAGTTTTCCCAATTCCTGCAGAATTCACTGGAAGAAATTCTCTGTTTCAGTGGGAGCGGCTTCGCTCCATCCACCTCAAGTGGAGCACAAGCAGCTTAGTGAGGTCCGCGTGCACTTCACGTGGAGCTCGATAGCCTCTTTTATGTCTTGTTACTGCTGCTAGATGCAGGGGACCAGGGAAGGTTACCAGTAAAATCAAATTAAAGGATAAAATAACTAGAACTGGTTAAACCTGGAGATGCTGGACACTGGCAGGACCACCTTAGACCTGTGAAATCCATTAATGATGGCTGTGTGCATGCTGTAGGTGTATGTGCTGATGTGTGTACGCACATTTATTCAGTTATCTTTCCCCCGCTTCAGAGCAACTTTAAGATCTAAGGTTGGAATATATTGTGGAATCAGAACAACTTTAAGATCTAAGGCTGGAACAAATCTTTGAACTACCTTGAAACATATGTAGTTTGGACAGCCATGGTGCAGAGATACGATATGTATTTTCAAAATTTCAAAGGTAATATTGCTTTATTTTTTTTCCTCATGAATGGGAAGCTCAAGTGTATGTACCTAAGTCTGACAAGAATAAATAACATTGCCTAGATTCAGCTGAAAATGTGATCTATGTCCTTCAAAAAACTATTCGCTCAGTTGAAGGCAGCATTACCTAAATTTTTAATTCCGTAACATCGCAAGGATGGAGGAATGACAAATACTCCCGGGACGTGCTTCAAGGGGGAAGGAAAGCAGGGTACACAGGCTAAATTGGCATGGGCTGACATGAATAAACTGCTCATCCTTAAGCAGCTCTGCTCTACCTGATTAAATACATTTCACCTCCCTTTTTTGTGTTCCATTTTTACCTTCCCAGTGTTTTTCTAGCTCTGCAAGGTATGGAGCCTTCAGCAGTTTACATATGCTGTATGGCCCACTCCAGGAATTACTAGATTTGGCCAAAAGAAAGGAGAATAGACCGAAAACGTTATTTTTAATTTGAAAGGTTTGTATATTCATGAAGCAGGATCTAAAAGAACCCCTGTTAGTAAATACATAAATCAACAAAATCCCTTAAGTGCCTTAAAGGTGATTAAACATACACTCAGATTAAATTAAATCCACTGTAGCTTTTACACATTTCTTTAAGGGACTTGAATAGGTTTGTTTTCCCTCAGAAAAAAAAAAAAAAAAAAAAAAAAAAAAAAAAAAAAAAAAAAAAAAAAAAAACCAACTGTGTCACATTCATATAAGAGAATTGCCTCTCTCAATAAAGGCACATTCAATCAAATCCAGAAACTAACATTTAAATAACATCACAGCTGGGCTTAAACCAACAAGCAGAAAAGGCTGCAGCAAGGGAGTGATACCACCTTCCTCCCTAGTCCTGTTTTATAAAAAGAAGGGCACCACTGTTAAACAGAAACAATTTACCAGTTTTACTTTGGGAGTCTCTGTGGCTTTGCATTGCTAACACTTGGCTCTGAGTAGCACATAGTAGTTTATGGCGTTAGACTTCCATGCTTGGGGTCGTGAAACAAGATGGAAACTTATTTCAGAAGTTATTAAACAGTTATCAGTCTCTGAGGTAAATTAACATCTGCAAATTTTAAAATTCGTCCTAATTAATTGTAGCCAGCAGTAAAGGGTATATCATTTATGTGTTGCCGTCCATCCTCACTTACTGTGCAATGTGACAGAGGAACTGGGCCATTTCAGATGAATTCCTTCACAGTGATAGGTTTCATTTACCATCAGTGCTCAGAAATGTAAGAATTAAGGGCCTGAAGTGAAACGCAGGCTACTGAAGGAGTGAGTAGGAAATCCTTCTGTAGGAGGCAAATGGACTTTGGACCAGATCCTGTAAGAACTGACTGAGGAATTCTCAAATGGTTTTTGTCTCTTTCCTGCTCAGCAGCATCCTGTAATGCTTTTCCTCAGCTTTGCCTGCTCCCCACAGAGAACGCTAATGAATCATTCTTCGTTTTTGCAAATAAGACATTGAGTTCCTCATATCAACACCTAGAAATAAAGGTTTTGATCTGGCCGTATGTAACTATTTCATCCTATTTCTGTATCCTTAAGCATACACATAACTTTAAGCAACAGTTTTAAACTTACATTTATCTGTCCTTAAGATTCCAGGCCATTCCTTTGACTGCTCTCTGGGATTTTCCTCAAATTAGATGCCTTCAAGAGGGTGTGATCTTGTAAGGTCTGAGCTCACAGTAGCAAACCTACAGTTATCTTATTAATTGTGTATTCTCCCAGGATTAACACTATTCTGCAGCACAGATCTGAAGTGTGTGGGGTAACAACTGGTGGTTATATTTAACCATGTAATTTGGAGTCCCTGTTTAAGTAAAGGAAACAATAATGGTGGCCTTAATTGCAGAAATTACCAGTTACTTTGAGTTTGACATGTGCTTAATGACTAGGCGGATGGAAACACTAAACCTAATGCTACTTGGCAGACAATTGGAACTGATAATCACCTCTATAAAAGCTATTGACGGTAATCTGTTATGAACAGATTTGGCTAATTCCGAGCAGAAGTGGTGTATTACTTAGCTTTAAGACACAGCCTCCATTAGATAGACAGTAAAGGAGAGAATTCACGTATTGTCTAAAACAGAAACACAAATCCAGTAAAGAAAACCACAAAGTACTAAGAAGCAATGTTGTTTCCATCACTATTGTTTTTTTATAGAGGGTACTTACTTTCAAGCAATAATGCACTGGACATTATTATCTACCTTACATTATTGCCCCAGAATACTGTGTGTAACATTCTGTGTACTATTTGTGCTCCATACTCCCGAATAACGCTCTTCCTGAAGTTGTGACGAAGTATGCTGACGTGTTGTTCAATACAAAATCTGGACCTCTCCCCTCCAGCATGAAAGAACCCACAGCAAAGCCAAGTTGTTACTTTTGGTGAAGCTGCCTTTAGTGGAAGAAAAGCCTTAGAAGGGATAATTGTAGGACTGATGTTGAACAGATCAGTATCAGTGTATATCCCAGGTGAATTTTCTTACGCGAAGGCATGCAGAAGGGCTTGCCCAAGTCTGTCTTGTTTCTTTGATATCTGTCTCCCCAACAGCTTGGCCAGTATTTTTCTTTTTCACTCTTAAAAATTATTTCAGCAGAATTTGCAACTCTCTTACATACTATGTAATTTGTATAGACAGCCTTGGTCTGTCCCAACCAAAATATTAACAGGATCCTCTGCTGAACTTTGTTGTAACCTAAACAAAGCCATATCAGAATGTGATGTTTTTGAGGAAATGTGTAATCACTGGTACCATTTTTCCTTGTCTGTTCTTTAAAAGAGCTCCTGGGCAAAGCAGCCTACCCAGTACTTTAACAGGTTCCAGGTTTACCTTGGGATTACTTAGATTCCCCTCCTAGGCAAAATAAGGAAAATAGAGGTGGAAAGCTGTTATTATGCTTATGCATGGTTCTCTACCCAGATAACCAGGTTGGGGCCAACAAACTCACTGGATTACGTTATTGTCCTTCACAAAGAAGAGTACGTAAGAAAGTCCTTGAAAGGCTGTGGTTGATATAGAAAGTAGAACACTTGCTCTTGAGGGGCGACGGGGTTCCTTAGTGTGAAAAACAATTTCTAACTGTTCTGCTAACTACTAACTACTGACAAATCTCATATAGTTTTATGCTGAAAATCCAGGCATCTCTATAAGCTCACACGTGGAATCAGACACACAGACAATGTACCAAATCTAAAATGCAAAAAATTCTACATATTTCTTACCCCTTCCTTATCCATCTGAAGCTTTTGGGAAATATTTTGCTAGACAGCTCCAGAGTTTGTTCCAGGTTTGCTTCTTTACTGTTTCGTCACTGGAAGAAAATAAAGATTTCGAGTTTTCATGCAAAAGACTGGTCAAGAAAACTGAGAATTCCCACTATTTCAGTAGGAGCAGAAACCACCTGTTGGCTAGGCAGCTAAGCTGATGCTGTTGTGAGATAACTCTCTCTCCAGGTAAAAACTACAGAAACAGCTAAACAACTCAGGCAATTTTGGAGTCTAGTCCAGGAAACTTAGGTATACAAGTCAGAGAACCAACCTCTGCAATATCTACAACCTGTCTGCAATATCTACAGACATTAACCCAATAAGGGAAGAAAACCATATGATAAACCCGAAATTGTTTCTCTGTCAAAGCAAAAAGTTGAGGTGATGCTTTGATGTGAGGTAGTTTTAGACATCCAGTGGGATCTAAACACCTTGTATGAAAGCCAGCTAAAACTTGCATAAGCCTTTAATGGTCTCTGTGTAGTTAATGGGAAGTCAAGCAGCACACAGCAATAAACGATGCACTGTAAATGTGTAGAGAGGGGCTTTGATGAAATAAACTTGCCATGTTAACCAAGTGCTCATGTTACTGCAGAAAATCATATCCTGCGTTGCCTCTTATTTCAGTGCCTTTTTTTTCTGTGTGGTGCACTCACATGTTGTGTGTTATTCATTGATTTGAATAAGCACAAGCCAGGATTAGTAGATCCAAACCAAGCAAGGAAGAGATGAGACCTCACCTGGAGTACTGCATCCAGCTCTGGAGCCCCCGACATCAGAAGGACGTGGAGCTGTTGGAGAGGGTCCAGAGGAGGCCACGAAGATGATGAGAGGGCTGGAGCACCTCTGCTGTGAGGCCAGGCTGAGAGAGCTGGGGCTGCTGAGCCTGGAGAAGAGGAGGCTCCAGGGAGACCTTAGAATGCCCTTCCAGTGCCTAAAGGGGGCTACAGGAAAGATGGGGAGAAACTTTAGCAGAGCCTGTGTAAATAGTACAAGGGGTAATGGTTTTAAAATAGAAGAGAGTAGATTTAGACTAGACATAGGGAAAAACATTTTATGATGAGGGTGGTGAAGGACTGGCAAAAGTTGCCCAGAGAGGTGGTGGATGCCCCATCCCTGGAAACATTCCAGGCCAGGTTGGCCGGGGCTCTGAGCAACCTGATCTGGTTGGAGATGTCCCTGCTTCTTGCAGGGGGGTTGGACTGGGTGGGCTTTAAAGGTTCCTTCCTGCCCAAACCATTCTGTGATTCTATGATCAGAAAAAAAACATTAGGCGGTAAAGTGAAACTCGGAACAACCATGTACATACACAACTAAGTACCTCTCAGGACTCTGCCTCGCTGTGCAGATGCTGTGCCTGCTCTTGTGTCCAAGTTGCATACTGGAAAGAGGACTGCACAAGGTGGTCCTGCAGTAGCTTTCTAAAAGTTGGACCTTTATCTCAAAGGGTAAGGCACTGCAAGTCCAGTTTCTAAAGCTGTTGAAGTCAATGAGATAACTAAAAACATATCCAGAAGTGCATACATCAGCAGCCGTGACTAACCGACAGGACTGAAATGGAAATAGATTATTTTCTTATTTTTTTAAATTGTTCTTGTAACATGCTACAAACCTTTTGGCCAATTTTTCTGCATTGGCATAGCTTTAGAAATAAAAACAGTTGATTAAAAAGAAAGAATTTAGTGTCATATTTTTGTCTAGCCCAATATACTTCACTCGGTACAACTAACTTTCCCTAACATTTAGGGAAACTGAAAGTGAAAGGATTGACCAGAAGAGGGCCAGAGGCAGATACCTATTCTGAGTCACAAACTTAGTATAAAAATGAATGGTGAAATATAAATATGAATATGAAAAAAATAAAAATAAAAAAGGTCCAATACAACTAAATAAAATCAAATTCGTTGGTTCAGAGTTTTTTAATAGACTGCATATCTACCTAATCACGAAAAGAGTATGTTAAAATAATTTTAAAGGCCACTAAGTAAAGGCATAAATGATATAAATCCATTTAATAGAGAAATAGCTTTTTGGAAAAGTAAAATGCTATGATAAAGAAGAAAAAAAATTCTATAAGAAAGCCTTCACATTTGGGGGCTGCTAGAACAAACAGCCCTACTCCTTCAACCTCTCCCACAAAAATTTTGCATTGTGACCAAATGTGAAAGTTTTCATCCCAAAGGAGTTACGTATTTGAAGAAAGATGAAGCATGAGAAAATGGAAGATAATAGTGAAAATCCCTGAACTTCACCCATTTGGCAAGCTACAATTTTGTAGAGTGATTCCTGAGATAACAAGAAAGCCAGTAACAGAATCTGCACAGCAGGTTCTCAGTTTTAAAGACGTACAGTTTTTATAGTTAAAATACTTTCCATGCAGGGAAAAAACAAGTCCAGACTTAATTTATTATTTAGTAACGTATCTATCTCAGCTGATATTTATTTCTTGCACAGCAGCTGCATAACCAACATCTCTTCTGGACAAGCAGCAATATTTTTGTAACCAACCCAAGAGGATGTCTCACTCGTTGGAAACGCACTGAACTAGAATCAAAGATGTCACCAGCAGGATTTGCAACTAATTATTTAATGGATATTTTTAAATACTATTTTAGGTTGTGGTGCTTTTCTGGTATGTGTGTTCTGCATCAACAGACTGTAATAAAAAAATTTTGTCTTGCAAACTACTTGAAATCTTTAGTTTTTTCATTCAAGGACCAAGATTTGTTAAGCCTAGTCCTATGTATGTTCCAAAGAAGTAAGTCTGGCGTCCTGTCCCCCCTGCGCAGAACCCTCTCCTTGGTTCCCCTCAGAAAAAAATGATGCTCAGAGCCCTTTGAAGGCACTCCGAAGTCATTAGCAAGCCTGGAAAAATTCAACAGTTCCCTTACAATCTTTGGCCTGCTCAAAGGAGGTCCACCATGCCCTGTTGCAGCAGCTGATCCCAGCTGGGAGCACAGTGGTCCACGGGGTTGGAGCCCAACTGGGGAGCTACTTGCTAGGTACGTTCTGTAGCAGCCATTCTACGGCAAAGAATTTTTCAGGGTTATACCTCGGCAAGTTCAGCTGCGTAGAAGAGCTTAAGCTATTTTTGGCTTTCAGATGTTGGCTAGGCCCTCTTTGCAGATGCGCAGTAAAGCTAAGATGAGCAACGCTCTTCTGTTCCAATACGCAGTAGAATATATTAGGTTAAATAGCTTCACTACCTCCTTAGAATAAAAGGTCATGGCACTGGAATGGATTAAATCTAAATATGGAGAAGCAGCAAAAGACATGCGACAACTGCTGCCCATCACTCGCCATAGAGTGCCCTGGCCAGGAACCCTGTGCTCCTATCTGGACACCTTCCCAGGGACATGCCATCTCCGTGGGTGATGGCTCCCTGGCCTCCCAGCCCAAATGCTAAGACGGACAGTAAGCCTGATACTGAACTTTAGACTGGGGCCTACACAGCAATGCAAGTTCATCTAGGAGGAATTTAACTGACAAATATGATTCAAGTGTAATTATCCACAAGGTTTTTATTGATGCTTTTAAGAACGAGCACTGCTTTATAAATGCATTCCATTCTTGAGCCTGTCGTAAATAAGATAGGCAAAGTGGAAATTTACTGTAAAGGAGTTGAGAATTTGTTGTGAAAGGTGGGAGACAGCCCCACTCTCAAGGTATTGGAATAATTCCCCTACCTTATTCCAGGCAGGAGCCAAAGATGAGTTTTCGTCTAAGCCGCAAGCGGTAAGATCCATCAGTAGGAGCAGCCGGTCAGTGTGCTGGAACCCTGCTGGTGACACAGCAGCCTCGTTGAGTGGGACACTGAATGAAAACACAAGCAAATTCCTTATTTCCCTTCAAAGCACCTGAATGCAAATAATCTACTGAGAAAAAAAGTCTAAAAAGTAAGTCAGCAGCAATAGATATTACCTGCAAAGATCATTAGGAAATTCAGCACAGCCCAGTTCTACCTTTGATCTTATTAACTTCTAGAAATTTAAACATTTTTCCACATTATTTCACAATGACTAAAAAATACACCAAACTTGCTAGTGTTTATAACATGTAGATTTGTCTCCAAACTGCTGCTCTAAAACAGGTGCTAACATTTTGTCTGCTCCTTTCAATAAACAATATGAACTCAGAATACGATACTTTACTATATCATGTTGAGTCTGTGCATCGGTTACATCCCACTTCAACCTGATGTAACAGTACAGCTTGCTCCTTATGTTACTACGAACTCTAACCCTGAAGCCCAGGTGACAATCCAAACCTAGCTCAGACAGCCTAAATTAGAAATACAGTTTGTATATAATAGTTAATAATAAATATTGAATATGTTTTTGATACAAAGACAGAAATGTCCACTTTTGGTGATGCTACACATCATATATGTCTGAATCAGGAAATGTATGTAGCCATTAATCACTAGTAAGTAGTCCTCTCTTGTTGAAGATACCATTTGGATGGGGGCTCTGAGCAACCTGATCGGGCTGAAGAGGTCCCCTCCTTGCAGGGGGTTTGGACCAGATGACCTTTAAAGACCCCTTATAACCCAAACCATTCTGTGACTGTGTGATTTCAGTAGAATTTCTGCACTACAGACACAGAATTGTTGAGGCTGGATGGCACCTCTGGAGATCATCCAGTCCAAATCCTTTGCTTGAGAAGGCTGCTGTGTCCAATCAGGTTTTGATTATCTCCAAGGATGAGACCCCATGACCCCCCTGGGCAACCTGTTCCAGCATCTTACTACCCTCACCGTGAATCTCCAGCGTTTCAACTTATGCCCATTAACTCTCATCCTGTCATCAGGCACCACTATGAGGAGCCTGGCTCTGTCTTTTTTTACGATGTCCCTTCAGGTGTTTATACACACCGCTAAGATTTCCCCCCACCCCCCAAGCCTTCCCTTCTCAAGATCTAGAAGTTGAATCGACCTATTTATTTAGTAACAATGACTTATAAATGCATACAGATGGACCTGAGATCTTACCCATGGCTACCTCTCTAGCTACCTAAAGCTTTCATTGGCTCTGAAGTGCGAGACTTTCACTAAAGTCTGTCATTCGTTGCAGGAAAGTGCTAATTTGTGATTAGTACTTCCAGTATGAAGCAATACCCTAGATCACAGGTATTATTTTTTAGACAGCAGTTAATGTAATTAAACACGTAAAGCCTCCAAAGACTATTTTGAAGCTATCTGGACCTTCTCAATACACTCAATTTTCTCTCATTAGAAAACAAATTACAAAATAGCATTGGCCAACAGTGTAAAAGCCATGCACTGCCAATTGACGTTGAAGGTAATCACATGCTGCACGTGTGCTCTTTGCCTTTGATTCCCTGAAAATTTACAATGTCAATAATTACTTAGGCTTAACACCAGTGCTTCAAATGCATGAGTAAAATCCTGAAATAATGAAATAAAATATTTTTGATGGGATTATTTTCCTTGTGTTCTGATTTATGATCCATAGGGCTTACAATATTTAGGCAATCTTGCACGCATTGGGCCTAGAGTTTGTTTTGAAGTAAGAGATGATTCACAGAAGTATTTGCCTGCGGAGCCTGGGTCATTAGGCAAAAGTGAAATATTAGGAGAATGATCATAAATTACAAGTGTTAACCACGCTGCCACCCTACACATCAGGGCAAGATTTTGGTTTATGCCTCTACACGAGATTCAAGGCAAACATTATTATACGTCAGAGATTCTCTGGCCAGAACTACAGGACTATGAACGGAACCACAAACCTGATAGCGAAAAATACACCACGTTTAAATTCTAACTGCATATTTCTCACCTGCAAGGCTGAGATAAAATTAAAATGGCCAGGATCAGTATCAAAAACTCAGATAAATTCTGCACTATGATAGCTTTAAAATACCTCCCTTTGACCAAACATATCCAGACCTGTGCGACTTTTACATATGTATATATAATACATTAAAACAAAACACAAAATTTATATCCTTAGAAACATTATCCTTGAAAACAGTCCAGCATAATGCTGGTGTGAGATGAGAGCACAAAAAAAAAAAAAATCATGGATTACATTCTTCACCTTTTTATTATACACAGAATTCTAGTATCTATAATGTTTTAAAGTACTTATATACACTATAGTCTAATATGATTTATTTGGTTATTGCAATAACATTTTAGTGCCATTTTATCTGAGAGTTCATGGAATGTTTTAAAATCCAAGCCTAATGGAAGCCAATCAATCATCACATTTTCAAAGAACAAATTATTTAAGTTTTTGTACTACACGGAGCTAATCACTGCGCAGAGATATCCTATTGTTTTGACTGATGTCATTCATTTTTCTTTAGGCTGGCCTGATTGATTGTCTAAGTGCTGAAGTTAACCAGACAAATGGATATGTACTTCTGGGGTATTTCCAGTCCAGCTGCCTTTTTAGCACTAAAAACTTCATACGCCTGATAGCGACGTGCAGCTGCTCCTGCTCAGAGAATTGAAATTAAAGTCTGGAACTGAAAGTGACAGCCTACACTTTTTCCTCTTACATTAAGGATTTTGTCCACGATGCCTCTAAGCAATCACCGGTTATAAATGAGCGGTATTAAATCCACGGCTGTATTGGAGTATGTGGTGGCCTGCTTTCCAAGTTCCCACTTTCACATCTTCAAGCACTTATTGCCGAGACGCCCGAGCGTTCTTGCGGCCATTTCTTTCTCTCCTCTGCCAACTGGAATCCAGCGCTGTGTCACATTAAGGCTGTTGCTTTCGATAACCAGGAAAGCCCTCCACGTGCCAAAAGTGAGCTAGACTTCATTGGGGGAGCTGCCTATCTGAAATCTGTGGAATGATTACCTGATTAAGACAAGGAAAATTTGGCTTATCACATGCAAAATCTTCAGTAATAAGAAGGCAAGCTTCCCCGAAGTCTGGGAAATCTAACACAAGCCAGTTCCAGCCCAAAGTACTGACTAGATTCTTTTATTCTAATGTATTACATTACTGCTTTATTGGCTGACATGTACTATAAAAAGTTTTAAGGAAAGGTTTGCATGAGAAATTAAAGGAAAAGCTTGCGTATCCATGATTTTTCGTTTATGCAGTCACTGGACCAAATATATCCCTAGTTCCAAGCAGTCACATTCAAAGCCATTAAAGCACAGATATAATTGGCCTTTATGCTATGACAGAAAACATAAGCAAGTTAAACAAGTTTTGATTGTTTAATCTAAATTTACATTTTGAAGTCTCTCCCAGCATTCAGTGTGAAGAAAGTATCGGCATTGTTCTTTTAGCGCTGCTAATGGGAAAAGTGTGCAGGCTCTGGAAATGCACGAGCAACTTTACCTTTTTTTTTTTTTTTCCCCGTGAACTTTTATATCGCAAACACAAGCTGCACGTAGCTGCTCCTGGGATAAAACGGCAGAGCTGAAAATAAAAGAGCAGACTGTTACTGGATAAAATGCAAGCATTTCTTTATAAGACACTTTTACACAAACATGTGAATCCCTAGAAATATTACCTGATTCTTTGATGAAGTATGCCAAAACATATGTACATGTATATATATAGTGCTCAGAGATCTGAAGGCTTTAGCTCACAATTACATCAAATATAAGCAGGCAACACATTCCATCTCCTATTGCCCCTAAGAAGCGCGTTTACAGTCTACGAATCACCGATACCGTATAGTACGGCTTCGGCAAAAGGAATTTTAATTGTGTGCCACCTGACAGAAGTACTCATATATGGTCTGAACGCTAATTATGTTATTGTTGTAAAAAAATCTGCCCTGTCAGCTGCGACTTAAGGGTCGCTGCTGCTGTAAAAGAAAAACCACAGGAAAGCAAAAGGGAAGCGCAAAGAGTTACAGGGAACAACTGCAGGTATGAGTCCCCGTAAAAAATAACACAACTGTAATAAACAACGATGCATCATTTCAGTTTACCAAAATTAACAATGAAAAATAAACCTGCCATAAATCAGCCTGCCACTGGAAGAAAGCACATCCAATTTCTGCAATGCCTTCTGAGAGAGCGGGTCAAATGGCTCACCAACCGTAGAAATATTGTGAATACTGTACAGAAAAGCAGCATGAAGAGGTTCTCTTCAAAACATGCTTTTTAAAAGATCAAGTATATTAACAAGGGTAAAATCCTGCTCCTTTTAAAATCAATTAGATGTTTTGCTGCTAAGCCCAGGGTCTGATGTCACAAGAGCTAAACAAAAAAAATCAGTAGAAAATAGGTGTTTTTGCAATCATTCTTGTAACCAAAAATGTCATACTGTAGTTTTATTAACCCACATTTTGCTAAGGCTGAATTATCACAACACAAGTATTTTCTAGTAGCAGATAGCTACCAACAATGAAAACTAATTCAGCCCAAACTAGGGTTGATTCCATGAATGTTCAGTTCGCACCTGATGTATGAATACTGTAGAGACTACACTGTCACATCATTATTAGGCAAATTCAAAAATACTGGATGAAAATTCACATTTAATTCAGAATTTCATATAGAAGCACTTATTCTGATTTAGGAAAAAATAAGAAACCAAAGGAAACCTAAGCAACAAAACACCAAACCAAACACCACGTATTAGGATCTTCTGTAATTTTGTATGTAATTAATAAAAAATACATGTTTAAGAATTACATTATGAAAAGCAAAATCACTTTTGGCTAGTATATAGCACCTGGTCCACAGGGTTTTCTACGATGAACCGAGTGAAAATTGAAAGTATTTTCTGCTATGTAACCACACCATTCCCTCCTATGTTTCATCCTTTTTGTATTCTGGTTCTGAGCTATCTCTAGACTTTGTAAAAGAGGCAAAATCCCTACAAAAGTGACTTCTCTGTGGTCTTTCTGAACAGCAGAGAGTGAGAAGTAGGCATATTTCTTCCCCCTATGGGTGCTTCAGGGGTGAGCGTTCTCTCACCCATCTTTGTACACGCGAAATTTTGTACTGTGCCACCCCTCACCTTCGCACACATTCTGTTATTCTACCCTGGCCTGAGAACCTCACTGATGCCAGCCGAGTTAAAATACAGACAGAAGGCAGACCGTACAGTTTATTTGCTGTATTTTTCTCAAGATCCTAAAGTAGGACAGCGTCACAGACATTAACCTATCAGCATAGCTGGCTGCAGCATTTGCCAAAGCACCGGACAGAGTAGACAGAAATTTTGACGAAAGTAAATCAAAACGATTAGGTTTGAAGTGAGGATTTACTTGATAAAGCGCAGTTAGAAGTTATATTCTGGAATTTCATAGCAAAAATATCACCTCAAAAGTCAACTGATTGGAATTTTAAACCACAGCTGTTTAAAATGTGGCAGACTTTTGCTCAGGACAAAGAATGAGAATTGTAAAAGCCATAAAAGCAGGAACCTCCAAAACACAGAATACAGAAACTTTCAATTCACTGAATAGATAAAGGACTCTGTTTGTTGTTGGAACATATTTAAAGTCAGAAAAAACAGTTATTCCACATGGAACTGGACTTTGGAGAAGGCAGCCACAGGCTGGCGGGTGCTGCTTTACATCCACCAGCACAGACCGTGGGGCTGGTCTCCTCCTTCCATCACAGCCTCATCCTGGGGACTTGTCCATGTTTTGTCATCCTCATCCTACCCAGGACACTTATTCGTTTGTGACAAATGGCATTCTGCCACAGGAAGAAATTGCTTTTGCTGGGTTTTACCCTACTTCTCCCTGTGACTCTCAATTTTATAAATGGCTTAAGGTGCACAGATAGCTGTGTTGGAACGTCTAATTGTACAATCATTATTTTTAAATCTCTCTCTAATAATAATCCCGATCATAGAACATCAACAAAAACTACAATGGAACATTTCATTTCACACACTACAGGCGAGATTCTGCTACCCATAAAAACTCAGAAAACCCATGGTGACTAAGGGTTGACCTTTCAAAGCCATTTTCTATTTTACACTCAAAGACAACCTGTTCAGATTTTTTTTTTCAGTTCAAACTTGGAAACAGCTCTAAGGGGAAAAAAAGGAAGACTTTTCAGTAAATTACTCTAACCCTTTAACTTCCTAATTTTTAAATTCAGTCATGCATGATGTGTCCTCCAGTTCCACTGAGACGTTCACACAACCTCCTCGCATTGGCTTTATACTTCTAGGTTTGTTCCTTTGTTTTAATCTCTGTAAAACATACAACAATGAGCCATGGGCACTGGGACATTTGTAAACTTGTATTTTTCTGTATAACTAAGTCCTACTTATTTGAATAAGTATAGTAATAAAAAGTATTTATTTTAGAATCCCTGAAGTAAATTACAAGAATAGTAAACTTTAACAGGGTCACAGACACTAAAACAAGAACAGACCATTACAATGATCTATTTTTACTTCCTTCTTAATTCTTATACAGAATTTACTTATATAGAACTTACTTAGAACTTATATAGATAAGTTACTTCTCATATAGAACTTCCTCTAACACTTTCTTTGCCTGAACACAACTTTTGTTCACGTATAACAAATCTTCTAGAAAAATGTGGAGTCTTGAAGACATCACTATATATAGAGGCAGTATATATATCTATATCTATATATATAGATATCTGTATATGTGTGTGTGTGTGTGTATATATATGTATATTTCTGGTAGTCACTTTGGAGAAAACCCCATCTTTGACCAAGGGGGAAAAAATCGAGCCCCTTCCTAAAAAGACACACAATTCTCCTTCCCCAAGGACAACTTCCTGAGCAGTTTTTTCTCAGTCTACTCTGTTTTCTCCTTCCTAATCGTGTTTTATTTTTCATGATGTCTAGGTTAATCTGGTTCGTGCTGTAACTTCTCTGAATAAAAAATATTGTGTCGTGGTTTAGAAATAGATGTGGCAAAAGGGAAAGCTTTGCTGGGAGTATGAAATACAAGTACTGAATGACGGCAACTTTGTGATAAAGGTAACTCTTTTTGTCTTAATTAAAATTTTAGTTGCTGTATTTTTCTTTCCCTTTTTTTTTTTCACCTACAAAACTAACCAAAAAATGTCCCATGCATCAAAAACTGTGATCTTATCTAGTGTCACTGGAAATGACTCATGTTTGTATGTTCAACTGGATTATATGAATTTATCCAGCATGTATTTGAGAAAGAGACATTACGTTTAACATTGCAACGATCTAAAGACGCATCATATGTAAAGCAGAGAATCCGTGCTGGATTTGCAGCCATTGAAATCCGCCCATCCCCATTCCCCTGTTTGACCCCCCCAT